>OY856410.1:1332422303-1333022303 GCA_963693085.1 Alisma plantago-aquatica | reverse complement strand
CATCCCTAAGGTTTCTATCTATATGTTCATTTATAGTTATATCCTGTAAGTGTGTTTTTTTGTCAAATTTTAGGTTGGTGATGTACCCCCTAAATAAATTGGGGCACTTGATGAGAAGCAAAAAAAAATTAAGAAAGTGAGGGGCATCACAATGACGAACAAGTTACTACAACAAAGGGGCAATGGACCCAAACTAGCTATGGATTTTGATCATGTAGGAAATCCAGTTGGAGTGAACCACAACTCATTTATTTCATATCTTGGGGTTCTTACTCACATCCATTGTAGTCCTATTTTTGAATCCTGGCATAAAGTTCCTATGGGGAAGAAAGACTTAATATGAAAGGAACTATGCATGAGTTATTATTATTTGCAGTTCTATTTTTGTAGATTACTAATTTTTAGGATACTAGTTAATAGCAATTCTATTATGTAGAGTATATTTGATCTGGATGAAAAGCTACATCGTAAATGCATGATGCAACGCTGTGGGAGGGTCCTAAGGAACTATAGGACAAATCTCACCCAAATTTACATACACGATGCTGAGAAGAGGTTCTTGATTGATTTCCAATTCTAGACATTGATCACTTTTTGACTAACTCTACATGAATGATTTTTTTTTATTCTCTTTAAAAAATAAATTTAGGCAGAAGATAGCCACTGAGCAATGGAACTACCTGGACATCAAATACTGGGAGGAGTTTGTTACCCAAAGAAAAATGGATGAATTCAAGGTATTAAGTGCCACTCCCAATTTAATTAATATACATTCTTATGTATTCACCTATTCAAGATTAACCTTTAGTGTTGCAAACCAAATCAATGTGCTTACTAATAAGGCTATCAGTGATGCTCAAAGATCAAGGCGTGCAATGAATGTGCATGACCACACAATGGGTCTAAGAGGCTATGCAGGCATTCACCAAAGACTATAGGCTGAGTTTAATACTATTCAAGAGTCCTCTACTATTGGTTCCGCACCTCTGCCTTGCCATGCTATGTGGATAGCTGGGAGGCAAAACAAGAAGGGAGATATAACAAAGCCCACAACTACTGAGGTGGCTACAAAAATGGTAAAATTCAACTCTTAGAGAAATTGATCGATATTGATTATTGTTATGTTTACTTAACAATTTCTATTGATGTCAATTAGTGGGAGCTGTACTGTTACACCCAGATCTCACAATTTCCTCAAATCATGAGATTAGGGCATAAGATGGGATTTATATTTAACACAAAGAACACCCTTAACTTTTGCTTTTCTTAAAAACTCTTGTTTCTTCAAATTGAACCACATAAAACATCTGAGCAAGGGAATCTGAACATTTCCTTTACTAATCAAACTTTAATAGAAAAGATACATGTATAAGCATTCATGATGTCTTTCACACATTAAGCACATTAAGCTTGCTAATTAACATACATATCAAAGAGGAACAATATTACACATCGTAATTACAACTCTCTCTCTCTAAACTCTTACTGAGGACCTAGAGTGACAAGGACCGACTGACTCAACAAATCTCATACTTGACTCCTGTGGCAGATCTACTCTGACGCTCTAATAATCTTCAAGTCCACGCGGTTAACCCTAAAATGTTTGAGTAGAGGGGTGAGCCTACTCGCTCAGTGAATGAGTACTTCATGGAAACAGACTAATGCACTAAGGTGATTACAGATATGATTTAAATAAACGATATGAAATTTAACAACAATAAATACTACACTGAGCAGTTCCAAAACAATATAATTGAAATAACAAAGAATGTAAAAATTGCATCAAAAGAATAACTACAAGAAGACTATGCTCTAGTCTTTCTTAACTCTTTCATTTATAAGGAACTCTGTGAACCTATATGATCATATTTTAGATTATGCCCTAAATATATGCAGTGTACTCTGCATATAAAGATCCGCAACAAGTTCATGCTACGGTCCCACCGTACAAGACTTAGCGACACACCCGGGAAATGCTAAGTCTGACTGCTGTCCTGGTCTGCGTCAGGACTCTCAGGCTCTCACGGCCTCACTGCACTCTCAAAGAGTGTACTCTAGACTCCTCCTTTAACCTAAGTACATCGGCGGAGGGTCACAGGGTTACCTTCGTGACGCTGCACGAATTGTGTTAGATAACTGTGTTTTCTTTTCTTTCCAGTGCCACCGTGACACACGCACGGATTATTGTTGAACACTGCCTTTCTGCCCTCGTGCCACCGTGACACACGCACGGATTATTGTTGAACACGAGTCACTGACCATCTAGTCACACGCTAGGTATGTCGTTTCACCCCAAGGTGCAGACCTCTCGAGGGGTTCTACGGCGTTAGGGCATCTAGGTCTATACTTGATTAACAAATAAACAATTTAACAGAAATATCACATAGCAACGTCAGAACTCATGTATTCAACATATATCATATCTCAGTAACATCCCTTTCTAGGGCATGTCATATCTCATCACCTGCAATTTACAAGATATATATTGAAATATAAGAAGCCCTGTAGTATGTAGATATCAACTCAGAGAGAACAAGCATATAAAGTTAAATGCACTAGAAACATACAATTCAACAATTAAGCATCACCATATCTCATATCGAGATCTTTCATATTACCATAGCATGATTCATTGAACACCCCATCCTTAGGGTTTCATTTTCCTTATTCATTCATCACATGCCAACACCCTACTCTTAGGGTTGCATTTGCCTCATTCACCTTTTCATTTACCTCATTCACTTGTCACATGGCTCTCATAAGGATTTCATAGGATATAAGCATTCACTAAATAAAGATTGTTTCCAACAATTCATATGCAATCAATATAGACATGAAACCATGGAAATTCAACTAAATTTAGGTTTTCCATATCATCATTGTGATATCATGTATCCAGAATAAGATTCAATTAAGATAACCCACGAGATACATCCTAACCACTTATAGAGTTACTAGTCCTTTTCAATAAGGTTGAAACAGTAGTGATGTCTCAATTAGGTTAAACCCTAATTACATCATTTGGTATAAATCTGTAAAGCATTCTCACTAGGAAGTGTTGCATACGTTTTTGATATTGTCTACCATCTAAGAATCATTTAAAACAGAGAAGAAATCCATATCATATCAATTTGCAACAATCTTAAATCAAACGGACATTTTAGGTTTTAGAATCACATACTAAGCAATTAGGGATTTGGATGCTATAATCAAATTCGTGCATTAGAATGTTTGAAGGAAGAACCCACTCACCCTAAGGTGTGAAAACACCTCACAACTGCAGCTCAACTCAGGGAATCTCGAATTCCTATCAAATCCCTAGCAAATCTCCCAATTCTTCTTCTATTCAACTCGGAAACCTTGAAAATGAGGGATTATGAAGAATGGGTGAGAAAAGAGGGGATTTCAACATCATCTTGGATCAAATCAGAGCAAGGACGGAATCTTGACATGAGAGAGAAGATTCACCATAAAAGTCTATGCAAGGAATCCGAACTTACTTGATTTCACCCTTCCTGGAATCGCAAAACCCTAATTCAGCAATTCCCCCACTTTCTCCACTCAAGCCCTAATTCTCCCTCTCTCTCTAGGAGCTCATTTCTCTGGAATGAATGACGAAGAATGAGAGCTGCTTGTGTGTGTGGTCGTTCATATAAGTCAATTGAGCTGCTTGGGTCAATTGCATATTGACCCAACACTTAACTTTAATTATATAGGCTGAATATTCAGTTATACAAAAGTTACTGTAATTCGTTTATTTCAGATATCAATCCTTCTCCAACAATTATGAGAATTTAGCACGTTGTTTATAATTTATCTATAGAGCTTCAGCTAAAATTTGAGATCATTTGGAGTTACCAATAATTAATTAAAAATCGAACAGTGCATTGCTATATTGCAGTCTGCAGAATATATTCGGCCGAGTTTGTCCTGCACAAACTCGACCGACACCCTTACTGTAGGGATCCAAAAGTAATCCAAAAATTATGCCAATTTAACAGAGTGTCTAAAACTGTGTTTCTCAGGCACAGTTAAAATTTGAGATCAATTGGATATACCAATAAAAAGATAAAATTCAATTACCACACTGCTGTAAAATTCTGGAAATGTGATCGGTCGAGTTTGAAACTCGGCCGATCAACAGGTCAGAGCATTCTTCAAAAATTCTGATATTTTCCAATGTTGTTCACATTTTATATATCTAAATCATATCCAAATTTGAAGTAAATCAGAGTTACACATAAAATACTAAAAATCATTTAGTGAGACATTCTACTTATCAAATTCTGTATTCATGTATCATCAAAACCCTATTTTGGGCCGATTAAGGTTTATGCTTCTCAAACCCTAATTCTCAAGACAAAAGAACATTTAGACTTCTTATCATAGTTAAAACATCCTAATTGTGTTATCGTCATTAATTAGATTTCAAGAATGATTATTCTAATTAATCTTTGCAATTGTCTAGGTAAACCCTAGTTTACCAATTAAGCTCAGATGGGGTCGTAAAGACTCTCCCCCCCTTAGAATGTTTCGTCCGCGAAACATAAACCTACAAGAAAGATACATTCAAGGTTATTATAAGCTTCTAAAGCCTTCCATGTCATTATACTCTTGTATTTCATATCTGAATGTAGTTTTCAACATTAGATCTTTTAATTCTTTACTAAATCACAACATATTTCAAATAGTTCTCAATGATATCATGCAAATTCTTTATGCCACAGTCACACATAGAATGCAAAAATAAACCACCACGCTTTCACTGTGCAACTCTGATACTTTGATACAACTATCTCAACTTATGCTGCTCAGAGAGTTCTATTGTTCTGTATCACCTTTAAGTGATAAAAGCAAGTTCACCATGCTGTTTTAAACTTTAATAACATGTTGCTCATATAGCAAAACAATCTTGAATTAAAAGACTAGATTCAACACTCAATTGCACAATACTGCCCTTGGCATCCCCATTGGGTCATGGATGCATGAGGTGAAGCATTACCACCTCATTCCATGCTATCCTGTTTCGATCCTGGGACCTGTGGGTTATGGGCCCACACACAATTCAAAGTGTAACCATCGCATTATATCATTTTAGGGTTTCAACAACAGTAATAAGGTAATCCACAATTGTATCAGTCATTCAAGCATTAATCATACTCAATTACCATCACTTAGTTATATTAGAGCTAGGTATAACAAGCTACACCTCATTAGGGTTACTTGTCCAGACAATCTAATTATCATCCCTTTCTATTAAAATGAGTGAATAAGTATGACTACCTTGTTCAGGGTATCTCTCCATATGTTCTGACATCATCCAAACCATATCACCATATCACAAATACACAATACTAGGATGCATATCTGGTATGAATTACTTCAACTATCATACGCCTTTATTTAACATATAGCTTGCACAAATACCCTGAAATCATATGTAGAACCAACTTTCATACCTTAATATGCCTTCAACAAAACATACATGTAAAAACAAATTCACATATTACACAAAGCTTGTGTTTTCCCATATCTCTCTTCTCATTCATTACTTCTTTACTTTTTGCTACCTATCCTTTTCATATGATTATATACAATAAACATTATTAACATTGAAGGATTTAAGATAGGAATAGATTATTCATCATTCTTGATATCACACAAGAATTTATTTCTTATCGCACTTCACCATATTGTATGTCACTATTACATATTCTTCATTTTTAAATCAAGTGGATCATGCATGGTTCAAACATAATTTCTCTTTCAATCAAGTTTTTCTCTTCTGAATACAGTCTACCTTTGTATGACTTATTCATTCGTTAAACTACACCTATGTCCTTTGCTTAGAAACTAGTTTGTTGTTCTAGTCTTATGAATTATATGATCATATGATCCTCTTTACTTTCATGGACCTATTGAATGCTCAACCCTATTCTATACTTAGCCTTTACTTTAAAGTTCATAAAAGCATTATACTCTATTATATGATTCATTCTTCATGATTGATTCTTGTTATCTTGAACCATACATACATACATTTCACATATCTTTTCTATATTTCATATGTATAGTTCATGTAATATTAATCAATAAGCTGATTATGAATCTCATATCATGTTCCTTTATTCCCAATTAAGGGTTTCACATATGAGGCCCCAAAATTGAACCTCAGATATCAGTTTCAACTAATTCTTAGTTGTTATGATCTTGCCCATCTGTTTCAACATCTTACTGTATGTACATTCATACTCTGATGTGGGTCTAATTATTCCAATTCTATTCTTATTATGCTATTGATAGGATTCATTAGATCCTAATAACGCATCCTGCCAACCGGATCAGGCCAAACCTAAAATCCTAAAGCCAAGAACTACAAAGGATTACATTCTTCCTGAACTGCCACTCACAGCTCAGAAACTTGGCCGATCACTCTGGAACTCGGCCGATCGCCTTCCAGATTCTGAAACTCGGCCGACCAACTTCGGCCGATTAGCAGGAAACTCAGCCGATCCTCTGGGGAACTCGGCCGATCGAAACACTACTTGTTTACCTACAAAGAAACTCGGCCGATTCAAGACCAAACTCGGCCGAATAAAACACTATTTGAAATCCTAGACAAGGAACTCGGCCGACCAAAACACGAACTCGGCCAAACCGCGCACAGACTGAAAACCTAAACGAACCTGCTGATGTCAATTTCACTCGAATTAGCGGGCAAAACCATAGAAACAAAAGCTCATTTCAAAATGATTTCTAATCTACATGTTACAAAGAATGAAATCAATAAATGCAACAACTGCATAGTGTGCAACAAATATTAAAGACCCATCTTTCAAAGTATTGAATATTTCAATTCAAACATATAAGAGCATTTCTATACATTTCCAACAAAAACAACATTATGAAATGCAAATTCTATCTCCTTTTACATTTATGCTCTTAATTCTTGTTTCTTTTCTAGTTTTCTAACCCTAACATTTCTAGGGTTCCTCTCTAGCCCATTCTTCCACTGTATACCTGGCCAGGGTATACGTGAGAGAATAGACAGAGTAGCTTGTACTGGCTGATCCAAGTACTCAGATATCGGGCCAGGATATCCAAATACTCAAATCCCCAAAGCTAACATCAAACATCTCCTATCTGCCACACTTAGGACTCTAACTTACTAACTTAATGGTCCTTGACAACTCACCCTAGGCTCTGATACCAAGCTGTTACACCCCGATCTCACAATTTCCTCAAATCATGAGATTAGGGCATAAGATGGGATTTATATTTAACACAAAGAACACCCTTAACTTTTGCTTTTCTTAAAAACTCTTGTTTCTTCAAATTGAACCGCATAAAACATCTGAGCAAGGGAATCTGAACATTTCCTTTACTAATCAAACTTTAATAGAAAAGATACATGTATAAGCATTCATGATGTCTTTCACACATTAAGCACATTAAGCTTGCTAATTAACATACATATCAAAGAGGAACAATATTACACATCGTAATTACAACTCTCTCTCTCTAAACTCTTACTGAGGACCTAGAGTGACAAGGACCGACTGACTCAACAAATCTCATACTTGACTCATGTGGCAGATCTACTCTGACGCTCTGATAATCTTCAAGTCCACGCAGTTAACCCTAAAATGTTTGAGTAGAGGGGTGAGCCTACTCGCTCAGTGAATCAGTAATTCATGGAAACAGACTAATGCACTAAGGTGATTACAGATATGATTTAAATAAACGATATGAAATTTAACAACAATAAATACTACACTGAGCAGTTCCAAAACAATATAATTGAAATAACAAAGAATGTAAATATTGCATCCAAAGAATAACTACAAGAAGACTATGCTCTAGTCTTTCTTAACTCTTTCATTTATAAGGAACTCTGTGAACCTATATGATCATATTTTAGATTATGCCCTAAATATATGCAGTGTACTCTGCATATAAAGATCCGCAACAAGTTCATGCTACAGTCCCACCGTACAAGACTTAGCGACACACCCGGGAAATGCTAAGTCTGACTGCTGTCCTGGTCTGCGTCAGGACTCTCAGGCTCTCACGGCCTCACTGCACTCTCAAAGAGTGTACTCTAGACTCCTCCTTTAACCTAAGTACATCGGCGGAGGGTCACAGGGTTACCTTCGTGACGCTGCACGAATTGTGTTAGATAACTGTGTTTTCTTTTCTTTCCAGTGCCACCGTGACACACGCACGGATTATTGTTGAACACTGCCTTTCTGCCCTCGTGCCACCGTGACACACGCACGGATTATTGTTGAACACGAGTCACCGACCATCTAGTCACACGCTAGGTAGGTCGTTTCACCCCAAGGTGCAGACCTCTCGAGGGGTTCTACGGCGTTAGGGCATCTAGGTCTATACTTGATTAACAAATAAACAATTTAACAGAAATATCACATAGCAACGTCAGAACTCATGTATTCAACATATATCATATCTCAGTAACATCCCTTTCTAGGGCATGTCATATCTCATCACCTGCAATTTACGAGATATATATTGAAATATAAGAAGCCCTGTAGTATGTAGATATCAACTCAGAGAGAACAAGCATATAAAGTTAAATGCACTAGAAACATACAATTCAACAATTAAGCATCACCATATCTCATATCGAGATCTTTCATATTACCATAGCATGATTCATTGAACACCCCATCCTTAGGGTTTCATTTGCCTTATTCATTCATCACATGCCAACACCCTACTCTTAGGGTTGCATTTGCCTCATTCACCTTTTCGTTTACCTCATTCACTTGTCACATGGCTCTCATAAGGATTTCATAGGATATAAGCATTCACTAAATAAAGATTGTTTCCAACAATTCATATGCAATCAATATAGACATGAAACCATGGAAATTCAACTAAATTTAGGTTTTCCATATCATCATTGTGATATCATGTATCCAGAATAAGATTCAATTAAGATAACCCACGAGATACATCCTAACCACTTATAGAGTTACTAGTCCTTTTCAATAAGGTTGAAACAGTAGTGATGTCTCAATTAGGTTAAACCCTAATTACATCATTTGGTATAAATCTGTAAAGCATTCTCACTAGGAAGTGTTGCATACATTTTTGATATGAATCTACCATCTAAGAATCATTTAAAACAGAGAAGAAATCCATATCATATCAATTTGCAACAATCTTAAATTAAACGGACATTTTAGGTTTTAGAATCACATACTAAGCAATTAGGGATTTGGATGCTATAATCAAATTCGTGCATTAGAATGTTTGAAGGAAGAACCCACTCACCCTAAGGTGTGAAAACACCTCACAACTGCAGCTCAACTCAGGGAATCTCGAATTCCTATCAAATCCCTAGCAAATCTCCCAATTCTTCTTCTATTCAACTCGGAAACCTTGAAAATGAGGGATTATGAAGAAAGGGTGAGAAAAGAGGGGATTTCAACATCATCTTGGATCAAATCAGAGCAAGGACGGAATCTTGACATGAGAGAGAAGATTCACCATAAAAGTCTATGCAAGGAATCCGAACTTACTTGATTTCACCCTTCCTGGAATCGCAAAACCCTAATTCAGCAATTCCCCCACTTTCTCCACTCAAGCCCTAATTCTCCCTCTCTCTCTAGGAGCTCGTTTCTCTGGAATGAATGACGAAGAATGAGAGCTGTTTGTGTGTGTGGTCGTTCATATAAGTCAATTGAGCTGCTTGGGTCAATTGCATATTGACCCAACACTTAACTTTAATTATATAGGCTGAATATTCAGTTATACAAAAGTTACTGTAATTCGTTTATTTCAGATATCAATCCTTCTCCAACAATTATGAGAATTTAGCACGTTGTTTATAATTTATCTATAGAGCTTCAGCTAAAATTTGAGATCATTTGGAGTTACCAATAATTAATTAAAAATTGAACAGTGCATTGCTATATTGCAGTCTGCAGAATATATTCGGCCGAGTTTGTCCTGCACAAACTCGACCGACACCCTTACTGTAGGGATCCAAAAGTAATCCAAAAATTATGCCAATTTAACAGAGTGTCTAAAACTGTGTTTCTCAGGCACAGTTAAAATTTGAGATCAATTGGATATACCAATAAAAAGATAAAATTCAATTACCACACTGCTGTAAAATTCTGGAAATGTGATCGGTCGAGTTTGAAACTCGGCCGATCAACAGGTTAGAGCATTCTTCAAAAATTCTGATATTTTCCAATGTTGTTCACATTTTATATATCTAAATCATATCCAAATTTGAAGTAAATCAGAGTTACACATAAAATACTAAAAATCATTTAGTGAGACATTCTACTTATCAAATTCTGTATTCATGTATCATCAAAACCCTATTTTGGGCCGATTAAGGTTTATGCTTCTCAAACCCTAATTCTCAAGACAAAAGAACATTTAGACTTCTTATCATAGTTAAAACATCCTAATTGTGTTATCGTCATTAATTAGATTTCAAGAATGATTATTCTAATTAATCTTTGCAATTGTCTAGGTAAACCCTAGTTTACCAATTAAGCTCAGATGGGGTCGTAACATGTACGAGTAGAGGAAGGAAGGCAAGTTCATCCCTGAGGGCACATGGGATGAATTTACAGTTTCTCTGGGTAACCCAGAGCATCCTAGATGTGTTAGGGGTGCAGGCTCTGGTGTGGGCATCAAAGCGTTCTTTGGGCCATCACAACACAAACTAGTCCCAAGAGCAGGACTTTCACAAGACGAGGTAACTTATTCTTTTTTTAGAATGTTAATGCAAAAGAGAATTCAATAATCAGAAGCTAGCATTTCTTTTTTATATGTATAGGTAGATCAATTAATTGAAAGGAGAGTCAAGGAAGCACTTGATAGGAGAGTCAAGGAAACACTTGATAAGAGAGTCAATCAAGCAATTAGCAAGTGGCAAGCGTCTCAGACTGCCACTCAGACAGTACCTGTGGTGGGCCGCTCTTCTCCTATTGCAGAGGCTGAGAGTAATCCTATAGAACCACCACGTAGCACGTCTGTCGTAACTATTTTTATGACATATATAGTAGCTAGTCTTTTCAAGAAGATATATTTATGTATATATGTATATAACATTCTTTACATAAATTTGTAGGGGTTGAAGCCATGCCGTCTAAAAAGTCAAGAATATATCATTGCAGAAGCACATGATTACCCATCCCTTCTAGGGGAGATGTTTCATGGGACTCTAGTACCAACTGGTGCAGTTTGTGTGAGCCCGATACATATACTCCCCCATTGGAGGGATCTTCCACTGCCATATTGTTGGGTTTTAGGGGAGACAGAGAAGGCAGTAGAAACAAAATTTTTTTCTCCTAAACCCAGAATAAAGGAATCACGCCAATGTCTATACAATAGGAAGGATGGTTTGTAGAGGCGTACCTTGTCCCGAGGCTTGCTCGGCAATGTTACCTCACTCCTTGTGCGGTCTTCACCTCTGGTCTTGGACGGTGTCTATGCAGCTCCTGGTCTCACCGAGACTGTCGGGATTGACATCTATCCTCCAAGCAGAAGAAGTCTCCCGCCTCTGAAGTAGTCCAAACAGACCACCTGGAACTCCAATCTCCTTGTCCCACAAGGAATCGGAAGGAGTCGCACCCTCTTGTCGGCGTACTAGTCACCAACATACTCTCCTACAACCAGTTGCTTTTCTACAGTTGTCTTTCCCTTGCTGTGCCTCCCTTATCGGGTAGCACTTGCTCGGGCTCTCTCTCGGTTACCAAAACTAGAGAGAATGACAACTTTATAGAGCAACTGGTCTCTAAATTATTGTTATTGAGAAGCCCCCAATACCCCTATATATATAGGAGGGTCATGGAACATGGTTCTCTATCCCGAGCAATGCGGGATTAAAATAGGAGTAGAAGGGTTTGAGATTTTCCACAAAACAACCAACTTGCGCCAGCTGAACCGATCGTTTCAAAACTGAAACGATTATTTGGTGACCTCAACTGATCGTTTCACATCTGAACTGATCGTTTGGGACACCTGAGCCGATCGGTTCATCACATGAGCCGATCGGTTTGTGGTCCTGGTCCAACTCAAATTGACTTTCAAATTTGTCTCTGATTAATCAAATATTAATCCTTATCCAAATCGAATTTGTACAAGTGAAACAAATTATATATTTAAAATAGTCTTCTCATTTTCCAAACAATCTCGGTTGGTCACATGAGTCGACAGGTTCAACATTTGAGCCGATCGTCTCACTGCACATGAGCCGATCATCTCACTAGTTGAGCCGATTGGTTCACCAACCTGAGCTGATCGGTTCATCTCATGAGCTGATCGGTTGGGGCAGCAGACTGTGCAAAATTAGTCAATCACAGTTTCAATCAATCTGATACTCTAATCAATCGGTCCAACACCTTGAACACTATGATACTGAGCTATCAATTGGTTGAGTGTTTAATTGAACTACTAAACTTCTTTAATAATCAATCTAAACATGGTTTGTGGATAAACTCCTCTTCCATGTTAAATCCTATGTGTGTGACCCTACAGGTCCATTTCACGTTGGCAGTGAAAGTCCATAACATTTATGACTTCACAAGCAAAGACAGGTGCCTAGTCACACATCAGTGCTACCCAAGTGAAATAGAAAGTTGGAGAACAACTTTCAATCCTACAATTCATGAATGGTGTTACAACGAATGTATAATTCCTTTGTCACTGATATCTTGAATAAACTCAAGGCATGGAACAATCATCCTTTCAATGTTCATTCACTTTCTTGATCTTAGAGTAGATTGGAGGAGATATGTATGACATCAATATCACATACTGATTCACACATGCGTGCACACACCTATCTCAATCCTACTCATCAAGTGGCCATGGATATCAAACACCCTCAGGAGGGACAAATCCCATATTTATCACTCACCCCTCAAAAGCCCCATGTGTCAAAGCCACCCAATCATCACCTTTATAACAACCCATGTTTCAGGACTGCATTTGATGATGTCAAAGTATACCCAATGACATGTGTTGAGTGTACTGATTTTAAGTCAAAGAATCACACTCACCACCATCACTGTGAGAACTGACTGTGACTACCATGTCATGGTTCCATGGGTCAAACTCACGGTGGGTCTTTCCGGTACACTTGTTCTCTAACAAGTACCTATGTGTTTGGTTTGATATCTCCATATCATGACTAATGAGATTCTGTCATCAACCAACACCACAATCTAGTCTTGTGTGTCATTGTTGTCTATCTACCTTCCACAATGACATTCGACTAGGGACATAAGAAGAATGTACAAACTCTTAACATCTGTATGGTCTCATCGTTCAGGTTCTTAACCTGAAAACATACGTCATTGAGTATTGTCATTCTCTAGACATTCAATATGTTCTATCACTATCTCATATGACTGAACCAGAAAGAATTGGAAGCTTGCCTTTGATCTTTATCAAATCAATCTTAATGTATCCCATCAATCATCCCATGATTGGTTCTCAGGGCATACATACCAATAGACTCCCACTTGCACTGCGAACCAATCACCCTTGAATCATATTCATAGTGATATTCAAACATGTACCACATGTTACTATGCTCTAGTTTTTACATAGTGAGTTATGGCAACACCTTGCCAAAGTCAGTATTACTTGCATGTTTCTCATCTCTTCATTGTACGTCACACGTATGAGATGGAGTTTTTGTAATATGCAATCTAGTATTCCTTTACTAACCTTTAGCCACATTGCATGATCAAGCACTCCTAACTTGTCATCAATGACCAGAATAACTATAAGTTCATCTCATGAACTTCTAGATCCATATAGTATCCACTTCTATTTTCTAACACACAGATACTCGACATTTTCTTTTAAACAGTTTATTGGAATGTTTCCAATTATCAACAAACATTCACTTTTATATATCTCATATATATATATATATATATATTGTGATTTATTTTCTATCCTTTTCGGAAGTTTGCATCAGCATAACCCTTTACAATGAACCCTTCCTTATTTCCATAGAACTAGTACTTCTCAAGTACTTATCAAGTTCTTATGGTACTCTAGTAACCCTTACTGGAACTAGACAGACATCCACTCGTCATGTCCCACATATGATTTATCAAGATGAGCATATCATATTGTCATGTCCTACATACAAGATGATGAATGCATTTAATTCTTGCTCTGTCCATACATGCAAGATAATGGGATGATTACATACATGATAGATTCATATCTATTCTTAGTGTTCCCATTCTTCATAAGAATTGGACACTTGGCCTTGGGATACTAACTCCATGTATCATGGATAAGTTTTCTCCCACTGAATCTATGCACACTGAACCCTTCAGTATAGATTGCCAATGTATTCTTTCTTTTTAGGTAAAGAGGTTTTCGAGAACTATCTCTATAGATCCTATTCCTATCACATAGGAAATGTCTCTTTCTTCCTTAAAGATAATTTCCACTTTGGATTTCCATTCTAGAACATCACATTTCACATCTTCATGTGGAATGCAAATACACTCCCACTAAATCACAAATCCCTTCTTTATCTTTGACATATCAGTCAAACCATTTGACTATATCATCAAAGTAAAGATCGTAGTTCTGAGTTGCTTGTACTTAATCAATCACAATGATTAGTCCATTGTAACTTATATACTTCATCTACATTAATGGATTCATAAACCTTATAGGTTGTGTCACGTACACATCCTTGTTTTATTCCTTATAGGAATGCGGTTTTAGTATCCGTTATGCCAAATGTCTTAGTCATTAAGTTTCAATCAGCAAGCATCATCCTTCTCAAAATGTTATCCATATGTCTCAACACTTAAGACTCATTAGCACTTATGGGTTTTATCCCAATGGGTGCTAACATCAAGGTCATACCTTATGGTTCACACGGAAGTCATTTAGGATGTAATGGCCATAAACCATAACTCAAAATCTGATTCCTCATATTTATCTAGATATTTGACTCATCACGTGACCAACATAGATAATTGAGGTGTATCAATCAAGTATATAAGAACTCACAACTCCTTGTGATACTTAATGTCCTTTATTAGTGTGGGGTATTCTTTATTTAAGAAGAAATTAGCTATTTGATAATCATCCTCTAACTACTTAGAGTAAGACTCCTTTTGATTTAGACATCACCATGCCTTAATCATGAGTTCACTATGATACACTATCATAATCACTCATAAGGTTCTCAAACATTTGGTTCAAGTATTTCATTCATTGATCTCATCAAGTATTAACACTGTATCAAATCTATACTTCATCTATGATATTCTTGAACACTTAAAGATATTCATATTTGGTATTTCTCTAAACACCATTTGAAGTATTAGCATTAGGTCCAATAGTTATGTAAATACATCACATGTATTATACCTAATAGGATAATCATTCTCCCACTACCATTAGTGAAGGTTGATTTATCATGTTCAAGAGATTCATGTCTCTTACTGGTTTTCTAACCAAAAGAGTCTAGATTTATCCATCATATGGAAACTAGAAATGAATTTCTCATGATTTATGCTAATTTGATTGGTTGAGTTATCAATAACTTTCAGGTGTCATTTTATCTTATGCATACCAAGTACCACAAGATAAACAAGGCATTGCCATAAAGATCATATCTTTTGAGATTGAAACATCAACTTTATTAATTGCTATCATTGTCATACAATATGCAAAAATAATGTGTTTCTATCCATTGGCAAGTATGAAATAGTAGTTCATAACTCTATTACATGCCTTCAAGGCTGAAAATAAACTAAAGAACTCCTATCTATGGCGGAAACACTTGCCCCACTTATTGAGTGCTTTACATTTTATATCTTGGTATCATATACCTCAAAAATTTTACAAGTTTATTTCATGACACCTTCAGGTGGAGACATCTGTCGCCTCCTTCTTCTTTAGTTCTTACAGATAGAGTGGACAATTCCTTTTCCAATGTCCTGTCTTTTGATAATGGTGGCAATTGCCTCTCTTGGTCACACCTCCTTTTGCCTTGAGAGATGAAGACACCTTGGGCTCCTGGCTAGCATCAAAACCCTTCTTAGCCTTGCCCTTGCCCTTGCGCTTGGACTTGCCTTTCTTGCTACTGATCATCATCACAGACTTAGGCTTGTCCTTCTTCATTTGTGTCTCGACTGTCCTCAACATGCCCAACAACTCTATCAATGACTTGTCAAAGTTGTTCATGTTGTAGTTCATCACAAACTGACTGTAGGATTCTGGCAACAATTGCAGTATGACATCAGTAGCCAACTCTTGGCTCAAGGGAAATCCCAATCTCGTTAGGTTCTCCACATACCCAATCATCTTGAGCGTGTGAGGACCAACTGGACCTACTTCTGTCATGACACACTTGAACAGTGCCCTGGAGACATCATATCTATTTTGCCGTTCTTGATCTTCATACATGTTCTTGAGATGTTGAATCATCTCAATGACACCCATGTTCTCATATTGTCTCTGCAACTCATGATTCATGGAGCACAACATCAAGCACTTTGCATCAATGGCATCATCAAAATGCTTCTTATAAGCATCCCTTTCTGCCTTTGGTGCGGTAGGAGTCAGTTCCTCTAGAACTGGAGTATCCAGGACATAGAGCTTTCACTCTTGAGTGAGAACAATTCTCAATGTCCTAAACCTGTCATGGAAGTTAGTCCCATTCAGCTTGTCCTTTTCAAGGACTGATCACAACGAAAAGTGATTGTTGTTTGTTGTCATTTGAACTATAAAAGAAAATATATGCAATTTAGTCCAAAACTCAATTTTGACTTATTTGATTGAGTTGAAAGGTTGACGATATAATTAGGACTTTAATTAATTATCACTCCCACTATTTTGTTCAAATTGATAGCCCTCATCATCAATTCAGAAGATTACAGTGAACAACCTTCTAGTGGGTGAAGATCCATATTTCATCAAGTCATTAGTCAGCTTTGGCTGATCGCCCAGAATCTTGACTATTTAGGTAGGCCATCATGCTAATTGCATCATATGCAACTCTTGATGAATGAACATGTGCAACACCTTGCCATGAACATTTTGTGCCTCTGGGCCTAGACGCTCTAAGAATCACCAGTTAAGTCTAACCCAAAAGTTGACACGGTAAACATGCATCCTGCTTTGGTAGAACCTACATGTTTACCCTACACACTTCCATGAGATAGACGGTGCACCACGTTTTGGCATAACCTACGCTTGGTCGATCAAGTTTTTCATGTGTGCGGCTAATGGAATACGTAAAAGACTTAATATTTAGATGAGGGATTTGGTTTTATAGGTACATATACATATCCAATCACCACAATATATACTACGTATCATATACATGCTATATCCCACAGAAAACATGTGAGACGATAAAAGCAATGATTGTGGTCATCCTAATATGATTCCTCGAGCCAAGAGGAATCACGGTCATCTAGGTCTACATCACATGCAACCTGTACAAGATGAAGTGCTATAGCCGTCCGAGTTGATCAACTCATCACATGAATGACCTGCTCGTCCTTCCCGGTAGTCTGGGTGCCACCAGCCGATCGGTTGGCTCCTCCAACTGATTGGTTCACCTAGTCGTCGTGCATCTCCTCATGGCCGCCACCCGATTGTCTCGCTCCTTGAATCAGTCATCTGGATCACCAACTGATCGGTTCACACCATGAACCGATTGTCTCATTCGTCGTCAGATGACCTCCATTCTTTGACATAACAGGAAATAAAAGATCTATCCTATTTTACATTTTGAATTGGGAAACCCCAAGTTACATTCGAGGGGAGAAAAGGTAGGAAAGAAATCTCAAATTATTTTTAGTTACATTAGGAATAGGAGATCAGGAATCGGTGCACAGACTGAGATGAAAGCAACCACATTCAACCAAGAACACATATAGGGTTTATTGGCCATAAACACACTATACATCCACCACAAAAATCATTTAAGGGTGATGCGTATCGAGTGCATTCATATTACATATCATATATGTATATGAGATTTGTGGATTTATGATTGGACATGCATAAAGACAATTTTATTCACATCGTATGCAATAAATAAAGGCGACAAACCAAAATGGATCACATCGATAATCCTAAAGTATAGAGAAGTTGACGTGGATCTGATACCACTGTTGGGTTTTAGGGGAGACAGAGAAGGCAACAGAAACAAAAAATTTCTTCTCCCAACTCCAGAATAAAGGAATTGTGTCAACATCTATACAATAGGAAGGATGGTTTGTAGAGGCGTACCTTGTCCTGATGCTTGCTCGGTGATGTTACCTTGCGCCTTACGTGGTCTTCACCTCCAATCTTGGCCGGTGTCTGTTCAGCTCCTGGTCTCACCGAGACTGTCGGGATTGACAACTGTCCTCTGAGTGGTAGAAGTCTCCCGCCTCTGAAGTAGTCCACATGGACCACCTGGAACTCCGATCTCCTTGTCCCACAAGGAATCGGAAGGAGCCACACCCTCCTGTCAGGTACTAGTCACCAACACACTCTCCTGTAACCAGTTGCTTTTCTGCAGTTGTCATTCCCTTGTTGTGCCTCCCTTATCAGGCAACACTTTCTCGGGTTCTCTCTTGGTTACCAAAACCAGAGAGAACGACAACTTTGTAGAGCAACTGGTCTCTAAGTTGTTGTTGCTCAGAATCCCCCAATACCCCTATATATAATAGGGTCATGGGACAGGGTTCTCTATCTCAGGCAATGCGGGATTAAAGCAAGAGTAGAAGGGTTCGAGATTTCCCACAAAACAACCAACTTGCGCCAGCTGAACCGATCATTTGAAACCTAAAATGATCATTTGGTGACCTCAACCGATCGTTTCACAACTGAACTGATCGTTTGGGACACCTGAACCGATCGGTTCATCACATGAGCCGATCGGTTTGTGGTCATGGTCCAACTCAAATTGACTTTTGAATTTGTGTCTGATTAATCAAATATTAATCCTTGTCCAAATTGACTTTGTACAAGTGAAACAAATTATATTTGCAAAATAGTCTTCTAATTTTCCAAACGATCTCAGTTGGTCACACGAGCTGACCGGTTCAACTTTTGAGTCGATCATCTCACTGCACATGAGTCGATCATCTCACCAGTTGAGTCGATCGGTTCACCAACCTGAGCTGATCGGTTCATCTCATGAGCCGATCGGTTGGGGTAGCAGACGGTGCAAAATCAGTCAATCACAATTTCAATCAATCTGATACTCTAATCAATCGGTCCAATACCTTGAACACTATGATACTAAGCTATCAATTAATTGAGTGTTTAATTGAACTACTAAACTCCTTTAGTAATCAATCTAAACATGGTTTGTGGATAAACTCCTCTTCCAGGTTAAATCCTATGTGTGTGACCCGACAGGTCCATTTCACGTTGGCAATGAAATTCAATAACATTTATGACTTCACAAGAAAAGAGCGGTGCCTAGTCGCACATCAGTGCTACCCAAGTGAAATAGAAAGTTGGAGAAAAACTTTCAATCCTACAATCCGTGAATGGTGTTATAGCGAATGTATAATTCCTTTGTCACTGATATCCCGAATAAACTCAAGGCATGGAACAGTCATCCTTTCAACGTTCATTCACTTTCTTGATCTCAGAGTACATTGGAGGAGATATGTATGACATCAATATCACATAATGATTCACACATGCGTGCACATGCCTATCTCAATCCTACTCATCAAGTGGCCATGGATATCAAACTCCCTCAAGAGGGACAAATCCATATCTATCACTCACCCCTCAAAAGCCCAATGTGTCAAAGACACCCAATCATCACCTTTATAACAACCCATGTTTCAGGACTGCGTTTGATGATGTCAAAGTGTACCCAATGACATGTGTTGAGTGTAGTGATTTCAGGTCAAAGAATCACACTCACCACCATCACTGTGAGAACTGACTGTGACTACCATGTCATGGTTCCATGTGTCAAACTCACGGTGGGTCTGTCCGGTACACTTGTTCTCTAACAAGTACCTATGTGTTTGGTTTGATATCTCCATATCATGACTAATGAGATTCTATCATCAACCAACATCACAATCTAGTCTTGTGTGTCATTTTTGTCTATCTACCTTCCACAATGACATCCAACTAGGGACATAATAAGAATGTACAAACTCTTAGCATCCGTATGATCTCATCATTTAGGTCCTTAACCTAAAAGCATACTGCATTGAGTATTGTCATTCTCTAGACATTCAATCTGTTCTATCACTATCTCATATGACTAAACTAGAAAGAATTGGAAGCTTGCCTTTGATCTTTATCAAATCAATTTTAATGTATCCCATCAATCATCCCATGATTGGATCTCAGGGCATACATACCAACACATATGACCACCCAGATTCTGAAATGCTTGGTGAGGCAGAAGGTGGATTGATAATGTGGCCCAAAGTGGATGTTGTCTATACTAGTATTGTACGGTAAATTTACATTACATTAATTTGTTAGTGTGTATATATGAGTCAATTGATCTGAAATTATATATACATGTCAAAAGGAAGACACCCGCTACATCTCGGCCTCCACCTCCACCTCCTAAAGTACCAAGTTGGTTCCAAGGGACCTACACACCTCGTTAGCAGGTCCTAATTGTAGGGGTATGGCAGTATGGATAGGCAAACATGATTCAAATTGCCCTATAAATGTTACTATTCCAGAGGATGTTGCAGGTCAATCATATGATAACAATCTATTTATACAAGTTTTGCATACGCATTAATGCATACATAATACAAGTTTTGCATACACATTAATGCATACATATTAATGTATGCCAATCATACGATAACAAGCTATTTATACAATATATTTTGGAGTTGTTTCGTTACGATCGGCTGAACACATCTATGATAGAGTTGTGGATATGGTGAGATCTTGTTTATACATCTGTATACCTTGTTTTATATATGTTGATCTGGTTTCTTATATATTAATGCATAAATAATACATGTTTTGCAGCCACTTACACATGATATGTACAAATTTTGCATTTTCCCATGTGCGATTTTTGGTTCCATCTTTGATTAGTCTTGTAGATACAAACCCTTCTTTAGGTACTTCATACTGATGTGCTGCTTTTGAATATTTTGTTAAAAATAAGAAGATGGTGATAATAGCTCCATTCAATGTCGAGTAAATTTACTTTGCTTATAATTTGGACTTAAGAAAATTACATTTTTATTGTGGATTTTGAGTTATTATTTTTTAAATTTCTTACCTGTATTGGTAGGCATTGGGAGTTACTAGTTATTGTCCCCAAGACATTCTCTATCTATTATCTAGATCCTATGGGGAACGAATTAAATATATTATATGGACACACAATGAAAAGGCCATTATTCCTGTGAGAAATATTTCATATTTTTATATCCGTTAACATCTATTATTACATTATTATGTATAATG
This sequence comes from Alisma plantago-aquatica, assembly GCA_963693085.1. Taxonomy (NCBI): domain Eukaryota; kingdom Viridiplantae; phylum Streptophyta; class Magnoliopsida; order Alismatales; family Alismataceae; genus Alisma; species Alisma plantago-aquatica. Next base: position 1,333,000,844 of record OY856410.1, on the reverse strand, counting down.
CAATTTAATGTGTTACATTAACTGTAGGGCTTTACAAGAGTTCAAAAAAGCTGGATGAAAGGTCCACAAGAAAAAGAATCATCCATTAATTTGGGAGAATGTGAAAGTAATTTCCCAACTCCAATGTATATATTATTTATGTGAACTGTGCTAATTTGTATTTTTGAATATTTTGTATGTTTCAATTTATAATGTGCTACACAAGACAATGGTTGGGCATGTGCCTACTATGTGATGCAATTTATGGACCAAGTAATCAAATATTCTACAATGGAAATCGATACTATACATAAGGTATTATATATAGTCTCATTAGATAATATGAAACATATCAATATTATTATATATTATTAATTATATATATACATTATTCTCTTTACATGTGTTTAAAACTGACTTCAGTACAAGTGGAAAGTTATTAGATGTACATACTCCCTATATGAGGGAGGAATTAGACATTGTAAGAGAACAACGGGAAAAAGCTCTACAAGTAGTGGGAATTTTAAATATAATTGGATATCTGATGACAATGATGACGATGATGAATAAATAATGATATTTCTAAACTTTGTTCTCATAATTATTTTTGTGTGAATGTGAATGACTTTTTCAGATCAATACATGAATGACTGAATGTGAAAAGAGATTAAATGAATGGAATAGAATGTGAATGTAAATGACTTTGCAGGTTTCTACATGTATCTGATCAATACATGTGTCTGAATGTGAATGACTTTGCATGTTTGCAGCCTGTTGTTGGCTGATATCAATGGATGCTATAAACCTGCAGTTCAGAACTGAACTTTAGGTTCTACATCCTACTGACCAGCCATACAGCAGGCCTGCAAACTGATAAGAAAAAAAATCCAAACATAGGCATTAGTTATGTGTACAAAACTGACAACAAAGACATACAACTTCGGTTATTAGCAAAAAATGGACGTCTCTTCCATGGCTGGCATTGGTTATCTGTAAGAACTGATGCCTATTATGGCCAGGTACCACAACCATGTTGGGAAGAACGGTCATGCTGGCAAGGTTATGACGTCAGTTATTGTTTAATAACCGACGTGTTTAACCATGATATAGTGTCAGTTTTCTTTACTAACCGACACTTATAGTTCCCTTGCTGGCACATTTTCGGTGGAGGGAAGGGTTATGGTGTTGGTGTTTGTTTAATAAGAGACATCTTTGATCATGATATAGTGTCGATTTTCATTAAGAACTGATGCTTATAGTTCCCTTGCTGGCGTTTTTTGGTGGCGGGAAGGGTTATGGCGTCGATTAGAAACTGACGCTGGAGGTGTCGACCTTTAGCAGTGCCTACTTGGGTGTCGCTTGGAAACCGACACTAAAGGCTCTAAATAACCAACGCCAAAGGCCTTTTCTATAGTAGTGATCATGATGCAACACCTAAGGGTAAGACAAAGAAAGTAAAGAATCCAAAGCACCCGGAGTGCCTGACACGCAGAGTGATTGCCACTCACTATGCTTTCCAGGAGACAATGAGACTTTGGGAATCTTTGATTTTTTATTAGGATGTCTTGGAACCCATTGGGTTATTTGAGGCATTGACCACAGTCCTAGAGACCTATGTGGAGCTTACACAATAGTTCTTTGCAACCCTAGAGAAGGTCTCACATGATGCCATTAGTGTCACTTTGGGGAATGACACTTACCTTATCACTGCAACTTTTCTCAATGGCATTTTCACTCCAACCCCTGAGGTAGAATAATTACTTGATAGAGGAATCATAGATAGAGAAACCAATGTGAACTATGAATCCATGTGGAAGAGACTTATAGGACAAAGAAACTTTGTGGTGGGAAAATAAAAGACAAGTCTGATTCACAATCATGTATTGAGATACATTTAGAAGGTCTTGACGAACACCATCTTCACCCACTATGAGAATCAAGGTAGTTGTACTAAGAAAGACCTCTTTGGGTTGTGATGGATCGTATAGGGAAATCATGTAAACTTGGGGTCACTCATCATTGATCACATGAAGACAATACTATCCAAGAGCAAGAACCCTTTTATTATGAGAGGGATTGTGACTTCAATCGCTTCGGCCCTGAGCATGATGTATCTGGCTACACTAAGTCAGAAAGAGGAAAGCTCATGGACCTACACTACTTGACTCGCTCATTCATGATTTTAGTGATTGATTAGAAGATTCTCTACTAGGTCAACCCTCCTTATGCAGGAGTTTTACTAGAGATCCCCTTCCATGCCACACCTCTCCTAGAGGGGTGTGGTCCATCTCTGGAATTTTTGGATATCTTAAGGAGGTGGAAAGAGGAGAAGCCTAGAGACACATGGAAGCAACAACCCCGAGATTTTCCTGAATGACTTAGAGATTCAAAGACAACCTTTAAGAGGAGGAGGACAGTCAAGGAGAGAGAGACACGTAGGGTCAAGTGACATGAGGTGGAGACATCACAACGACCACAAAAACCTTCAGTGAATGCATACGACATGTTGACTATACATGCGCCGTTAGAGGGCATTCAAAGAACACATGATCGGATCCTGAGGGCACATGAGGGTTATTAGTGCACATATGATGCAATGTGGTTGGATCATCAGTAGATGCATTATCAGATCAATCAAATGTATCAATTTCAACATACCAAGGCAGAACCCCCAATGGGGGGAAGACTGGTGGGGTGCACTATCTGCATACCAAGATTCCTACCCCCCTCCACAGTCAGACTACTTGGGCACCTACTACTAGCATCTTCCACCACAGGGAGGACCACCACTAGAGCCACAACAATGATAATCTACCCTATCACTCCTATGATTTAGTGTCATGGTGAGGACAACATGATTGAAAAGTTTTGGGTGGTAGGGTGGTATACCCTTTTTCTCTTTTTACTCATTTTGCATTTCACAAACCATTTAGTTTTGTTTTCTTGATTTTTTTGTTGATTTTTCTGTCTAAATTAGAGTTTACCTACTTTGCATGCTTTCATGTCATGTAGTTTACTTTCTATGCAACTTTTGCGTAATTTCAATTTTTTTGCTCTTTTTGCCATGCGTTGCATATCATGTAGATTTTTGTAATTTTTTCATGTTTTAGCTAGGATTTACTTGTTTTCTACTTTATGTTCCATAATATAGGATTAGATGTTATTGAAGGAAACTTGGCACCGTTGTGGCTAATTTTTCCCAAGTTTATAACTTCTTGCTTAAAAGTGTGTTTTGACCCAAACTCTACTTTTTGAATTGAAAATAATGACCATTCACAAATGCAAGTGAATTATCATGGTTTATTGTTAAATGGCCTCAATATTGATTTTTTACATGTGCGACATCTCTCTCATTCTTATGAAATTGTTTGGTTGAATTATGATTGAAGCAAGCTGCAAATGCTTAGAGTTTTGTAGAATCTCATGATAGAAATGTGGATTTATTATTACTCATTCATGTAGTGTGTCATTGCTTGATGAAATTGTTGGAGTAACTTTCATGCATGAGATTTCATATTGATGTCCACACCACTAACCCCTCTTTGACTCCCTCTTCTTCTACCATCTTCTTACCTCTCTGCCTAATGAAAGGATGCTAAAGTGCACAAAATCCGTCGTAGCTACCTCCAAAAGTTTGAGGTGACCACATCTATGTCTCCCTACTTCACTCTCATCACCATGCGTTCTATCCACACCAATGGAAAAGAAAAAGAAAAAAGAAAAAATATGCAAAAATAAAATAAAAGATGTTCATGTTTAAGAGCATCTAAATAAATAAAAGATGAGTGTCTAAAAGCACTCCAAATTCTTAACATAACCCTTTCTTCCTTTTGCATGCCCATGGAGATAGGAAACATCAAACCTAGCTCATTTTTCCCTTTTTCTCATCCACATGGGTTACTTGGTGTGGATGGACATATGATATTGAATGCATGCATGTAAAATAGAAAAATTAGTCATTTTTGACCTTTTCTACCATGAAACGGTTTACCCGGAGTGATATGGTAGCTATATGGATTGATTGTGTTTTCTATGCTCTATATTTGAAGTTTGCAGCTCAATGATCTAATCATGACTGGTTTGTGAAAGAGGAGAGGAGAGAGGTGGAGTGCATGTACTTAGTCATCCTTGATCCCATTTAGTAAATATTCATCTATTGCATTTCATTTTTCATTTTTTGATATGGAAAAATTTCAAAGAGATTGAGTTGGAGCATACTTGAGGAGTTGGTGCATACTCGAGGACAAGTATGTTTTAAGTTTGGGGTGGTGATGCATCCCTAATTTAGGGATTGATCTTGTGTCATATTGCATTTCAATCACATCTATACCTGTTAGATTACATGTTATTTCCCCTAATATGCATATTTGTGTAAAATGCACTAATGGACATTATTTGCATGTTTTTGCATGCATTTGGACCATGCTTGGATGTAAGAGAGAGAGAAGGAGTGACCCTAGCATTTCTCTACCCTTAGAGAGGCATAAAGTGTAGTCTGAGGCTCCCTCAACCTACCCCTAGTGGATAAAGCTCCATTAAAGCAAAGAAGTCCAAGAGAATCCAAGAAATCAAGTCAAAGTGCTACAACAGAAACCACCACGGTCGTGGTACATTAGAATGGTCGTGCTGGCTCATCCAAAATCAATAGAATCAACTTCAAGAAAAACATGAATCACCATGGCCGTGCCACTCAGAAGGGCTGTGGTAAATGCACCCAGAACAAACGTTCCACCGTGCACGGTTGTGTTACGGTAGAGCAAGAATGGCCGTGGATCCAAGAACGAATAGCACATTCCAAGCCACCACAGCTGTGGTGCTGCCCTAGCCCCACCATGGCCGTTCTACTTCATGTACAAATTTGATCACGTTATTGTGATTTGTCCCCAATTTTCACTATGGTCGTTCCACACAACTATGACCGTTGTCACCCCACTCCACCACGGTCGTGCCACCCTCAACCCTAGCCTATTTTTATACTGCTTTACCCATATACCCTTATTTAACCCTAGACCCCTATATAAACCTTGGACATGGCTGGAGATAAAACGAGTCAACCCTTGGCCACCCCTAGCTCACTCCTACCACTCCATTTTCACCCCCTATCCATTCCACACCATTTCCACCACCAAAATCATAGTTTCTTGGTGTTTTAGCCCTAATCCACCATCTTCCCATGCCTCTACACCTTGGAGGAAGGAGAAGGACGTCTTGCAATAGCTGAAGAGGAGGATTGCTCCATCTACACCAAGCTCCATGGCTTCCTCTACCTCTTTCTCCTTTCTTTTTGTATTTTCCATTTCCATGAGTAGCTAGGCCCCTTGGTTGGACTGTTTGGGGTGAAAAAAGTACTTTGATACCATGTTGGGGGAAAATGATATGTAAACATTATAATTCCCCATTCTGATGATTATGTTCTATTTCTATCTCATTCTTCATGAATTTCTTATTGATTTATGCTTGAAATCACCTTGGAATTTTGGGAAACTACTTATATGTGTGAATTTTGTGATTTGATCCTAGGTCCAATTCATGGACCCCTAGCTAGATACCAATCCTACTACATTCTAACCAATTATCCTAACCCTAGTTGAGAGATCTAAGTAGCTAGTTTAGATGAATTTAGTGTGCTTAGCATGGATCTTTCTCAAGGCTAGAATGTGGGTGATGGGAGGCAACCTCACTTTCACTCCCATTACTAACCTCTTCCCTAATCATCCTAAGCTCATCTAAACTAGAAACCTAGGCTTGTTTAGACTCTAATTAAATTGCATCTAAACCCTAACCCAATTGAGCCTCCTAAGTGTAGTAGGGGGTATTAGGGACTAGTTCCCCTATACACAACCTAGCACTTCCATGGCTAGTTAGTAGTTTAGGGAAATTCATTAGAGTCTAACTTGTTGTTTGGTTAGATAATCTAAATGAAATCATAAAGGTCACATGCCAACCTCCAACCTAATTGATAAGTACACTCCCCAAATAGCCCATGTATCCCTTTATTGTTTTAAAACCATAATTGTCTTCTTGCTTAGATCATGTTTACTTAGTTAGTTCTTTACTTGCTTAGTTAGCTTCTTGCCTTGTTGTTGTTTTTCTCTTACTAGTTTAGGTATTTAATTGCTCTTTTGCCCTGTTGGCTAACTTAGTGTAGTGTAGACTTCTTCTTGTTTGCTTTAGTGTAGCTTGCTCTTTTCCTTGCTTGCCTTGTCTTTTCTTGTTTGTCAGAATTAACTATCTAGGGTTAACTTAGGTTTTGATCTTGTTTGCTTTCCTTCATTTTCTTGCTTGCTCACCATTAGTGTAATCAATCAAAACAACCTTCAAACCCTTAACCCTAGACTCTGTAGTAGGAACCTAGACCGAAAACTAAACTAGCTCTTGTGCTCCCTTTTCTCCCATGGATCAACCCTATACTTGCCTCCCTCCTATACTACGACATGACCCCATGCGCTTGTGGGTGTGGTGTTTTAGTTTATGCGAGTGTGTTAAGGTTAGGTCCTAATAAATTTTGAAAGTGATCCCACCATGTGTTGTTTGCTCATGGGGTTGCATCTATTCAAATCACAATTGAGTAGTGTGTAACTCCATTGGTAGAAACACACTGGTTATGCATGCTGTAAGAGAGATACCTTGTAAAGCTCTCCATCTTTCCATCTTCTCAATCCAAATTCTCAAATAGAAAAGGATGAAGTGATCTTCTCTGAGTGAAGGAGAAGTTGTTGTTCTTCTTCAAGGGTGAAGAAGGTATCAAAATCTTACACAAGTGAAGGAGAAGGACAAGGCATCAAATCCAAGAAGAGTGGGTAGTCCCTACGAGGCCAAAGACTTGATTCAAGTGTGGGTAAGTCCTTGTTGAAGGCTGAAGTCATCTTGATCAAGTGGGTAAGTCCTTTTGTAGGTATAAGACTCTTGTCATGGATAGGTAAGTCCTTGGATGTAAGGTGGTCTTCTTGTATCTCTTACAATGGAATATAAGTATGCATGGGTTGTAAAGTCCTAGAGGTTGACCTCTCTAGGTAGTGGATTGATGATCTCCTAGTTTTGTGTTTGTAACAACTCTAAACACCTTGTCTAAGTGTTTGTTTCAATCTCTCTCATCCTTGCTATTCTTGTTAGATAGGACTTCAAATTCATGTTTAGCATTTGGTTTCAATTGATATAATTTGAAGGTCTAACTATTCTTGTGCAAGTTTTGAAGCTCTATTCACCCCCCTCTAGAGTCCTAGATCCAACAACTGGTATCAGAGAAAGGATATTCTCCAAAAAATCTCCTACGAGATGAGAAGATGGGTGAGAACCTACTCAGTTCTATCAATCTAGAGGGAGGCGTTTCCATGCAACCTACAGTCTTAGATGACACTAACTTCTTTTATTGGAAGCGGTAGATGCAATTTTACATTCAAGGAATGAAATTCGATATGTGGAAAGAGATGATTGCATCCTATAAGGAGCCAACCAGAGCTTTTTCAACTTGGGATGAAATAGATCTAAAGAATGCCCATTTCAATGCCAAAGCAATTAGCTTCCTCTATGTATCCCTCATTGGATTTGAGTTCAACCGCATCTCCTCATGGGATGCAACCTATGAGATATGGGACAAGTTGTGCATCACTTATGAAGGAACAAAGCAAGTGAAGGAGGAAAATATCTACATGTTGAACAACCTCCTAGATAACTTCAAGATGGGGTAGGAAGAAGGAGTTGCCGAGATGTACTCAAGGCTCAACACCATCATTAACAACATAGTTGTTTTGGGACATACTTTGGATAGAGGAGGAATCAAATTAAAGATCTTGAGGTCTCTTCCAAAGAGATGGGAGTCAAATGTGACCTCCATTGAATAAGTAAGAAGTCTTGGTGACCTTCCAACCAAGGAGATTATTAGCAATCTACAAGCTCATGAGCCAAGACTTGACAAGCAAGAGGAGGAAGAAAAGAAAGAAGAAAAAGAATCAAGGAAGAACAAGGATAGCTCCTTCAAAGATCAGGTGGAGGATCTCATTATTAAAAAAAACTTGCTTTCCGGCTTCTCCCTCCTTCTCTAGTGAAGATGATGGCCCTAGTGAGCATGAAGCCAACTTCTCCAAGCTCAAAGTATTGACTGTGAAGAAACCTTTTCACTAGTTGCCATTTTGAAATATGCTTTCTAGTATATCTTATTGTCACGGGTTAACAACCTAACTCCACTGTACACCTCAGGCGCCAACATAAGGGGTACAATAGAGTTAAAGTTGCCCGTCCCTGAGTGGATCAAACACATGAATATATAAATGCAACGAATAAAAAGCTTCCATACATAAACCAAATTGTTCATTACATAGGGGCCCGAAGGCATAGGAGTTCTACAGAAGAAACTTAATACATGAGAAACTAATACAGAAGAAAAAGAAACATAATCTAAGAGTCCCATTTAGCTTTAGCATCCCCATGATAGATCTGATTTGTGAGCCAGCATATAGAGTAGCAACATCATCTTCCTTTCATCATAAGCATCATCAGCAGAAGGTACCTATAAAACATATGCAATTGATACGCGTCAGCACAATATATAAATATATTGTACTGAGTACGCCTCCGCGTCATTTGATTTTACCTCTTTTCATACTTGGCAATAAGGATAAAAGTAAACTTGGCAGTTATACGTAATTACAACAATATATCAAAAATTAAGCAAAAGTTTGTTAACAACAAGGAACATGTATCTTTTAAGCATATTTTCCATCATCTTTCTCATAAATCCGCCACTAAGGGCTTTGATACTTTCAGGCCTTTATGATCTACTACCAAAGAGTTTGAGATCATTTTATATGTGTGATCTACTACCAAAGAGTTTGAGATCATTACATATGTGATCTACTACCAAAGAGTTTGAGATCACTTACATACACTAGTCTACCAAGTACTCATATGATGGACACTATAGATATTATGTTTGCAGGTGTTTGAAACTATACATATAGAAATTCAAGCAAAATATCAAATCATGCATAGCATCATACAAGACATTCGTTTCATTCAATATCTTATGCCAAGTGTTCTACATATTCATATATCTCAAGCATTAAGTATAGTAGGCCAAAAAGAGGTAATGGCGTACCTTCTACTCAGAAGTGGGGAGTCCAGAGATGCTCCTCACTGGTACCTTTGATTTCCTGAAATTATTGGAGATTTGGTATTTATTAGATATATTGTTTGAATTACACATATTCTAAAGAGTATATAAAAAGGCCCTTTATAGATTTGGAGTCATGAGATTAGAGTATGGGTCTTAGAGTATGGAGTTGAGTCCAAGATTATTACTGTCACATTAGAGTAGGATCATAAAGTCAGAATCATGGTCTAGAGATCATATTAATTAATTATGCACATATTGGTAGGTCAACATAGGGAAAGGAGGAATAAATAGGTTTTATTGATAATTGAGCCATAATAAAAGGATCTGATCAATCCATGATGATAAGGATGCAAAAAGATGATTATCACAGGTTTTTGGTGGTTTAAACAGATTCGAGTATTTTCTAATTAATTAATCAAAATATGAACATATTTAAACATGAGAATTTACTCGAGTCATATTTAGGGTCAACAGATGTCAAAATCGTGATCCTCGTATTTTTCTGATCAAAAAGGAGTATTTATTCATATTTTTCTGACACTCCTACTAATTTCTACGAATTTCCCAAGATTAGGTCAGAAACTGAAATTCGAGTTGATAAAAGAAAGAAAAGAAAAGTGTGGACCGTTGGATGTTCAGATCCAACGGTCGAGATCTCGTGCATATGCGCTTAAGATGGCTGAGGTGGGTCAAGGGCTGCTTACTTGGCGAACTGTGGTTCGTCCACCTGGATCTGAGTCAGCTTGACGTGGACTCGCGCGAATGGTCCAACTAAGCCAAGCGGGTCCTCCTCCTTCTTGCTCCACTCACGAACAGCAGGTAGGGGAGGTGGACTCCGGCGAGCTCGGGCGGAGGCTGTGCTCGTCCTTGCGCGAGAAGGGGGTCGGGTTCACCTTCGGGAGGCGGATCCGAACCCGGGCAGCTAGCTTGCAGGTCGCAGCTCCCCACGAGATGTTGGGTCGACCAAGAATCCGGCGAGGTGTAGAGCTCGCGGCGGAGGGTGAAGGGAGAGGGAGGAGCAGGCGATGAAACTTCAAGGTGAGGGGCCGCCAAGGTGGGTGGAGGTGCCTCGGAGCTTCGGGTGTACCCAATTGGGGACGAGCAGGCCGGTAGGAGCCACGTCCAGCAGCTCGACGGCGGCGGATAGACTGGAAGGGGGAAGCTTGAGGGTGGAGTGATGCTGGCTTGCTTCGGGCAAATTGGAGCGAGTGAGTATGTAAAGGGATGTTGACGAAGCTCCTGGTGTGCTTAAATAGAGGTGGGGGTGCGTGAATCGTAAACGCCCAAATGGGCTCCGCGGTGGTTGGAGAAGAGGTCTCACCGGCGAGGTCGTGCGTGGGGTTGTGCTCGCTTTTGGGGGTCGTGCGAGGGGTCAGGGAGTTCGTGGAGGCGAGGGGAGTCCATTCCCGCGGTCAGTTTCGCGCTAAATGGATTAGAACGAGGGGGAGTCGTCGGCGTAGTGGGATCGTGGTTGTGGCCACGACATCCCGGGTCAGGCGGAGGTTAGGGACGACCGGATGGCCGTCCGATCCACTCAGGATCCATGGACACGCCATCCGACGGTCACCCTCGCTCAGGAAGGTCGGGTGACGTCAGCGCCGCAAATCCAAGGAGGAAAAATAACCGAACTATAGTTTTGATGATTGAAAACGTGACACATATTTGATTAAACATTAATAGAACTTGTAAAAATCGTAGAGGGAGCTAGGAATGTCCAAATGACATGAAATTTGGACCATAGCTTCTCCATAGCATACCCCACATGTTGGTAAAGTTTGGGATCGAGATTCCTATCATTGAAAGACTAACTAATTTTTAGGAGAATTAGGGTTTTAAGATATACTGAAGATTAAAGGAACAAAGTATAAAAGAATTAGGAAACTCACTTTATCACATCCTACTCACCTTAAAAGAAATTTTGTCCTCAAAATTAAACTGGAGGAAAGAGGTGAGGAAAATGTCGCTCCATGTCTGCTCGTAGTTCCCAGGTGGCATCTTCTGCACCGTGATGGTTCCACTGTACCTTCACCATCGGAATCTGCTTGTTCCTGAGCTCCTTTACCCTAGAGTCGAGAATCTTTATAGGTTGTTCTGGATAAGAGAGATTCTCCCGTAACTCAAGAGGCTCGTGATTCAGCACATGACTATCATCCTTCACATACTATTTCAAGTTGGATACATGAAAGACATTATGCATCATGCTGTACTGCGGAGGAAGAGCAAGTCGATAAGCACATTCGCCAATGCGCTCCAGAACTTCAAAAGGACCCACATATCTCGGACTAAGCTTCCCCTTGTTCTTGGCTATGGCACGGATAGGTCTGATCTTCAAGAATACATAGTCACCAACATTAAACTGTCTGTCTGATCTGTGTGCATCTGCATATGACTTCTGACGATCCTGGGCCCGTTTCAACCTCTGCTTGATCAAAGACACCTTATCAGCATATAATTGTAACTCCTCGGACTTTAGCATATTCCTTTCCCCAACTTCATCCCAATGGAGAGGGGATCTACATGGCCTACCATAGAGAGCTTCATAGGGTGGCATATCAATACTAGATTGATAGCTATTATTGTAAGCGAACTCTGCTAATGGAAGGTAGTAATCCCAAGATCCTCCCCAATCTAAGACACATGCTCTGAGAAGATCTTCTAAGATTTGGATAGTACGTTCTGACTGGCCATCAGTTTGGGGATGATATGCTGTGCTGAAGTTCAACTGTGTGCCCAGTTCATTCTGCACCTGCTTCCATAAATGTGATGTGAACTTTGGATCTCGATCTGAAACTATCGAAACTGGTACTCCATGCAGCCGTACAATCTCCTTTATATACAACTCAGCAAGCTCAGGAACCTTGTTCGTAGTCCGCATAGGTAAGAAATGTGCAGACTTGGTCAACCGGTCTACTATGACCCAAACCGCATCATGACCCCTCCTGGTCCTGGGTAGTCCCACCACGAAATCCATGGTGATATTTTCCCATTTCCATTCAGGAATTGGTAAGGGTTGCAATAGACCACCGGGACGTTGGTGCTCGGCCTTAATCTGCTGGCAGGTGAGACACTTAGAGATAAACTCAGCGATATCATTCTTCATACCCCTCCACCAAAAGTGTCTCTGCAGGTCCTTATACATCTTAGTAGATCCAGGATGTATGGAATACTTAGACCCGTGTGCCTCTTGCAGGATACGCTTCCTAATCTCTGATTCTTCAGGTACCCACATCCTATGCTTGTACCTTAGTCCACCGTCCATACCAACAGATAGATGTGTCTGGGGCTTTGCCACAAGAGCTGTCATCTCCTCCAAACTAGGGCTGTTCTTTTGAGATATCAGGAGTTCAGAAAGAAGACTAGGGATAATATTGATATTCGCCAAAATAATAGAGCTAGATTCTGCTTGAGATGACCCAGAAGATGAAGGTTCCAGATGCATTGATGCACAAATCGACTTCTTACGACTAAGGGCATCAGCTACTACATTGGCTTTGCCTGGATGATATGCAATAGTGAAATCATAATCTTTAAGATACTCCAACCATCTCCTCTGTCGAAGATTGAGATCTTTCTGAGTCAAGAGGTATTTGAGACTTTTGTGGTCTGTGAATATATCAAAAGTAGCACCATACAGATAATGTCTCCAGATTTTGAGAGCAAAGACAATGGCAGCTAATTCCAAATCGTGAGTTGGATAATTGACCTCATTAGGTTTCAACTGTCTAGAGGCATATGCAACAACTTTACCGTCTTGCATGAGGACACAACCCAGACCCATTTTAGAAGCATCAGAATAAATTACAAAGCCATCATTCCCAGAAGGTAGGGTCAAAACAGGAGCAGAAGTCAAGAGAGATTTCAATTCTTGGAAACTAGCTTCACACTCAGAAGTCCAAACGAATTTGGCATCTTTTCTGGTAAGTTTATTCATGGGTAGGGCTATTTTACTGAAATTAAGGATGAAACGACGGTAATAGCCAGCTAGGCCAAGAAAACTACGAATTTCAGAAGCATTGGTAGGGGCTTTCCAATCAAGGACAGCTAGAACTTTGGCAGGGTCAACAGAATTTTTCCCACCCGAAATTACATGGCCAAGAAACATGACTTGGTCAATCCAAAACTCACATTTAGATAATTTAGCATACAATTTCTGGGCTCTCAAAACATCAAGGACTTTCTGGAGATGTTCACGATGTTGATCAACAGAATTTGAATATATAAGAATGTCATCAATGAAAACCACCACAAAGCTGTCAAGGAATGGCTGGAAGACAGTGTTCATCAGATTCATAAACACTCCAGGAGCATTAGTCAAGCCAAATGGCATCACCATGAATTCATAATGTCCATATCGAGTTCTGAAAGCTGTCTTTGGAATATCACAATCTTTTACTCGTAATTGATGATAACCTGATCTAAGGTCAATCTTGGAGAACACAGTGGCAGTACGAAGCTGGTCAAACAAGTCATCAATTCTTGGAAGGGGATATTTATTTTTAATGGTGGCTTGGTTGATCATGCGATAATCAATACACATTCGCATTGACCCATCTTTCTTTTTGACAAAAAGGATAGGAGCACCCCAAGGAGAAGTACTAGGACGGATGAAGCCTTTATCAAGAAGTTCCTCTAGTTGTTTCTTGAGCTTTGCAAGCTCGGAAGGTGCCATCCTATTTGGTGCCTTAGAGACTGGTGCGGTGCCCGGTGCTAACTCAATTGAGAACTCAATCTCACGATCTGGAGGCAGCCCTGGAAGCTCCTCAGGAAAAACATCCGGGTAATCTCTCACCACATCCAAGCTCTCTATAGGTCTCACCTTAGGATCAGGCATGGATACAACAGCAAGATAGGCTCTACATCCTTTGGCAATCAAAGTTTCGGCTTTTAGAGAAGAAATAATCATATTTCGGTTTCTTTCTTTTCTCCTAGAAATAGTCAAAGGTTTAAAATTAGGTGCACAAAAGACTATTTTCTTGCCTCGGCAATCAAGCATAGCAAAGTTGGAGAAGAGCCAATCCATCCCCAAAATTAGGTCAAAATCTTCCATATCAAGAAGAATGAAAGCAGATTGAAATTTATGGCCAACAAAAGAAAAAGGCAAGGTTTTAGTTTTCTGAAGAGAAGTATAAATTCTGCCACTGGGAGTTGTCACATCCAAGATATAACCTAGATCATTAATCTCTAACTTGAGCATAGAAGCAAGGTTTCTAGATATGAAGGTATGTGTTGATCCTGAATCGAATAGGGCCACAACAGGATGATCTTGGAGACATATCATACCTACATTATGATTGTATATGAGATCATGGTTTTCAAAGATTTATTACAATAAAGAAATTTTAACATTATTACCTTCAATCAGACGGTTATCATTGGCTTTAGCTTCCTCTGCATCAATTGCAAAGACTCGGCCTTGACGATGTTCTGGCTGAGCCTGAGCTATCGGGACAGCTGGTTGAGCAGGTGGAGCTCCAGGCTGAGGTAATGGGGCAGGACGATTCTGAGGTGCCCCCTGGACCAGATTTGGACAATTGTACCTCATATGCCCTTCATTCTTGCAGTAGTAACACACTGGTTTCTCAAACCTGCATTTTCCGGGGTGTGAACCTCCACAGTTTCTACACCTGACGTGCTCATATGCCTGTCCACGGTGTGATCCACCTCGGCCTCGGCCTCCCCGGTTTAGACCTCCTCGGTATGATTGACCTCTATGGTGATTTCCTCCTCCTCTGCCCATGCCATGGCTGTTAGGCTTCTTCTTATCGTGCTCCTTCTCCTTACCCTTGGTGATGCATGCATCGGTTAGACCCAAGTATCTCAAGCTTGGTGCTTTGCTTTTTCCTAAGGTTCTCTCTTGGGTAAGGGCATTGTTGATGGCAGCTTCAAAGGTGGGATGGGTGGAGGTGCAAAGGTGAACTTTGATTTCTTGGTTAAGGCCATCTATGAAGTGTTCAATCTTTTCATCTTCATCCAGGTTGCGAGCATGACGCTCTAGGAGTCTAAAGGCCCTAACATAGTCAGCAACAGATAGGTTTCCTTGGGTGAGGTTATTGAACTGTTTCTTCTTCTCCTTCCTAGCTGATATGGGCATGAAACGGTTGGTAAAGATCCCCTTAAACTCCTCCCAACCTATGGGGGCATCTGGAAGTTCTCGTGTATGGCAATAATTTTCCCACCACAACTTCGCGGACCCCCTAAGTTGGTAGGTAGCAAAGGTGACCTTATCTTCCTCAGGACACTTAAGGGCTCTAAAGGCATTTTCAACAGATATGATCCATGCATCAGCTTTATCTAGAACTTCACCTAAGTCTTCTCCATGAAAGGATTTGGGTTTGAGTTTAAGGAAGTCACTAATGGTGGTTTCATGGTTGGTCCTAGAGGATGAGGCACTATTACTGGTTTCTTTTAGGGCTAGGGCATGCATGCATTCCAACATCACCTTCTTTTGTTCTTCCCAATTGCCTACAGCCTTGGTCTTATTAGGGCGTGATTGAGATTCATCACCAGAGTCATCACTAGACCTTGTTCTCTTGGACCTAGTTTTTGGAGGCATCTGCAAGTTTGTATAAAAGGCAGTTTAGAGATTTATTTGAGATAGATCATAAAACAAGTGTTAAAGATTTAGCAATCATGGCATGTATTTTTTCCAATTTTTCATGTCTTTTAGTTGTTCCCATTTTCCTAATCTACCCACATGATAGAGAGAGTATATCATCGATCATGGTCATGAGAGAGGAAGTAGATGAGAAACCTAGTGTATATTATTCACTAAATAGGTTGGTTGGGGAGTAGTCCTTAATTGAGAAAAGATGAGAGGAAGGATTTTTCTAAGGTAAGGGTGCCCACTTTAACAATAATTGCGTTAGCCAGGCAGATAGCTTGTGACGGGAACCCTCGCACCGTGAAAACGGATGGGGAGAGTATTATGTCAGAACCTTCCGCAAGGTACCCTTCTAGACACCTCGGCAATTTACTGCTAAATGTGGGTTACCCTAGGTCTAGGTAAGGTTACTAATTATTTGATACATCTATACTGATTCATGTGACCGCTCTGATACCATCTGTCACGGGTTAACAACCTAACTCCACTGTACACCTCAGGCGCCAACATAAGGGGTACAATAGAGTTAAAGTTGCCCGTCCCTGAGTGGATCAAACACATGAATATATAAATGCAACGAATAAAAAGCTTCCATACATAAACCAAATTGTTCATTACATAGGGGCCCGAAGGCATAGGAGTTCTACAGAAGAAACTTAATACATGAGAAACTAATACAGAAGAAAAAGAAACATAATCTAAGAGTCCCATTTAGCTTTAGCATCCCCATGATAGATCTGATTTGTGAGCCAGCATATAGAGTAGCAACATCATCTTTCTTTCATCATAAGCATCATAAGCAGAAGGTACCTATAAAACATATGCAATTGATACGCGTCAGCACAATATATAAATATATTGTACTGAGTATGCCTCCGCGTCATTTGATTTTACCTCTTTTCATACTTGGCAATAAGGATAAAAGTAAACTTGGAAGTTATACGTAATTACAACAATATATCAAAAATTAAGCAAAAGTTTGTTAACAACAAGGAACATGTATCTTTTAAGCATATTTTCCATCATCTTTCTCATAAATCCGCCACTAAGGGCTTTGATACTTTCAGGCCTTTATGATCTACTACCAAAGAGTTTGAGATCATTTTATATGTGTGATCTACTACCAAAGAGTTTGAGATCATTACACATGTGATCTACTACCAAAGAGTTTGAGATCACTTACATACACTAGTCTACCAAGTACTCATATGATGGACACTATAAATATTATGTTTGCAGGTGTTTGAAACTATACATATAGAAATTCAAGCAAAATATCAAATCATGCATAGCATCATACAAGACATTCGTTTCATTCAATATCTTATGCCAAGTGTTCTACATATTCATATATCTCAAGCATTAAGTATAGTAGGCCAAAAAGAGGTAATGGCGTACCTTCTACTCAGAAGTGGGGAGTCCAGAGATGCTCCTCACTGGTACCTTTGATTTCCTGAAATTATTGGAGATTTGGTATTTATTAGATATATTGTTTGAATTACACATATTCTAAAGAGTATATAAAAAGGCCCTTTATAGATTTGGAGTCATGAGATTAGAGTATGGGTCTTAGAGTATGGAGTTGAGTCCAAGATTATTACTGTCACATTAGAGTAGGATCATAAAGTCAGAATCATGGTCTAGAGATCATATTAATTAATTATGCACATATTGGTAGGTCAACATACGGAAAGGAGGAATAAATAGGTTTTATTGATAATTGAGCCATAATAAAAGGATCTGATCAATCCATGATGATAAGGATGCAAAAAGATGATTATCACAGGTTTTTGGTGGTTTAAACAGATTCGAGTATTTTCTAATTAATTAATCAAGATATGAACATATTTAAACATGAGAATTTACTCGAGTCATATTTAGGGTCAACAGATGTCAAAATCGTGATCCTCGTATTTTTCTGATCAAAAAGGAGTATTTATTCATATTTTTCTGACACTCCTACTAATTTCTACGAATTTCCCAAGATTAGGTCAGAAACTGAAATTCGAGTTGATAAAAGAAAGAAAAGAAAAGCGTGGACCGTTGGATGTTCAGATCCAACGGTCGAGATCTCGTGCATATGCGCTTAAGATGGCTGAGGTGGGTCAAGGGCTGCTTACTTGGCGAACTGTGGTTCGTCCACCTGGATCTGAGTCAGCTTGACGTGGACCCGCGCGATTGGTCCAACTAAGCCAAGCGGGTCCTCCTCCTTCTTGCTCCACTCACGAACAGCAGGTAGGGGAGGTGGACTCCGGCGAGCTCGGGCGGAGGCTGTGCTCGTCCTTGCGCGAGAAGGGGGTCGGGTTCACCTTCGGGAGGCGGATCCGAACCCGGGCGGCTAGCTTGCAGGTCGCAGCTCCCCGCGAGACTTTGGGTCGACCAAGAATCCGGCGAGGTGTAGAGCTCGCGGCGGAGGGTGAAGGGAGAGGGAGGAGCAGGCGATGAAACTTCAAGGTGAGGGGCTGCCAAGGTGGGTGGAGGTGCCTCGGAGCTTCGGGTGTACCCAATTGGGGACGAGCAGGCCGGTAGGAGCCACGTCCAGCAGCTCGACGGCGGCGGATAGACTGGAAGGGGGAAGCTTGAGGGTGGAGCGATGCCGGCTTGCTTCGGGCGAATTGGAGCGAGTGAGTATGTAAAGGGATGTTGGCGAAGCTCCTGGTGTGCTTAAATAGAGGTGGGGGTGCGTGAATCGTAAACGCCCAAATGGGCTCCGCGGTGGTTGGAGAAGAGGTCTCACCGGCGAGGTCGTGCGTGGGGTTGTGCTCGCTTTTGGGGGTCGTGCGAGGGGTCAGGGAGTTCGTGGAGGCGAGGGGAGTCCATTCCCGCGGTCAGTTTCGCGCTAAATGGATTAGAACGAGGGGGAGTCGTCGACGTAGTGGGATCGTGGTTGTGGCCACGACATCCCGGGTCAGGCGGAGGTTAGGGACGACCGGATGGCCGTCCGATCCACTCAGGATCCATGGACACGCCATCCGACGGTCACCCTCGCTCAGGAAGGTCGGGTGACGTCAGCGCCGCAAATCCAAGGAGGAAAAATAACCGAACTATAGTTTTGATGATTGAAAACGTGACACATATTTGATTAAACATTAATAGAACTTGTAAAAATCGTAGAGGGAGCTAGGAATGTCCAAATGACATGAAATTTGGACCATAGCTTCTCCATAGCATACCCCACATGTTGGTAAAGTTTGGGATCGAGATTCCTATCATTGAAAGACTAACTAATTTTTAGGAGAATTAGGGTTTTAAGATATACTGAAGATTAAAGGAACAAAGTATAAAAGAATTAGGAAACTCACTTTATCACACTTATCATGACTATGAGATTGGTGAAATTGACATATAAACTATTTTCCTTAGAGGGAATCTTCTTGAGGATATGTACATGACACAAATCAAATGAATTACCATTTCAAATAAAACCAATATATTTTGTAAACAAAAAGAACTAACTATTGATTGAAGTAAATATGTAGAAACTAAAATCTTCATTTTGATGAGATAGTCAAAGAGTTTTCTTAATAAAAAATAAAGATGGATATTGTGTGTACGAGAAGGTTAGTGGAAGTATAATTATATTTTTCATTTTAGATGCAGATGACATATTTTTCATTGGAAATGACATACCCATTACATAATTTGTTATGGTTGGGTTGAGAAATACATTCTTCATGAAGGTCTTATGTGAATTATCCTACATTCTAGTAATCAAGATCTATAGAGGTAGATATAGTAGGCTTTTTATCCTAATATAGAGTATATACATAAACAAAGTTCTAAAAAGCTTCATCATGTAGGATTTTAAGAGAGGAAACTTATACATGTAATGTTGAAATTATCTATCTAAATTCCAATGTCTTAGAAGAGCGACACACATGATAAAGATTCCATATACATCTAAAACTATATATACGATCTATGTAATGTTATGCATGCACCCAGATATATCATATTATTTGAGAATATGAAATATTACATTCATCTTTATATCTAAAATATATACATCATATACACATTATTTTCCTCCTTTCCTTGATTGAGAAAAAGAAGTGTAATACACAGGGGTCTGTTCGTACTATCCAATGGAAATGGCTAATGGACATAGCTTCATATATGTTATGCAAATGTTAGAAAGTTCTATGTTTAAGAGAATCATTAGTTGTAGAATCAACACCAAGGAATGCCTATAGATCAACTGATATGGAAATCTTGCTTTATAAGACACTAAAGCCAAAGACGAGGACATTATAATTGAAGGAGTACTAATATATCCCAAGAATTAAGCTTACTTTCTACATACCTTTTAGTGAATAGATTAGTTGGATTCATAGTTGGTATTTTTTCTAGGTGGACATAATTTATGAAAAAATCCTTCTATATTCATTCTTGTTGCTGAATTGAGCTCATCAAGAGAGAAAAGAGCCAATACTTTGCCTTTTTGTCAATGTAATTGGTGGATGAACATTAAGTGTCATACAAACCACTCACATCGAACAATCACATTAGATATTTTTGGAAGTTATCTAGTATGTCACATGCCCAAATGAACTATTACTTTACAAATAAGAGAAACATAACATCGATTACGTACAATGTTAAAATGATGGATAGTAAATAATGATATATCTACAAGTTTTGGTAGAAAAATGAACCAAATGGAACTACAAAAGTACAATTGTATATGTGAATGTTATAATATCATATACTTGCATAAGTTCTTCCTCCAACATGAACAATCATTATGGAAATAATGCCAAAAACAAGTTTACTTTTAAAACGAGTTTTAAAATTTGTATCAAAGTTGGACTTGTTTTCCCCACAAGAATGTGAAATTATGTAGTAAATATACTCCTACAGCAACAGTTGACTTGAAGTGCTAGAATATTTGCTTTATCTACACCATACTCATCCAAAATGGTTTTTCTTCCAATACAACTTATCAAGTAAAATGAAATGAGTAACTCACATATAGATTAAATGGTGGCAGAACAAGATTGTGAGAATAAGGTTAGAGTTTCACATCCCAGACCTAAACATGTAAATTCAAATTACTATATTATGTGTTAGACTACGATGGAGTTTTAGTTTTGTATCTTCCATACAGAGAGATAGATGTGAAATCACATACAAAATCTGCCATTTACATGTCAGGTGAGAAGAGAGAACTAGTATAGACAAAGACAAGGGTCAAGAATCTAATTTAGTTACTGTCTCTAACTAAATCAAAGTTTTGATTTCTTATGTCATCTCTACAAATAAATAAACTTTCAAAAATGCATTTGAAGTATACTAAGCATGAAATAGATGCACAATCATGCAAGTGAGCACTAGCCAATCATATATCATATTCTATACATGATGAAAATAAAAATGTATTTTAGTTTTACATCATTTATCAAGACTAACATACAATGTTGTGTTAATGGAGCATAATAAAAGAAGTACAAATGGTGATATTTATTGGCAAAAAATGGAAACTAGGTCAGAAATGAGGACTGAGGGAAGAAATATACTTTAAGTGTCAAATGGAACTTGAAACATGTCTTGAATGTAGGTTTCTTTAATCAAATGTCATGGTGAAAATATTGATAACATATCCATAATGAATCCTCCTAGAAGACCAAATTGGTAAAGATATCTCATTGGAATGTCTTCTCTAGTATTGAACACCTTGTGATTATTCACTTGGTTTTTATACTAGAGCAAGGGCTTCAAAATAAACTCTATATTTAAGAATGACCAACTTTTTATGCTTCCTATTTGTTTTAACACAACAGTATCCATTTAAAGCGAGTTATTTATTCACTTGTTACACTATATGACACATGTGATTACATCATGACTTGTAGGTTTCTAGTGGTTTATGTAGTTCTCACAAAAGGGTTGTATATTGCGAGTGGGTGGATATACACATCGAGTAGTCTTTTGCATGTGGAACATATTTGTTAAGTTACACAACATGTTGATGGATATAGGCCATGTCTCTTGGAGTTGAGGCAATCTAATTCTAATTTCAAATGGTAAGTGGTTGGCCACACACCATGTAGCATGGATGGTTTGATCAAATATAGAATTCACATTATGTGTTAGATGGCTACACACTATGTTATTATGGATGCAAGTATTTATTGATGCTAAATAACATGACATGTGAATGACTACACAATATCTGAATCAAAATATCTTCTCAACTGATACAGTTACACATCTAATCTAAATCCATCTACTTATGACGTCCTTTTTTGACACAAATAATAATAGGGGACCACCAGTAGGTGGGACTCTCCATTGAAATGGAAAATAGGTCCCCTAATGTTAGAATATCATAATGTGAATGTTCCTCTACAATAAAATTAAAATAAATTTATTTAAACAAACTAAAAATTAAGATGTCATAATGAGGCATAACGGAGTAAGAAAGACCTTCAAAAGTTTGAGAAATAGGTGTGAACCATAATATACTATGTTCTTAATAAAGACTTCTAAAGGATGATGTCCTCCATCATGTGATTTATACTCCTCACATATGATAAAGATGTCGAAAAACTAGTGTAACATACTCAATTCTAGGCATATGGATCAATCTCTCCTTTTAGGCCCTATTCAATCATGTTAATATCCAATGAATCTCTCCCCAATTTAAAATACTTTAGGAACCATTGGATCCAAATAGTATCTTGAATGCATTGATACCTTCTATATATGTGGTAAAATAACCATAATTCATTGGTAACATGACTTAAGTATAAATAACCCTAATGGTAATTTTGACTCTAAAATTGTACTATGAGTGTAAAATATAATAAACTAATTTAATGTGAATTACAATGTAACAATTGATTAGTTAAGATGAGTAAATACAATAAGGGGGTGCTTAATATACAATAATGAAATCTAATACTAACATTTTCCAAATGTGAAATTGATGCCAAATTTGGATTCCAAACCTTTCAATTAGCTAACCTAGCAACTTTCATACCAATTGGATGTTAAATAACCCTACTAATTGATTGATGATGGAGGAGAGCACAGTAGACCTATGTCTAATTAGGCAATTCAATACCATATTGATTTCCTTAATGATCCACTTATCCTATATTGACCTAGTTCACAAGCTACCCCACCTTCTTCCTCCCACACACCTCGTGCCTTGTTTTCTAATTGGTAGATGACCAACTCTCATTGGCGATCTGCACTTGTTCAATCTCCCCTTCTCCTCCACCTCCCTCTCCTATTTCTTTTCCTTCATCCTTCTCTCTCTCTCTCTCTATCTCTATCTATAACCCTCAAACCAATGTCGCCATATTCTTTTCTTGTTGCCATCTTGCTTCAATTTCCCCCTCTTCAACCTTATATCTATGGAAGCCCTAGCCTCCCATCCTGCTCCCCCTCAACACCGTCAACTAGGGACTTAAGCTGTCGGCCAGTTCTAGAAGTTGACTACCAGACCACCCCCTTGACTCACCTCTTCCTCTTTCTATGATGGTGTAATAAATCAAATATTCCACTCGTAGGTGTATCGAGCTACTGAGAATGACATTTGTACAACACAACACCAATGACTCCCTCACCCTCTAGATCTTGTCTCTGTCTGCTTCTCTCCTAGCAACAACAAGCATCACCACCCACCCATCTGTCACCACTATGACTTGTAGTGCAATCTACATCAACCTATATCCTCTCCTCTTAATTTGATGATTCCATCCATGCATCACCTGCTTGTAGCCACCTGACAATCACTAGTTTCCCTCCCCCATGGATCGTAGGATTTCACCATCACTCAACAAACTTCCATGGATTCCATCATCTCTAACTGATGTGCCAACAACTCCACCCAGTTCTTCCTCACCTCTTCTACCCTTCATCTATCTCCCATGCACACTACAACCATGATAGAAAGCATCTGTCAGACCACCTAGTGTCATGGCCCTAGTCATCCCCAACATCCATCGCCATATCTTCTTCATCTACTATCTTCTTCATCTTCCTGCACCACCTAGTTCAACACCACATCCAAGACCTGAGGCAGCCATGGTACCCTCCCTAACATGATCTACTTCCTCCTGAAAAGCTTGTAACAATAGCTAGCGACCTGCAATCAGCTTCCTGGTGCGTGATGGTCTAAAATAGTGTCAGATCCCCCACTCTGCCCATCTCTACACCACCTCCCTCACTACACTTTACTCTCGCCACCACATCGAGACCTAATTCCTCATCTCATCACCAACAACACCAACCTAAATCAAACCCCTTGCTGAAACACAAACCTACAACCACCATGCAGACTCACTGAAGCACAACATGCTACTGTTCTAGCCAAACACTATCAATGGAATTTAGTAGGAAAAAAATCCATACCATGCTCTTCTCACCTCTCCAACTAATAATGAAATCCAACATCTTCATCCTCCCACCTACGTTCTCCCCCTTCCTTCAAGGTACCATGTCACCTTTGAATCCAATTGTAGCCGAACACCAGATATGTTGGCTGCCATAGTTCAGTTGATGCCAACTTCCACACTGGTTTTTGTTAGTATGAAGAGGAATCTGAACTTCTGACTAGCCATTAAAGGCCAACCCAAATTGACAAACATGCAAGTCAACCAACCATTACTTGTATTTGATTGTTTTAGAATTTTCGTCAACCATCCTAATGAAAATAACATGATTAAGGTTATCATTAGTTTTGATAATCTAAATAGACTATAAAGGTTACTTCGTCATTTACCCTTAGAGTAGATATATGTAGCAAAAATATATTGTACTATTTTTATACGATCATACCCAAAATAAGTGACCATGTAGACATACCTATTTTATGGCATATTGATATTTGGTTACTATCAGTAATAAGTAAGGATTGGTAATTTTTTTAATTCTTATAACTTATTCATAAAGAAATATTAGTCTAGAGCTATATAATGAATAAAATATTTTATGTATAAATATTATCAAAGTGATAATCCAAATCATTATGTCAATCACATTAATATTTATTATCAGTCTAACCTATCTTGGACTTCAATAATTACTAGTGAGCATATCTAAGTATATCAATGTGATTTGTTTCATGAATTTGAAACCCTAGATCCACTTACACGTGTTTATACAATGGATGGTAATTATAAATATAAATGAACCCATCAGAGTGTATGCCTAACCTCGTTCGGCGACTTATGAGATAAATGATAAAAAGAGGGAAACAAACACGTGGATGACTATATAGTTGACAAGGTCGATCCTAGATGATTTGTTAGTTGGATTAGGTATGAATCTACAATATTTTTTTATAATACCATATTAAATATACATGTATTCATATACATAACAAATTTTGAGTATGAATATATAACTAATATAGATATAGAAATGCATGTTGTATTAAACCCTAAACATTCCTAGTAAGGGTATTATCATCACTAATTGCCTATCACGTCCTTCAAACTATATATGGATATTTATAATATTTAACAATTCAAAATCCACATTACATAACCAATAATGGGTTTAGACACACTCTCATTTATACTTTGGCAATTTTGAACTAATAGGTAAATAAACCACTTTTAGGTTGAGATGGCCAGACTATGTGACTGACCCCTAGAAGAAGAGTTAGTCATGAAATCAGGTATGTACATCCTCTATTTTATTTTGGGAATTATTTGATTAAATATTACGCTCCTTTCCATGAGACATCTCTTGAACTATTATTCGACATGAAAATCCAATTGCTTGGACATTTATACTTCCTGATATTAATACATTATTTTCTTGTGGTTGATTGCAATACTTTGTTGTATGGGTTCTTGGACCTCTCCTGCTATGATTGCCATCTTATGTGAAATTGACTAAAATGCTAGTCTTGCTTCTCTATTTATGCATGCTACATGTTTGACTAGAATATATAGAAAATTGGTACTTATATACAACCATACTTATATAGGGCACACTTATTCCTCCTGGGGTGTGTGTTTCCACCCTTATTTCTTTTAGGCCATGATCCTATGGTGTTATGGCCCTATTTTAGGTTTATTTAGTCTTCATTGTTATGCATGCAAATGTTTATTGTTTTAAATTCAAATAGTGGATAACTATTGTGGAAAGGTTCTTTTATTCTCATACTTGTAATCCGAATTTTAATATGCCTTATTTCTGTTCTTATAATTATTTTGAACTTACCCTAATTAAAAATATTCCCCTACTTGTGGGAACATATCTTTGTGCTACTATAACCCAATATAATGCCCAAAGTGTTTATTATTTGTACATACTCAACTTTTGCTGACCTATATATTGTTTCCTATCTTTTGGGTGTTGTTCTCTTCCACCCAGGTATGAGTACATTAGAAGAAAAGGACTCAAAAAATCACCTACTCGACATAGACTTAAGGATATCTTGGAATGGCTGGGTTACTCTCTTCTACTGGCTTTAATTGTAGTTAGTTCAAGTTTTTGTAATATCACCTTTTATGGTGATGATCAATTGTATAATAATACACACTATAAATTTGTATAATTATGTTTCGTTTTCTTATAAACTTCATGTTCTAATATGTATACCATTTTAGAAATGAATGACATTCCTCCTTTCCTTCTTTTTTGGAATCGAATGGACATATTCTTCAATTTGCTGAAGAATGGATCCCCTGTCGGGTCTCAATCCTCACAACTAGCATGATATTTACCCGATTCAAGAGGAAGTATCATGAAAGATGGAAATTTGAAATACACTCATGTATGCAAACGTTATGAAGTCTTATAAAGGATTCATGATGCAAATATAAAAAGTTATAAAATGTGTGCTTCTTCGATGGCCATATAGGAATCAACAATACATGTTTTGTAGGACTCTAGACCTAGCTTAGTGCTTGAATGTATTTACCTTGATTAATAAGATGGTTAAAACTTAATCTAATATCTTGAGATGCCTTAATAACATATTACAAGCTTATGTTTTCAGTTTGGTCCTGTTTGGTTGATGTTTGAGCTAGTTATGCTTGTTAAGGACCAAGTTGCAATTTACCCATGTTGAGGGTTAATAATGCAATTTTTCACTTGTAGGTTGTTCCCTTTGAGTCTTAGAATTATGAGAGTGATACTGATGCATAGGGATGCCTTGTTATACCATGGATGATGTGAGGTGGCATCATGTGTATCGTTTTAGAGTTTGCACGGCTATGCCTGAGTTGCATGGATGCTGGTGTCGACCACGATGGGTTATCTTGAGTGTAGCGACTAGTGTAGTGACCTTGATGTTGTGCTTTGAGAGTCATTTGACTTATACATGTGTTTTGCTTTGACCAAGTTGGGGAGAGTATCTAGTGGTCACTACACCACATTGGTTTTCATGATCCTCTTGCATAAGTTCTTGCATGGGTGATCCTTTGAGGGACAAGTTTCCTTTTGGTGCTCTTATATCTTGACACCTCATGATCCTTGCTTCCCTCCTATCCTTGAGTATATAAACCTTCTCTTTCACAAGCAAGAAATCCTTTTATTTCTTTCTTCTTCCTCCCATTTTCTTGTGTCGACCTTGGATCTTGGTGGTTCTAGAGAAGTGCCGATCTTGGAGAAGGAGATCGTTTCTTCTCTTGCATATGGTGGTCTTGAGCTTTATCATATTCTTTCTTGTGATCCTAGGTGCTATTTGATCTTAGTAAGTGGTTCTATACCTTTGATTTCATTTTTCCTTTGAACTCTACCTTCTTCTCCATTCTTGGCCATGAGACTATGGATCACCATGGTGGCTATCTTGAGGAAACATCTCCCGTAGAGGTCGGAGACTATGGTTTGACCATGGCAGAACCTAAGTGAGATGTAGTTTCTCCTATTTCTTCCTTCCTTTCTCTTGTTTGATATAGGGTTTCAGTTTTTTATAACATTATGTTTTGTGGGAATTTTGACACCTATTTTATTTCTATATTACATCCCTTTTATGAACTTTCTATCTATTTTTGATGACCTTGAACAAAAACTCATATATGACCACCAAAGCTAATATTCCCTCTTAATCCATGTATAAAATCATCATTCGCTACTACAAAACCTGCACTGTGGTCATAATAGGTCCATCTAGACAAATGTGTCGATCAAGATGACTTCAATGTCTGTCTGAACAAGAGGAGCAATTGCTTGTCACGACAACAATTACCCATCAATGGTAATGGCAATTACATACTACAATGTCAGTCTTGATAGAGACAGAGGTTGTGATAAAGATAGTGGTTTCGTCCAAGACAGGTGTCATGGTCATTGCAAAGGTCACGACTGTGACAGAAAAGGTAGTCGTGGAAAAGAACATGACTGAGCCCATAGTTATAACCGTGATGATGGCTTCGACCAAGACATGAGTATCGAGTGCTACACACTTCTTAATTCGGTTGGCTGCACCTATCAATAGGCCCCAACTTCAACATGCAAAGGGGAGGATCATCACCAAGATACAATGAAGTATTACTACACTCCACACTTAACCATAAACCTCTCCATCAATCTTGGATCACCGAAGATGAAAGTTGGAGGAGAGAGAAGATTCACCACCATCTTATTTGAGAGAAGGAGTTTCCATATTCTATGCCTCTAGATGTAGATCTAAAAAAGTATTGTTGGTGTATCACCTTCCTCCTTCCTTTAGATGTACTACTTCCTTCTACGTTGTTTATCCATCCCTTTGTATATCTTGATGTATCTAAAATTTTGTAAATCCAAAATGCTACACAACATCATGAGTGGCTAAACTCCTTACTTGGGTTGGGAGTAGCCAGTAAGGCTTTCCCAACATGTATATACTTGCACCTATTTGGAATATATGCTCCTAGTAAAGATTATCTTGATACTCTTGTTCTTAATGCTTCACTTGCATGCTTAGCTACCATCTTGTTATGTATGATTGTTAGTGTCTCAAAAGAGTTGTAATAATCTTATCTAAGTGTTATGGAGTTGCATGAATGCATGAAAATGTTAAAATGCTAAAACTTATGATCATAAGGTTTACTTTGTGATTGTTTGTTTGCCATCTCGATAGAGAGATAACCTTATAATCTAGATCTATCCTAAGCTCAAGAGAGGAGAGAATAGACATATATGATGATCTCTTGTAATATTGATAAGGGTGTACAAAGGGGGTGTGTATTGCATGTTGGTGACATGTCTTAGTAGGTGAAACCCAGCCCAAGTTCCCATCCATATATGGTTACCATGTACTTGTTTTCTTTGTTCTCTTGTTTTATTTGTTTATCTTTCATTACTTGTTTTGATTGTTTGTAGTAACATCATTTCATAAGGAACATCATCTTAATCTACCCCTTAATTTGGTGTATTTGATTGAAAGGTTCTACATTCTTAGAACTTACTGTTACTTGTCCCTATGGTTTGAACCTGATCTACTACATCAGACCATGTATAATAGTTGCGGGGGCTTGAGTATTGGGTTATAAATGTAAGAGTATGACTACTCTAGATCCACTCCATTTTGGAAGTATGATTTAGGCCAGTCAACTTTTTGGCGCCATTGTCGGGAACAAGGCAAAACAGTACTGTTAAGAACACGAGTCTACTCACCATACACCTGTGCCTCAAGCTTAGTGATAAGCTTGACTGTACAAAGATATAAATCTAGTATATCTAGATTGCTTAGAATATTTTGTTTTACACGTCCCATTTTCTAACTTGACTGAGTGAACTATCTAGGTATCTTGGAAAAAGGCAAATTGTAACCACCAACTTTCTTTCCTTCCACATCAACATCCTCCTTGAAGAGAAGGACATGCTAGTGGGCATTCTAAAAAAGATCAAAATGCAAGAGTGCATCATAATCCAAACCCTCGAGGAACTAAAGAAGAATGCAAGGAAAGTCACTCAGATGGTCATCACCATGAGGAAGAAGAATGTGAGGAGCAATGTGAATATGATCATGAAGAATGATATGAAGAGGAGTGGCACCATCACGAGCACCACCACCACATCAACAGGAGACAAAGAAGGAATCATCATGATTACAAACGTAACAAAAATAACAACGAGGAAGAAGATGATAAAGAAGATAAATCACTTAGAGAATTAACTACAACCAGAGCTAATTAATCAAGATGCCCATTCATTATACCACCGGTTGATGTTGCCAATTTAAGATGAAGCTTGCAGTCATCTCAATGATCCAGAACAAGCCTTTCAAAGGGAATTCAAAGAATGAGAATCCTTATAATCATCTTGACACTTTCAAGAACATCTGTGACACTATCAAGATGAGGGGAGTGCCGCAAAAAGTTATATAATGCAAGGGATTCATCTTCTCTCTAGAGGACAAAGGCTTGTCCTGGTATCTTAGCCTACCTCACCAATCCATTAATGGATGGAGGTCTCTTGCAAATGATTTTGTCACTAAGTTCTATCCCACTGAGAAAACTATTCAAAATAGGAAAAAGATCACAATATTCATGCAAAAACCTAGAGAGAATCTTCACGAAGCATGTGAATGATTCCAAGAGTATCAAAGGGATTGTCCTCATCACATCTTTGATAAGGGTTTTCAGATGACAATATTTAACAATGGTCTAACTCCCATGGAATGAACTTCGCTGAATGCTGCCGCTGGGAGTGATTTTCTTAGAAAGAAGTCGAAGAGAACTATGAAGCTCATTGATAACATGGCTGCATTGCAAGCAAGCATGGAATATGAGAGAAGCGATAGGGGCTCAGCCAATAAGGATAAATCTAAAGGACCTTCTGTCAAGGACAAAGCTCTAGAAATTATCACTGTTCATATTCAAACTATTGCTCTAGATGTCAAGCAACTG
Source organism: Alisma plantago-aquatica (assembly GCA_963693085.1). NCBI lineage: Eukaryota > Viridiplantae > Streptophyta > Magnoliopsida > Alismatales > Alismataceae > Alisma > Alisma plantago-aquatica. The sequence continues at coordinate 1,332,970,354 of OY856410.1, read as the reverse complement.
AAAGAATCTGGGTAAGAAATTCATTGAGAAGGTTATGAAATGTGTCACATGTGGTGAAGGAGGTCACATAATTTATAATTCCATTTACACACAACCAGAAGATAGTTAATAAAGTGAAGAAGAAGAAGAAGAGACACAAAGTGTCTTTTATGCAAATTTAAAAGGCTAGGCCACCCTAACTTCAATTATGAAAATAGAGATGCTACCAAAATTTTGCATCAGCTAAGTGGGGCATCTAAGCCACCTCCAGAATTTGGAAAAGGAGGCGAACATACTTAGTGTACAAAAACTAAAACTTACTAGAAAATTAAAATAAGAATGCGAACTGGAAGAACAAGGATCAAAGACAAACCAAGAGCAAAAACCAGTCATACATGATGGCTCAACTATTCAATTTTGTGAAGAGGCAAGTCACTGTGAATGATTAGCTCACTCAAAGTTCCATCACCAATTCGGGGGGCTTAACAACAATGCAGACCCGAATGGAAGATATACAGATGCATCAAAAACATATTGATCAACAATTGGTGCAATTGTCTGAGTTGATAAAGAACCCATTAGGGAATATTCCATCCAACACTCAGCAAGCAAAGATATCTACACTTCGATCTGGGAGGAAACTAGAAAATTTTGGCACCAAGGAAACTACAAAGGAAAGAAGCCGTAACGAGACACAACCTAAAACAATAATTTTACAAGAAGATTCTGAGAAGGAGGAGCTCGCGATGAAGGACAAGAGTAAAGGAAAGGATCATGAAAAGAAAGGTACAAAGACTAAGAAACCATATCCTGTTAAAGAAGTCTTAACACAAAGAAATCCTTATTCCCCAAGAATTCCTTTCCCTTATAAATAAATTAAGGCTCATCTGAAGAAGAGATGTGAGAAGTTTATGGAGGTGGTGAAGAAGTTACACCTAGATATTCCATTCCTTGATGCTATTGAGGAGATGCCTACATATGCAAAGTTCTTCAAGGATCTAGTTACTAAAAGAATAAGGGGGGGCCATATCGAGATAGTGCAGTTGGTCAAGATGTCAAGTGCTTTTAAAAGATGTGTTACCTACAAAGAAGAATAATCCAAGAGCATTCAATATTTCCTTTTGTGTTGGGGACAAAGTGGAGAGGAAGGGGTTAGCTGACCTGGGAGCAAGCATAAGTCTAATGCCTCTCTCCTTAGCCCAAAGGTTTGGACTAATGGGAATGGTAAAGAACAGAATGTGGATCAAATTGGTTAATCACACTTTTACCAAGCTAGTCGGGATAGAGGAGGACGTCCTAATTAATGTTGGGCGATTATTTGTACCTTGTGACATAGTAGTGATTGACACCAAAGAAGACCCAACTTGTCAAATAATCTTTGGAAGACCATATCGATGTGGCGAAAGGGATTATTAATCCTCAGGTCAGAAACGACCATATCGACTTTCATGTCCAGGATGCTATGAGAGGACCTTTTCTATTCAAGTCAGTCTACTTCATGGAAATATATAACAAATATTGTGAATAAGTGCAAGAAGAAAAAGCCATTTTTGATCTGCTCATCTGAGCCTTGAATAATCCAGATGATAATATAGAAGACCCTGAAGTGGTGGAGATTGTAGATTATCTAAATCAACCAGAAGAGGAGTTCAGTAATGAAGAAGATATAACCTTAGAAAAAACAAAGTATGCATCACTAGAACAAACCCCTAAAGAGAAAGAAGCATCAAATCTGAAGCCAGAGTTAAAGCCACTTCCTGAAGGGTTGAAGTATGAATTCTTGGATAATGAGGAAAGTAACCCGATAATAGTTAATACAGACTTGATAGATTAACAAATGGGAAAGTTGTTGAAGAAACTCAAACATTGAAGGAAAGCTATAGGGTACTCTGTGGAACAGATTAAGGGTATGAGCCCAACCCTATGCATGTACCACATAAATCTGGAAGATATCGCCAAGCCTCTAGTTCAACCACTGAAGAAGTTAAACTAGATTCTTAAGGAGGTTGTTATGAAAGAGGTGATCAATTTATGAGACACATGAATCATATACCCTATAAGCGATAGAAATTGGGTCAGCCCAATTCATGTAATGCCTAAGAAAAGGGGATTACTGTAGTGAAAGGTGATAATGGATATGAAATAGCTACGTGAAACATCACTAACTAGCATATGTGCATAAACTTATCAAAAATCAAATGATGTTGCAAGGAAGGACCATTTCCCTTTACCCTTTATTGATCAAGTCTTGGAAAGGTTGGCACATGATGCATATTTTTTCTTTTTGGATTGATATTCTAGATTTTATCATGTATTGATCCACCCAGACGATCATTAAAAGATTATGTTTACCTGCATCTATGGAAACTATGCTTTTAGAAGAATGTTGCTTGGATTATGTAATGCACCCACAACCATCCAAAGGTGCATGATTTCCATGTTCTCTAATTTCATCAAAGCTATAATGGAAGTCTTTACGGACGACTTCTCTTTATACAACACAAACTTTGATAAGTGTCTTACAAATCCATCTCTAGTTCTAAGGCATTGTGAACAGAAACATCTAGTCTTGAATTAGCAAAAATGTCATTTCATGGTACAGAATGGTATCATGCTGAGGCATACGATCTCGAAGAAAGGAATAGAGGTTGATATGAGGAAGATCGAGGCTATATCCAAGCTCCCACCTCCAAAATCAGTAACAAGAGTGAGAAGTTTTGTAAGGCCCCTAACCTAGCTTATTGATAACGTGTGCTTACCTTGCTTAATATGATGCTTAAAAATTTAATCCAATCATTTGGGATGTTTTTTTATCATGTGATACATTTATGTTTCAAGTTTGGTTCTGTTTAAATGTTGATTGAGCTATATTTGCCTATTTTGAACCACAATGTAATTTACCCAAGTTGAGAGGGTAACCTTACAATTTTTTCACATGTTGAGAATGTTTCCCATGCTTTAACATCATGATTGAGAAGATTATGCAATGGGGCACTTAGATTAGAATCATGTATGTTGATATGACATTCCATGGTGATATTAGGGTTTGCATGATATGGTGACTATGCTAGGGTTTGATGTCATGATCACTACACCACCTTTTGGTGAGGTCCGTGACCGATACACATGCTTGAGATGCATGGTCGCAATCGAGACAACCTTGAGATGGGAGGGTTGGAACATCTTGTCTTCTAGTGTCTTGACCATGTATAATGTTAACCTAGGGTTTCAACCCTAAAGTGTCTCAACCGAGACAAAGTTGAAGGAGGTGTCACGACCATGAAAAGGGGCCAACCGACCTAGTAGCCATGAAACTTTTGGCTAGATAAGTAAAAATGTTTCAAATTTTGCATGGGAATGGAAGAAAAGTTATTTCCTTGAAGGGCATTTGTCCCTTGATGGTCTTTATGTCGATACATCATATAACCTTAACTTCCCTCCTCCTTTGGGTATATAACCCATCCTCTTCACACATGAGCAAACTTTTCAGCCCTACACTTCTTCACCTTATTTGATTGTCCTTGGAGCTTTCAGAGCAAAGAAGATCAAACCTTGAAGTTTGGATGCCTGATTCCCCATGCATTTTGATGATTTAGTGCTAGATCAATTCTTGGGTGGTGGCTTCTTGGAGATTCTTCTCTTGGTAAGTGATACTAAATTCCCCCCTTCTAAAACCTCTATACTTTTCCTCATCCATGGACATGGATCATCCATGGTGGTTCACCTTGGATATCTCTTCTTTTTAAGAATCATGGATCATGTTTAACATGTTGAACTCGAGTTAAAGATGATTCTTTCTCTTTTTGTTTTCCCTTTTGGTTCAGTAAGAACTATTTTCTTCCTTTCTTAAACACTACAGTGATGATAGTTTCTTTCTCTTCTTGAGGTGATCCCTTGGTCAATGTTGAAGGTTGGTTGGATATCTTAGAGCTTAAAATCTTGAAAGTTTGACTCACTTTAAAATAGGAAGGTTTCATAACTTTTCCTATATCTATTATGTGCATCTAAAACCTGATCAAGTAATGTTGTATTCTACTCTTAAAACATGTTTTTTATAATATGAAGAATGATGAAGGTAGGGTTAAAATATGGTAGTACTTTTGAAAGAATAACTCTTGTTGCAAACCCTAAATGTATAGCACATGATTCATGTGGTGATTGAATTATTGAAACATTTCTTGGATTGTCATCTATAAATCTGAGATTCTTCAGAGATGGTTTGTTTATTATGAATAACAGTAAGTTTTAAAAATGTTAACATGCACATGGAACATGGCTTTCACTCTATAAACATTGTTCGTTTGATGAGCTTTTATGACCCATAGTTTAAGGGTGGATAAACACCATTTCTTAGGGTGTTACCCACCGTGATGACATTTGGTATTCCTTTGTGTTGACCCATGTCTCAACCTATTTGATATGTTCATATGTTGTGTATAGGGCTATTGTGGGTTTAATATATCCCTTGGTCTCCCCGCAGGTCGATACAAAACATAGATGATGATTGCAAACCTTAACATAGCCAAGAATGTTGATATACATGTTGCAGGTCATAACACAATATCGTGGTCGAGACATTGCACATGTTGTGAGTTGAGACTTAACCTTGCACACATCGTGGTTGAGATATAGTCATGCACACATTGTGACCCAGCGCGTGTCGTGAGTGAGAAAGCCTTACACGTGTCACGGGCGAGACTCAACCCTGCACGCGTTGTAGGAAAAAGAGATGATACACGCGTCGTGGCCTGCGACACACCCCTTGCACACGTCATGAACAACACCCTTGTACATGTTGTGGGTCAAGGTGTTGCTGCACACATTGTAGATAGGGTTACCTATTACATGCATTGTTGTTCATGGTAACATATGCAAGTGAGCAATGTTTATACACTTAGGTATGTAAATGGTGGTTGGATAGTGTAATGGTCTATACATGATGAAATATTTTTACATTGTTAATTAGTACCAGTGGTGCTTAACCCTAAATGCCTCCCTGCATATGAGAAGTAATTGAATTATAGTTTAGGTGTTGGATAACAATATTGAACTCTAATTGACTAAGTATAAACCCTAACCCTAAGCATGTGATCATGTGTTACATATGCTCACCCTACTTGAAGATTGTATCACATATTAGTGTTTTTGCTCCTATTTGAGTAACTCTAACCATGTAGTTGAGGTTAATGACAAAGCCATATGAGTGTTAAGGTGAACCTTGTATAATATATGGTGGTGTTTATGAGCACTGAGAAAAATAGTGTGTTAATAATTGTGTAGAAATTATATGAAGGAGTCTAATGACCTAATGAGAACCTTGTGTATAATTTAAAGAGAAATTCTCTAGAGATGTGATGAGGGATTGACATCACACATCAATGTGATATTATTAATGACTTTGTGAGAGGTAGTAAAACAAGTTTAACGTAATGATGAGACACCTTATTAATAAAGGGTCTCCATACTAAGTTGGTGCATGGTGGATATATTTATATGATGCATGAATGTGACACATGCATGGCATAATAAAATGGCAGGCCTACACATGTAAATAATGATGATACTTAGTATTGTCGATATCATGGTCAACACATGATCAACTAGTGATGTTAAACCCAAATCAAGTTCGCTAACCCTAATATGATCCAAGAAAGTGGGAAGTGACTAAATTAGGGTTTGGTGGAGTAATCATGATATAGAATCTCTATGGTAATGGGAGTGAACCTTAAACCTAATACTAGGGTATGTTATACATGATTGAACGTGTATTGATGAGTAGCATGAGATTATACTTTCTTCCTCACTTACTCATACAAATCTAACCTTTCCAGGTTAATTGAATGTCATAGATAAATTATGCTATGAAGATGATTAAATGATATTGAATAATGGCCATGAGTCAGATGAGGAACATTAGGATTGTAAATATGTGAATGTGCACACTTAGTTATAATATATAGTGATCAACTCTAATACTCACCAAACTTATGGAAATTAATAGTGCCATGGAATCTGATATGGTAATCATGAATCCCTAACCTTAAATTGAAGGGACATATGTGAATTGCTTACATTGCTAAAAATTGTTTAAATGATGAAATACCAATGAGTATTCTCTATTTAATTGCATAAAATTGATTTTGCAGGTGAACCAACTATCATAGATAATAGTTGCTATGGTGTTTATGTGATATGACACATGTAATGTATATATGCCTGATAAGGCATGATGTGATGGTTATCATAGCTAATGATTGCTATGGTGTATTAGTAATAAGATACAAGTGATGTTTATATGCCTAAAAGGGTATGATGAGGTGTTAATGAGTTATAAGAACAATGTGAATGGTCTTATGACCAAGTGAAGTCTTGATGCCTAGTGTGAGGTTATATCCTCCAATGATGTGATAAGGGATTATTATCACCAGCGAAGTGATAATGGTGATCAACCCTATATGGTAATGTTAATAAGTGGTGATGTTAATGGCCTTCTTTGAGGCAATGAGATAGTGTTGCCCCTAGATAATGTGACAAGTTCACACCTTATATGTTTAATATCTTATAGAGTTGTTTTATAGTTATGCTTGCTAGATTGAATTAGGATTTTGTATGTCCACTTGTATGACGGAGCCTTAATTCACCCAATTGGCATAACTAATAAAGTGAAACCTAAATCATGTAGTTTCCCTATACCATAGATCCATCGTTAGAGTTAGTATCTAGTTGTATGGTGAAACGAGTAACTCCAATGGGAAACTCAGAGTGCATTTTGTTGAATATGTGAGGTATCAGTGGAGGTAACTCCCTATATCCTGAAATTGTTGAAATACTGATATGATATTTTATTATAGAATGGCCATGTGTGAGCCTATTCTCTAGCATTGTGCCATGCACCAAGGCAGGCTAGTTGTTTTACATGACCATAGCTTTGACAATGAGTTGTTGTCTTTACAGGACAATAGCTTCTACTATAAGTTGTTATCATTGTAGTATGACTATATGTCACTACGTGGCAGACTCGAGCTGACCGAGTAGTGCCAGTGATTTTCATGGAGTCTGGATCATCCATAGATCTTGTATGGTATTGATTTTGACTTTGTAGTGGTCAATAGCATTTGAGTGGTACACCTCAAATGCTCATGACATAATAATTAAAGATGTAACACAGTCGTGTAGTATTATTGCTTAGGGTCACATACGAATAACATTAGATGACCCTCTTGATGTGTTTATTATACTATTTAGTTTATAACAGTTATACATTTTATTCAAATTCCTTTTCAAAGCATAAAATGATCTACTATTTAGTGTAGATGCCTCAATTATTAAAATTGTGATAATTGCCATGCTTATATCATTGCACTGAATCTGCTTATATGTTAATAATATAACTTCCTGCTTTAGATATTTTTGCTTATAACAGTGATGGAAGAGAGTTATATCTCTCACTAGGATGTTTGGTCTCACCCCATAGGTTCTACATCTTTTTAGATAAACGTTCATGTTGAGATAGAGTTCGTGTGGTTGAGACTATTAATAAGTGGAGTTGTAGCTATTGAATCATGGATATGTTGCTAGTGTCTAGTAATAGAGACCTATGTGTCATCCCTATACACTCATGTCTTTGGGTTTTTTTTTGTGAATGTTGTACATCGAGTTGAGATTTTGGCTTCATGCCGTGGTAGTATAGAAATGATTTGTATACTTGAGTAGATGTTTATATGTAACGAAATGTATTTAGATAGCCATTGGACAATGGTGGGTAATACCTTTTAATATGAATGAAATACAAGTGGCATCAATTTATGGTTTCAATGTTGAGTTGTTCAACTAGGGATCCTATTATGAGATCAGTTTTAAATTACCCTATTTTATGGTAATGTTATTATTAGTCATATTTATGTGCTTTGTTTTGAGTAATCTCGCCTGTGTGACAAAGGATGTCACATTTGGTGGTATCCAAGATATAGGTTCATTGAGTCTATAGGGACACTAGGACTTGGACTAGGATGACATCTAAGTTGATTACATGATATAAAACATGCTTCATATTACCTAACCTAAATACTTGAGTGCCCTGGCCAAGTATTCAAATGTTGAAGGAAAGGTAAGTATAGAACACTTAGGTTGATTTCTTTCTGATTAGTCTGATCAAGTAATCATTTTAAAACAATATAGACAGCATAACAAATTAGGAACCATGGTGCTAATACCACCATCTTATCTAAAGAAGATGAGAACTGCATTACAATATACCTAAACATTAAATGTTTGGTGAATAAAAGAGAGAGATATGACACGATGCAACTTAAACCTGAGCACAAGTAAGCCATGAGAGGCTCTTGAAGTGACAATTTTGAGAAAATTTATGAAGCAAGAGATAGATAAATCTGAGCTAATAAGATAAGTCAAGATATAATTTTCATGTATAATGGCGAGAACTCCTGTAGTAAGTATGAAGGGAGGAAATAAATAAGAACAAATAAAAATGAGTAAAGTGGAACTTGAGTTAATCTCAGACCAACCTATGTATATAAGAAAGTAAAAGTGTGATAGTTATGATGTGTGAAATAAAATAAAGGAGATAAATCCTATATAATACATGACATGTGAAAAATAAGCATCTCTCACTTGATGAGAAGTTGTATAACATGAGAATACCTTGGGATATACATGAAAATGATAAACAACTAATAAAGAAAGAGTAATGATATGTGTTCATCTTTAAAATTCCTATGTTGCTGGCAAGGAAACCAAGATGAAATAGGTTAAAATGGTACATGAGTAGTGGTAGACATGTGTAATAACAAAATTAAGATGGTAATCTCCTTCTCCTTGTTAGAAATCCCTGGGTGGTGGTGTGCTTATAAGGGAAGTATGTTCCCTTTGTATTCTTTCTTACTAGGAATGTGACATGCAAGTGAGTCTTATATCACTTGATATGCATGGTTTTGATGTAACCTTGAGTTTGATACTTTGAAAAGTATCAGTTAGTCTTGGACTTTAGATCCAAGGTGGTGACATCTTTGAATGATGATGCTTTGTGAATCCTCCAAATGATAGGAAGATTCTTCTGATATGTTTAGTATCAATAGTGATAGATAAAAAAATTGATGGGATAGGAATGTGATGTGTTTTTGACACATGTGATAGATACTAAGGTGAGGAATCCTAGTATCCAAGAGGTGTCAGTTACATACAAGTTTAAGAATATATTTCCTGATAAGAAATAAAGTGTTTTGCTTCCTAGAAAGATTGACTCTAAGAGTAATATGATTACCAATACCCAACCTACAGAATAAACATCTTATTAGGGGTTTATATGCCAGATAAAAGGATGACAACAAGAACGTAAGAATTAAATATATAGTTACAAGATCTTCTTGAAAAAAAGTTATATAATATTACGTGATACATCAAGAAATGATTGAGATACAAACACTTCGAATAAGGAGTCTTTCCTGGTAGCATTTGCTAAGCAGCCATAATTGCATTCTTTACTGTGCCATGAAAATTGACATGAACCAATGATAATTTTAAGCTCAACATTTGAAGGTGTTCAATGATGGTAGTATTAGCTACATCAACCAATGGAGACATGATGCTTCATTAGATATGGTAGTTCAGGATACCATACAATAGTATAACTAAGCATCACGAGTAGCTCTAATTAATCCTTAAACTAATGGTTTCTTTGGTTATATGATCCAATGATTCATTTGATAGTTTTGAAATTTTATACCTAATTCAATAATTGTGAATGAATGTTATAACATCTAATGGTTTATAATGAAATCTATAGTATATTGTTTTGGTTTTCATAATGAAAATTTGATGGTTAATACCCTTAAACTTGTAGTCCTACCTTTAACTTCAGATAAATATGATAAATTCCTAGGTCTGTGAACCTTATCTTGTAATATTACAAGTCATGGAGGTGGCCTAAAAGTTAGAGTTTTCACTTGAGTTATAAAAGGCATGTCCAATGTTTCTATGTTTAGGAAGTGTTACTTGATATAGAGTTGATTCCAAAACTAGTGGTGATAGAAATAGTTGAGTGTGTGTCCTATATGGAAAAGCCCTATTTTCTTTTGGACAAGGGCATTGTGTTGGTTGAAGTTTAATGATATCACTGTGATATACAAGATGTCATGACTGAATATACATGATGCTTGGGATATATCTATTTATTTTCACATGGTATTTCGAGGGAGAAATCCTTATTAGGGGTTAATAGTTGTAAGGCCCCTAACATAGCTTGATGCTAATTTGTGATTACCTTGCTTAATAAGATGCTTAAAAATTTAATCCTATCATTTGGGATGTTTTTTTATCATGTGATACGTTTATGATTCAAGTTTGGTTCTATTTAAATGCTGAGTGGAGCTATATTTGCCTGTTTTGTACCAAAATGCAATTTACCCAAGTTGAGAGGGTAATCTTGCAAAATTTTCACATGTTTAGAATGTTTCCCAATGTTTAGCATCATGAGAGAGAAGATTATGCAATGGGGTGCTTTTATTAGAATCATGTATGGTGATATGACATTCCATGGTGATTTTAGGGTTTGCTTGATAAGGTGACTATGCTAGGGTTTGATGCCATGATATTAACACCAACTTTTGGTGAGGGTCACGATCAAGAAACAAGATTGGGATGCATGGTCACGAATGAGACAACCTTGACATGGGAGGGTCAAAACACCTTGTCTTCTAGTGTCTCGACCATGTACAATGGTAACCTAGGGTTTTAACCCTAAAGTGTCTTGATCGAGACAAAGTTGATGGAGGTGTTGTGACCACGAAAAGGGGCAAACCGACCTAGTAGGTTGCGACATTTTTGGCTGGAAAAGTACAAATATTTCAAATTTTGCATGTGAGTGGAAAAAAGGTTATTTCCATGAAGGACATGTGTCCCGTCATGGTCCATTATTTTGACACATCATATAACCTTTACTTCACTCCCCCTTTGGGTATATAATCCATCATCTTCACACATAAGAAAACTTTTCAGACATACACTTTTTCTCCTTCTTTTTTATCATCCTTGGAGCTTTGGAAGCAAAGAAGATCAAACCTTGAAGTTTGGGTGGCCGATTCACCATGCATGTTGAAGATTTAGTGCTAGATCAATTCTTTGGTGGTGGTTTCTTGGAAATTATTCTCTTGGTAAGTGATCTTAAACTTTGATCACATTTCCCCCTTATGAAACCTCCATACTTTTCCTCCTCCTTGGCCATGGATCATCCATGGTGGTTCATCTTGGAGATCACTTCTTTACAAGAATCATAGATCATGTTTAACATGGTGAACTCGAGTTAAAGATGATTTTTTTCTCTTTTTCCTTTCCCTTTTGGTTCTGTCATAACTATTTTCTTCCTTTATTAAACACTATGGTGACCATAGTTTCTTTATCTTCTTAAGGTGATCCCTTGTTCGAAGTTGAACTTTGGTTGGAGATCTTGAAAGTTTGAGTCACTCTAAAACATGTAGGTTTTATAACTTTTCCAACCTCTATTATATGCATCCAAAACCTGATTGATCATATATTATTGTATTTAGATCTTAAAATGTGTTCTTCTTAATAGTAAAAATGAAGAAAGTAGGGTTAAAATTTGGTAGTACTCTTGAAAAAATTACTCTTGTTACAAACCCTAAATTACAACACCTGATTCCTATGGTGATTGAATTATTGAAAGGTTTCTTGGATTGTCATCTATACATCTGAGATGCTTGACAAATGATTCATTTATTATGCATAACAATAAGTTTTAAAGATGTTAACATGAACAGGGAACATGGCTTTCACTCTCTAAACATTGTCCATTTGATGAGATTCTATGACCCATAGATTAAGGGTTAATAAACATCACGGTTTAAGGTGTTGCCTACCCTGATGACATTTGGTATTCCTTTGTAGTGTTAGCCCATGTCTCGAACTATTTGAATATGTTCAGATGTTGTGCATAGGGCTATTGTGGGGTCAAGATATCCCTTTCTCTCCCCTCAGGTTGGAAAAAAACTTAGATGGTGATTGCAAACCCTAACATCGGCAAGAAATGTTGATGCACGCATTGCATGTCATAACACAGTGTCACGGTTGAGACGTTGCATGCATCGTGGGTCGAGAATTAACCCTACATGATTCTTGACCGAGAGATCTCCATGCATGTGTTACGACTTAGCGTGTGTCGCGGGTGAGACTCCACCCTGCACGCGTTGCAGGCAAGAGAGGTGTTGCACGCATCGCTTCCCGGGACACACCTCTTGCACGAGTCGTGACCAAAACCCTTGCGTGTGGTGCGGGTCAAGGTGATGATGTATGCATTGCAGATAGGGTTACCTATTACACATGTCACAGTTCATGGTAGCATATGAGAGTGAGTAATGTTAACACACTTAGGTACGTAAATGGTGGTTGGATAGTGTAAATGTCTATACATGATGAAATAATAATACATGGTTAATTAGTAAAAATGGTGCTTAACCTTTAATACCTCCTTGCACATGGGAAGTAATTAGATTAGGGTTTAGGGGTTGAATAAAAGTATTGAAATCTAATTGACTAAGTAAAAATGCTAACCCTAAGCAAGTGGTCATGTGTTACATATGCCCACCCTACTTGAAGATTGTATCCCATATTAGTGTTTCCTCTCCTATTTAAGTAACTCAAACCTTATAGGTGAGGTAAATGGAAAAGACATATGAGTTTCAAGATGAACCTTGTATAATATATGGTGGTGTTTATTAGCACAGAGAAAAATAGTGTGTTAATAATTGTGTAGAAATTATGTGAAGGATTCTAATGACCTAATGAGAACCTTGTGTATATTTTAAAGAGAAATATTCTAGAGATGTGATGAGGGAATGACATCCCATAGTAATGTGATATTATTAATGACTTTGTGAGAGACACTAAAATAATTTTAATATAATGATGAGACACCTTACTAATAGAGGGTCTCCATACTAAGTTGATGCATGATGTATATATTTATATGATGCACAGACGTGACACATGTATGACATAATAAAATGGTAGACCTACATATGTAAATAATGATGATACTTATTTTTGTAGATATCATGGTCAACTCCTAAATAAATAGTGATGCTAAACCCTAATCATGCTCGTTAACACTAATATGCTCCAAGAAAGTGGGAAGTGACTCAATTAGGGTTTGGTGCGATAATCATGATATAAACTCCCTCTGGCGATGGGAGTGAACCTTCACCCTAATCTTAGGGTATGTTTTACATGATTGAATGTGCATGGATGAGTAGCATGAGATTATATTTCCTTCCTCTCTTACTCATATGGTTCTAACCTTGCCACACTAATTGAATGTCATAGAAAAAGTATGCTATGAAGATGATTAAATGATATTGAATAATGGCCATGAGTCAGATGAGGAGCATTAGGAATGTAAATATGTGAATGTGCACACTTAGTTATAATATATAGTGATAAACTCTAATACTCTCCAAACTTATGGAAAGTAATAGTGCCATGGAATCCTATATGGTAAACATCAATCCCTAACCTTAATTTGAAGGGGCATATGTGCCTTGCTTACTTTGCTTAAAAGTGTTTAAATAATGAAATTACAATGAGTATACTCTCTTTATTTGGATAATATTGATTTTGCAGGTGAAATGACTATCATAGCTAATAGTTTCTATGGTGTTTATGTGATATGACACATGTGATGTATATGTGCCTTATAAGGCATGATGTGATGGTTATCATATCCAACAATTGCTATGGTGTATATGTGGTAAGATATAGCTGATGCCTATATGCCTAATAGGGCATGATGAGGTATTAATGAGTTATAAGAACAATGTGAATGGTCTTATGACCTAGTGAAGGCTTGATGCCTAGTATGAGGTTATATCCTTCAGTGATGTGATAAGGGATTATTATTTCTAGTGATGTGATATTGGTGATCAACCCTATATGTCAATGTTTATGGCCTTGTTTAATGCCATGAGACAGTGTTCCTTTGAGATGATGTGACAAGTTCACACCTTATATGTTTAATATTTTTTGAATTTGTTTTATTGTTAATCTTTCTAGATTGAATTAGGATTTTGAATGTCCACTTCTATGATGAATCCTTAATTCACCCAATTAGCATAACTAATAAAGTTAAACCTAAATCATATAGTTGCCCTCTACCATAGATCCATATTTAGCATCAGATCTAGCTGGATGAAGAAATGAGTAACTACTATGGGAAACTCAAAGTGCATATTGTTGAATATGTGAGGTATCAGTGGAGGTAACTCCCTATATACTTCAATTGTTGAAATAGTGATATGCTATTTTATTGTAGAACAACCATGTGTGAGCTTGTTCTTTAGCATTGTGCCATGTATCAAGGCAAGCTAGTTATTTTACATGACCTTAGCTTTGACTATGAGTTGCTATCTTTACAGGAAAATAGCTTCGTCTATAAGTTGTTGTCTTTGCAATATGAATATATCTCATAGCATTGCTGACTCGAGCTGACCAAGTAGTGCTGGTGATGATCATGGAGTCTGGCTCTTCCATTGATCTTGTATGGTATTGATTTTGACTTCACAGTGGTTAGTAGGATTTGAGTGGTATGACTCCAATCCTCAGGGCTTAATAATTAAAGATGTAACATAGCTGTGTAATATTATTTCTTAGGGTCTCATACAAATAACATCAGATGACCCCCTTGTTATGTTTATTATACTATTTATTTTATAATGGTTATACCTTTTCTTCATATTTCTTCTCAAAGAATAAGATGATCTACTATTTAGTGTAGATGCCCCAATTTCTCAAACTATGACAATTTCCATGCTTATATCATTGAGTTGAATCTACTTATCTATTAATAGTCTTATTTCATGCTTTAGATATTTGTGCTTATAATAGATGGTGGTAGAGAGTTATATCTCTTGCTGGAATGTCTGGTCTCACCTCGTGGGTTCCACATCTTTTTAGGTTAATTTGCATGATGAGATAGAGTTCATGTGGCTGAGACTGTTAATAAGTGGAGCTATAATTGTTGAATCATGGATATGCGGCTAGTGTCTAGTAATAGAGTCTTATGTGTTATCCCTATACACTCAAGTCCTTGGGGGTGTTTTTGTGAATGTTGTACATCGAGTTGAGATTTTGGCTTCATGCCATGGTAGTATAGACATGATTTGTATACTTGAGTAGATGTTTATATGTAACAAGCTATGGTTCATTGAACAATGGTGTGTAATACCTTTTGATATGAATGAAACACAAGTGGCATCAATGTATGTATTCAATTATGAGTTGTTCAACTTGAGATCCTATTATGAGATTCATTTTAATTTACCCTATTTTATGGTAATGTTGTTATTAATGATAATTATGCGCTTTGATTTGGTGTCACAAGTTTCCTAGAATATGCAAGGTATTATTGAATATTTATGAAAGACTTGTCTAAAATAGCCAAGCCTTTGTCTTACCTATTGGTAAAGGATGTAGAGATTGATTTTCCTGATAAGTGACTTGAAGCATTTAATGTCCAAAAGAATGCTTTAACTACCACCCCTATCCTGCAAGCCCCAGATTGGGAACTCCCATTCAAAATCATGTGCGACACCAGTGACTATACCATTGGGGTTGTTCTTGGGCAAAGGAAGGATAAGAAGCATCACACAATCTATTAGGGCAGTCAAACCCTAGACAAAACTCAAGTAAAGTACACCACCATGAAAAAATAAAATACACGGCTATTGTGTTTTCTTTTGAAAAATTTAGATCTTATTTTATAGGATTGAAAGAGAAAGTATATATTGATCATGGATCTATAAAATACTTAATGTAGAAAAAGGATACAAAGTCGAGGCTATTATGGTGGGCCCTTCTATTGTAAGAGTTCAACCATGAGATTATCGATAAGAAATGAACAGAGAATGTGGTTTCTGAACATCTCTCAAGAATAGTGGTCACGAAGGAGAATTAAATGTCAGTTAATGCCAATTATGCCGATGAAGCCCTGATGTTGGCAATGTATATTGAGCCAAAATTACCATGGTTTGATAATATCTACAACTATTTAGCATGCCAACAACTACAACCTAACATTACCTATAATCAAAAGAAGAAACTATTTTCTGATTTGAAGAACTCTGAAAGGTGCCTTCTTTCTTTCTTCTTTTTCTTCTACAATTTGTTTCGCCTTCCCCCTTTTTTCATTGTAACTGGTTCATCATTCTTCCTTTCCACGTAACGTTCTACCCCAATTGTCCTTTCAAGATTGATGCAAATCTCCCCTATGATTTGAACATTTCAACCTTTCACCTTCTTGATAGATGATTGATGCCTCAGTTGCGACTCTCATCCCGGTCACCACTCTTGTCCTTGGTCATGACACTTGTTTCAATCTCGATGCTAGTTTTGGTCTCTATACCCTAGATTCTATCTCGACCGCAATGAGAGTCCCCATCAATTCATACTCTCTTCGTCTTTTTTTTGTTTCGCATACATATCTCCCATTCTTGACCCTCTAATCCCAGATCATATGATCTAATACATCCTTGATCATTACACTTAGAAAATGAGACCCCTTCATATGTGATTCTAGGGAACACCTATTTGACATCTCAGTTGCGACACTCGTCTCAGTCGCAACACACATCTCGGTCACGACACTCGTCTCCGTCGCACCACACTTCTCAATCATGACACTCCTCTTGGTCGTGATACATGTATCAGTCGCGACATTCATCTCAGTCATGACACTTGTTCCAATCACGACAGAATCATGATTTTATTTAACTAACTCTATCTCGACCGTGATATGTAGAACTAGTAGTGGTCACTACACTCAGTAATTGATCTAAGCTATGTCTCGACCAATACACCACAAGATCATTGAAAAATAGTAACCTTATACCTAACTTATTGTTATTATTATATACACTACCTGAAAATGTCCTATTGTAGAAATTGCAGAATGCCACATTCCACTTCTGATTCCTTTAAAAGGCAGGCAACATCACTAAGAGGGGCACAACAAACACTATAAGAAATAGACAAAGAACTCCACAATGACCAGAACTTGACAAATCAGAAGAGAACCCAATTGATGCTACTAAAAGAGAAGTACGAGATCATTCTAGGACATGTGTCATAGGAGAAAATAGAAGGATCTGAATGCATAGAAGGAACAAAGACATCAGAATATGCACCGTCGGAAAAGGAACACAAAGCAAAGAATAAAAGAAAAATGACAGATACATATGTCTAGAAAAGGAAGATAAGAAACTTGGTAGCGAAGGCTGACTCAAGGGTTCTGAGACAAAAAGTAGACTCTAATACAACCCAGAAGGATGCACAGGAAACATCGTTAGGGAAATTATCGACATTCACACCTAGAGACAAAATGCACCAATCAAACTTTGTCATGATCTTGAGGACCAAAAACTTCAAGCCAACAAGATACATCGACGTTCAAGATTTCAAAAGATTGGGACTCTATGATAGGTGATGGATTTTCTATGCAGAGAAAATCTATGCATCTTGTCGACTGTTGATACTATGTCTCAAAAAAACCTGACTACTGAATTTATGTCATCACTTGAGAAAGTACTAGTGAGTCATGAAAGACGCAAAGTGGCAGGAGGGGAGTTCGAACTACAAGTAATAATGGGAGGCAAATATCACTATATCACTGAAGACATCTTGAACATATTATTCATTTAAAGTGAAGAAGAATCCCAAGCTTGCTCAAAAGCACCCAGTGAAAAGGAAACGATGGTTTACAATCACCACAAGATGTGGGAGAAGCTCATAGGAGAACATGGACATTACCCAAACAAGACCAAGGCAAGCCTCATCACTTCATGCTTCATCAAATTAATTCAAAATTAGATAACATCAAACACAGTCTTCATGCAATCTGAAATAGGGGGTGTCAAAGGGATATCTATTTCACATCCGGTCTATGCTAAATAAATAACCGATGAATATTGGAAGGCTGCTCATATATAGATTGTCAGTGGTAGTGGGACCAGAAGCTAAGAAAACCAAATATTTCTATATTGGGAGGCCAAATAGCTCTAATTGATCTTATTTCTTGAAAGGCGAACAAATGCTAAAATATAAGCCCATCGAGGGACATATGAAGATTGACATAAAGTCCTTGGTAAACACTTACATACTGGCCCAAAGAGGTAACAAGTTTTTCTACAAGAAAAGCAATTCCAAACTGCTACTTCCTCTCCCATAAATATCATATTATGATGCCAACAAACTATGACCAAGTATCAATGAAGTGGATAAAATGCACTCGAGCGCTATAAGGAGGTCTGCAGATCTAAAATCTCCTCCTACCATCCATGATGTAGAGGATCAACCAGAAGAGGAACAACAAAGGCCAGAGAAGAGAAAGAAATTAGCAATCCAACAATGCAAAGTTGAGGCATCAAGCATTTTGACGAGAAAAGTAGAAGCGAAAAACCAACCATCCTTGGATGATGAACCAAGTTACAATGATGAAGTGTTCAATAATTCACCACTTCCCCCCTATTACAAACAAAGTACTAGAGCTATCAACAATAGAGAAAGGAGACAAGCCAAGTGCCCCTACTGCTGCACAAGAACATATTCTAGAGACTGAGAAGGGACCAAGCCATGGTCCTAAGGCATCCAAGCAATCAGCCCCAGCCCCTCCAACAAACAATGCAATTCATGTGATACTAAGTGATGCGCGTCGTTTAGCACACCAATCACTAGGAAAAATTATCCTAGATTTTATCCTTTTCTACTTTCCGATAAAGGCTAGTATAGAAGGGTCGATCCACAGAGACGGCGATGAAGATGGTTCAGTTTCAAATCTGATTACGAGAACAAGAATTTAAATCTGTTTTAAGAGTTTGTTAAAACTAAAACAAAAAGATGAAGTTACTAAATTAAAGATTAACAATTAAAATAAGGAAATACCGAAGCTAAGGGATTTTACCACCCTAGTCGATGTGAAACGAGATCAAAGAAATGATAAGAAAGATAAAAGAAGGCATGTGAAACATTTGTAAATGATTCACAAAAGATGAACTCACCGTGAACCCATTGGTCTTGGTGTTCACAGATCCTAGTTCAATCATCCTAATTGGGACTTTTCCGAGGTCTCATCCAAATTCCCATGAAATCAATTTGGTTGTTCTAAATCTTGGGTTCCACGGTCGCATCTGCCAAGATTAACAAGCGATGAAAACGAGAGATCACTTCTTTAAAATCGTCGAGATCCAAATCAAAATCCATTTATCTAATAAATCGTATAAATCTTCAATCTAGTCATCACATGGCTAAGGGGTTATTCCCCTGGCCTCGATAGAAGTCTACTCACACATGCTTGTGGAAAACATGGAGGCAGAGGGGAGAAGCGAAATGGCCATAGTCTAGCCCAAAATTAGGAGTCAATCCTTTTGCTAGAGACAATAAAATGGCCAATCTCTTCAACCCTTGCTCCAATCCACGGAAGATAAAGAAGAAGAAAGGAAGAACAACTAGATCTATTGCAAGAATATAAATTGCAAGAATTAAAGAACACTAAGAAGAAATTCTATTGCTTGAATGATAGGAGAACAAATGCTCAGAATTCCGGTACAAAATATGATACAAAAGATGATACAAAAGATGATCTTTGGGAGGAGGAAGTGCCCTTCCTTTTATAGGAGAAGGAGGGGTAGGCTATCTAAAAAAGAGGGGGGAAAAAGAGAGAGAGCCATCCTTTTAAATTTTTAGATCTAGTCAACAAACTCTTGATTGTCTTTCTTTAATGTAGATTCTGGCAGCAACAATTTCAAACGCATTTACGTTG
The DNA here is from genome assembly GCA_963693085.1 of Alisma plantago-aquatica. Lineage (NCBI taxonomy): Eukaryota > Viridiplantae > Streptophyta > Magnoliopsida > Alismatales > Alismataceae > Alisma > Alisma plantago-aquatica. The sequence goes on along the minus strand of OY856410.1, from coordinate 1,332,950,538 downwards.
TCAAGAGAATTTAAAGTGTGCTAGAAAATGTGATTTTCCTGTAGGCCTTTGAATTCCCTTTCTAAATCATATTTGAACATTAAATTCCGCCTTAGGATGTGAGAGTTATGCTAATTTTGATGCAAGGTATGCATTTAAGTCAGCATTGCGGGAAACTGAATTGCCTCCTACCTTCATCTCTTCTTTTCTCGATTTAATTACTTAGATAATTCCTGAAAATTAAGAAAAATATCATAAGAATTCAGGAAAAGTATATAAAGAAGATGAAAGTGCTATTTATTTTTTAATTAGCTAAAATTAACAAAAAAGTCCTAATTAATTATTCTAAATGAAGCAAAAATAAGAGATGAATATGCATTCATCAAAATACCCCAAACATAAACTTTGCTCATCCCGGGCAACATTAAAATCAAGAAATACTTTCAAGACATACTCTCAACCTATCATCCTCACTCTCCTAACAATCATTGGATTCCTTCCACCAAAATATGGCCAAGCGACCCTGACTTCCTGAATTCACAAAAAGTGACTTTTATATTTCCTACTTCACAAACTTCCATTTATTCAAGACCTGCAATAAAACAGATTTTCATTTCACCTTTGCATTTGGTACTCCAATTTTTTTTTAAGTTTTACACAAGAACATGGTTGATTTGGATGGTTGGGGTTTTTGTAGTTTTCCCCTGGGTAGAAAATTGGAGTGAAGGAGGTATGGAAGAAGGACAGTCTCTCCTCTATTCGACTCGAGACCTTTTTATTTAGTGGACATGCAGTTACATTGACCACATTTTTTCTTTGATTTTTGGTGATACACCCAATTGAGTGGGTATGGAAGAAGCGAAAGAGGGGGAAGGGGTGCCACCCAAACTTAGCCTTTTGGGCATTATTGGCTTTTTTTTTCTTTTTGACGAATGGAAAGATTTGGAAGTGGTAGAAGAAGAGTAGAAGAGGTTGTTCTCGTGCAACTTTTTTTTTCATCTTTTTTTTAGGAGTACCATGCGTTGGTTCAACTATTACCGAATCATGCGAAAAATCAAGAAAATTTATACAAGTTGTACATGATAAGAAAGCATCACTCTTGAATCCTATCAATCCTCTATGGCTTGCCATCTTTTCCAAGGAGTGATTATTATTTGAGGTCCTAAGTGACAGGAGGATTTCTAGTCATGAAAGTTTCAAAATTTTAGTTGCAAGGAAGTTATATCATTAAGGGGAGTATTTTGACAAATGATCATATTAAGGCCGGCTAGATAAAGGCCATTTTGTAACAAAAGAATAAAAATATGGCCGATTAGATAATGGCCATAAACAAAGTAATTATATGCAAAACCAAAAAAAAAAGTAGAAATAATGCAAGAATAAAAAGATAAGGGGGGTGGAATAGAATCATACCACCCACCTCCACCCCGGACTTAGATTTTTGCTCGTCCCGAGCAAAACCCAAACACGAGATGGAGGGAAGAAATTTGTTGGGTTCACCAGGAGGTCCTGGTAGCTCAAAATATGTCCATCTGAAGGGAATGTCGATGAGGGCTGGGACCTTTATCTGAGGAGCCTCATAGTGTACCCTATGATAGGGTAATTGTAGAAGCTCATTGGGGTGCTCATATTTTCTTTCACCTCGCATTCCCTCCAATAGGATCCAAAGATCTTCCATCAATAGAAGGGGAAATGTTGAAGATGGATGCGGATTTGGGGAGGTTGGTGGGTACCCGACTAGTGATTCTAGTAGAGCAGGATGAAATGAGTTGGGTGGAGGATCTGGTTCAAGTTTTCCACCATCATGATGACCTGTATATGGGAGAATTTATGTTGATGAAAAAGATTTCAAATTATTTACAAAATTGTTTTGCTTCTCCTTAAAAATAATGTCATCAACATTGGGTTTGGTAAGTTTCATTATTGATATAACATATGGCTCTAATTCTTTTATACAAGGGGTCCCCAAGGTTTCAGGAGGGATGAGGACAACTTCCTTACAAACAATAGAACGGGGTGTGTGAGCTTCTTCCAACGGTGGTATCTCTCCTTCTACATCAGCCATGTGTGGGATGGAAATTGGCTGTGACGGCTCGGGAAGAATCATAAAGGGGGTTAGATTCTCATTATCCAAAATAGACTCAAAAGAAGGGTATTGGTCTATGGTATCATTCAGATTTATGTTGAGGATGGGAGGAGTTGTTGGATCTTTAGAATGACTCTCCTGCTTTGACATTTCATATTCAAGTAATAGAGTCTCTAAAGGAAAGATAGGGATACCAACGTCCTCATCAGACACAAAATATGTCTCCATGGTTTGTTCTATTTCTTCAGGATCTGTCATATATGACACAAAATAAGGATCATCATCGTCATTGTCAGGAAGAACCATCTTGGGTTGCTCAAGCTCTATAGGGGGAGTTTGTGATTGATCCTCTAGAAAGGTAGCTAACATGGCTTGACTGGATTCAAGTTTTGCTTGTGCTTCTGCTACCCTCTTTTCTAGGTCCTTAAGTCTCTCTTCCAGTTCAAGATCAATTTGCATTTCACCATAGGATTTATACACCCCAAAATTTTGGTCATCCTCGTCACACTCCCCATAGTGTCCTTGGCCATAATACTCCTCATATTATTTTGGGTGGCATTGATCCTCATAATAATCTCCAGAAGATGGTGGATTGTAATTTCCATTGCGTCCATCTTGGTAGGAAGATTCAATATTATAAGGTGTCACCAATTCATGAGGAAACATATTTGAACAATCTATATTTTGGGTTTGGGCTTCTACTAAGGTGGCCAATAAGGTTTGGCTAGTTAGGAGCTTTGCTGCCATATTCTCTAGGGACTTAAGTTTCTCTTCTTGTTGAGGATTACATTGGGTTTCATAAACATGTTCATAACCCCCATGGTTTTGTTGGTTACACACCACAAAATTTTGTTGTTCATATCCCCCATTAGAATATGGATAGCAAGGTTCCCCATAATAGTTCTCAGAAAAATGTGGATTCACATTGTATCCACCAGGATGAACGGGATTGCAATTAAAAGGGGTGCTATTATAATCATGGGGTAGAGTCGGACAGGCAAGAGATACATGGTGGTAAAAACCACAATAATAACATTATGGGGAATATTGGGATGTACACTCCATTTGAAAAGAAAGGTTCCTGAAAGATATGTCAATCAACGAATGAGAGAAGAAAGATTGTGAGATAAAAATTTGTCAAAATTACAAAAAAAAAATTATAAATCTAAGAAATTATGAAATAACAAAAATTACAAAAAAAAGTAACTAGAAAGCAGTACTACTGGAATGGAAACTCAGCAGAAAGAGGAGATACACTTCTGGAATTGTGCTCGGAAGGCAAAAAGAAATTTTAAAAATCTAAGAGAAAATTTTAAAAAAAGACTAACGTTATGAAAGTTAGAGAATATGAACAAGTATTATACAAGATATACAGACAACCAGATCTGAAAAACAACTGTGCCGTCCCCGGCAACGGTGCCAAATTGATGTGCGTCGTTTAGCACACCAATCACTAGGAAAAATTATCCTAGAGTTTATCCTTTTCTACTTTCCGATAAAGGCTAGTATAGAAGGGTCGATCCAAAGAGACGGCGATGAAGATGGTTCGGTTTCAAATCTGATTACGAGAACAAGAATGTAAAATCTATTTTAAGAGTTTGTTAAAACTAAAACAAAAAGATGAAGTTACTAAATTAAAGATTAACAATTAAAATAAGGAAATACCGAAGCTAAGGGATTTTACCACCCTAGTCGATGTGAAACAAGATCAAAGAAATGATAAGAAAGATAAAAGAAGGCATGTGAAACATATGTAAATGATTCACAAAAGATGAACTCCCCGTGAACCCATTGGTCCTGGTGTTCACGGATCCTAGTTCAATCATCCTAATGGGGACTTTTCTGAGGTCTCATCCAAATTCCCATGAAATCAATTTGGTTGTTCTAAATCTTGGGTTCCACAGTCGCATCTTCCAAGATTAACAAGCGATGAAAACGAGAGATCACTTCGTTAAAATCATCGAGATCCAAATCAAAATCCATTTATCTAATAAATCGTATAAATCTTCAATCTAGTCATCACATGGCTAAGGGGTTATTCCCCTTGCCTTGATAGAAGTCTACTCACACATGCTTGTGGAAAACATGGAGGCGGAGGGGAGAAGCGAAATGGCCATAGTCTAGCCCAAAATTAGGAGTCAATCCTTTTGCTAGAGACAATAAAATGGCCAATCTCTTCAACCCTTGCTCCAATCCACGGAAGAGAAAGAAGAAGAAAGGAAGAACAACTAGATCTATTGCAAGAATATAAATTGCAAGAATTAAAGAACATTAAGAAGAAATTCTATTGCTTGAATGATAGGAGAACAAATGCTCCGAATTCCGGTACAAAATATGATACAAAAGATGATACAAAAGATGATCTTTGGGAGGAGAAAGTGCCCTTTCTTTTATAGGAGAAGGAGGGGTAGGCTATCTAAAAAAGAGGGGGAAAAAAGAGAGGGAGCCATCCTTTTGAATTTTCAGATCTAGTCAACAAACTCTTGATTGTCTTTCTTTAATGTAGATTCTCGCAGCAGCAATTTCGAGCGAATTTCCATTGTCCAGAGAATTTAAAGTGCGCCCGAAAATATGATTTTCCTGTAGGCCTTTGAACCCTTTCCAAATCATATTTGAACATTAAATTCCGCCTTAGGATGTGAGAGTTATGCTAATTTTGGTGCAAGGTATGCATTTAAGTCAGCATTGCGGGAAACTGAATTGCCTCCTACCTTCATCTCTTCTTTTCTCGATTTAATTACTTAGATAATTCCTGAAAATTAAGAAAAATATCATAAGAATTCAGGAAAAGTATATAAAGAAGATGAAAGTGCTATTTATTTTTGAATTAGCTAAAATTAACAAAAAAGTCCTAATTAATTATTCTAAATGAAGCAAAAATAAGAGATGAATATGCATTCATCACTAAAAAAAATGCATTCATCACTAAGTCAGCCTGAAACTTCAAATGCCAAAAAGGAAATGAAAATAGAGTGTGAGGGTGCACAAGAGAACCCTGTGCAGCCAACAAAACAAGCCCAACCAGCCTCCCCTCGACAAGAACGGGCAACAACATCATAATCTCTACCACTAGCAACACCAAGACCTAAAGAATGACAACAAAAATAGTTACCGACATTCGGGGAAGAATTGGGACGTCGAGTCAATAGTCTCTTCCAACATGTGCACAACTCTTCCTCACAAGCACATTTTATATTTCTCATAACTTACGAGCATTGACAACGTATGTATCAAACATAGGTGAGCGGACCGCCAACCTACTAGATCACAAGGAATGTGCTCTTCCACCAATGTGAGGTGATGCAATCCAATGGTACAATGTCCGAAGAGATGGAAGATCTCCAAAAAGAAAGGGGCATTATACACGGTGAGAAAGAGATGATGCACAAGGGTTATGAAGAAGCAATGTGAGATATATAAGAGGAGTGCAAATAAAAGGAGCAATGGTATGCTAAACAAGCATCCAGATGCAAAGCCAATCCTTCACCATCTCGAGCATCCTCCAGCCCCTCAAATGTTGACGAACAAAAAGGTGATGAAGCAGCAAGGGCACCACTATCACACAAAGAAGAAAATGTGAATGCACAAAAAGATCATTTAGAAGACATTGCCAAGGAAAAGGAGCAACCATGTCTTGTAGAGATAGAGGTCACCAAGGCACAAATAATGTCGTACAAGTGTTTGACTTAAATTCTAAACCCACATAGAATGAGGAGAACATGATACAACAACCTGGAGGAGATATAGTTGGCAAGGAGGAATAAAGTGCTAAAATATCATAATCCTATAACATAGCAACAATCAACAAATTTCGAGACAAAATGAACATCAACACAGACATTGTTGACATTTACCTCTAGGAGCCTATCCACAATGAATACAATGATGCAGTGTATGATGGTAAGATGGATGCCACACTAGAAACACTCAATAAATACCATAAATGAACATGAAGAAGAGACTGCCATCATAGGAACAGAGGAAGCCAAATTCGAGGAAGAAATAAAGAAGATTACTGAAGACCCTGTTCCCACCTACACCCCCGCTATTGTTATATCGATCTTGAATGCATATTAGGTTGGCGAAGGGACATCATATGATGATGAAGGTGGCCTGGTCTCCTTCTTTTCTAACGCACCTAAAAGGGAACATAGTTCACCTGTAGAGGAAACCAAATTGGCTGCAACACCTCTATTTCTATGCAAACTAGCAAGGATGGACATGGCATCGATATCATGCATCACCGCTAGGTCATCCATGTATTAGCAGACGTACTAGATGATAATGTACCAGGGGTCGTTATTCAATACAACAATACAGGAAGGAAATTAACGAGAGACCTAATTAGAGGGAGTTTCTAAAAAAAGGTACAAGTGCACAAAAGTCTTCTTAAAGTACTTTGTGCAACTTTGCTAGAACAATTCCTCCATGTAGGCAAAGTACAACCCATATTCAATGGCACAACACACCTAGCACAGATGTTGTATGAAGACAAATTTAGTTCAGAATTTGTGAAGGAGCTCGAAAGCACTGTGGATAGGGTAGAAACTCATTTTGTCGCCTTGCTAATAAAAATTGTAAAACATTGGATGTTGCTTGTCATAAACCTATATGATAGACATACGACTATCTACAACTACTATGCTAGAAAGATACCTAGCACTTTGCTGATCTTCAAGGACAAAGAGGAACATGACATCCTTAAAGTATCACTTTACCTCCGACAGGCTATTCAATTAGAAGGAAACAACTACAAACCTAACTGGAAGAATTTATCTATTTCTACTAAAGTCCCTCAAGAGGAAAAAGGATCGAAAAGTGCACCTTCATTGTACTCAGAATGATGGAAGAAATAAACAAGGACATTCCTACAGAAGACCTTTTCCTTGAAGATCTACATGGCTTGCGGGGCAACTACACTATGGAGGTCATACACGATCAATGCTTCTTAAAAGACCTTGCAATGCCTCCTGATGAGAGTAGTTGAGGGCTTTGTGGATGGACCCTACTAAGACAATGCGAGCTTCTGCTTGGAAGGCAGGGTGGATACCCAACAATCAACCAAACAACACCACGTAGAACAATGAGCAACATCGTCATGCTGTTGAAGAGCCAGAAGTCACCCCCACAGAAGAAAAAGAAGAAGAGAAACCTACCAATCAACCAGAAGAGGGAGAGATCAATGATTATGATATGCATGAAATCTGGCCATATGGTGCAACGAGGACTATAGAAGCAACTTTCCATGACTTTGATAGTTGGTCCTGTAAAGATATATCTCAAGATTCACTAATGATGATAGTGGATCGGCTGAGGAAGGGTGATACTATGGGGGAAGTCATTTTTGAACGAGATGGCATTTGTGTGATCAAAGATGACCTCTTTGATACGCTAAAGATAGGATGATACCTAGTTGTAAGTATCATGTCTACATACCAATCCCTGCTAGGCGATGATATGCCCCATGTCCACGTGGCCTACTTCTTGCTTGTTGACGACATATTAAAAGACAAGAAATTAGGAGAAAAGGAACATATGTGGATGCATATGATATACACCCTCCCTAATTTCATTTTCTTACCAATATTGCATGATAATAACTAGACCCATCTTTTAGTCAACACCAAGGTGAAGACTACCATTCTATACAACAGTTCAGACTCAACCTTCACACTGAACAAGTATACCAACATGACTACACCAAAGATACCAACTGAAAAAAAAGCAATAACATGCATGAAAGGGATAATCAAAATGATCCATAAACATGGCAAGGGGTACAAATATGTAAAAGGCAAAGACTTCATGAAAACACAATTCTACCATAGAATTCCTTAATAGATGCCTTTATCTACTAATTTTGGTTTCTACTATCTCGCATGGATGATAACCCTATCCCTAAGGGATGCAAAGCTTGAAATCCTACAACACAAACTTTATCACACACGCTGAGGAGGGTATGGTGACATGCTTCTACAATCTAAATGGGTAGTTGTTGAACATCAACAACAATGAAGCAAGCCCATTTATACCAAAACCTTTATCTTTGACACTGCAAGACAGAGTGAATGATAAGTTTGGGGGAAGTTATAAATGGCATGAGAGACACAATTTTTCCACTTAATTTTGATTCCATTTTTGAAGCCCAATTTTGGAAGTCTTGTACACATTTACTTTTACCCCTACATTGTAGGAAAATTTTGAAAATTTATGATATATAAAATTCCAAGAATTATTCAATAACCACATTCATAGACTTGTTTGTCCTTCTGCTACCTTTTAGCATAATCAGTTCAAGAGTGGTGCAAATGAGCTACTAATTTACATAAAAGATGGTGACACAACATTACAATCTTATTCCATTCTTGTAAAAAAATATTGTATAAAGAGGAAGATCAATTTTGTGCCTATGAAATCCCTAGAATTAAGGATGATTTGGTCAGTGACACTCCCAACCAATCACCTAGCTGATAGTACTAGTTAGAAAGTATACACCTCCAGCAAGATAGAAACAACTACCCCATCCAATTCTATATATCCCTGCCTTGGGATCAAAAGAGGCTTGGCAACCCAAGAAACTCTTACCAATCCTTTTTCGCAAGCCATTGAGCAAAATAAAAAGCCAAAAGAGATAAAATCATGAGAATTGTGCCCAAAAAGTTGTTGATGGGTTTCACATGATCGGTGTATTGCTGTAGTCAAGAATGCATATATGTCGTGCCCGAAAGTGGAATATGAAATCCAATTATAACCCACCTACATTTCAAAGTAGACCTCACGCAACCACCAGACACTACACCGGGACCGGATTGGGTGACACTGTCTTACGACAACATTATGATTGAGTTAAAATGAGAAATGTAAGAAAACACTAAAAGCCTAACCTTCCCCAATACAATAGTTTAGATACAATCAAAATAAAGACAGGGTGTGAAAGCTACCCCTTGCAGGAACCATTTATGAGTATATCTAGGAACTGAGGAAAAAAGGATATTGCGAGGGAGAGTCCTTTACTACAAAAGGAAGTGGCTGACACATAAAGTTGCATAACTCTAGAAATATAGGGTGGGAATAGGATCTCAATAAGTCAACCAAGCCTATCACAAATGGTTTTGCTTTGAGGATGAAATATTTTTGTAGTAGTGTGTAAGTCAAAAAGAAAATAACTTTGTCTCATCACTCGATGCTTTGATTCTATCTATTAGCATGAGGATAGGCTAGATTCTATGTTTTGGGGAGTTTAGAACATGATATTTTGTGGACATTTTTACACCTATTTTATTTCTTTATGACATCTATTTTATGAATTATCCTGTCTATTTTTTATGACCTTGAAAAAAAAAAGATTTGACTACCTAAGCTAATATTCCCTCTTACTCCATGGATAAAATCATTAGTTTCTACTACAACACCTTCATTGTGGTCATAATAGGTCCATCTAGACAAGCTTGTTGACTAAGACAACTTCAATGTCTGTCTGAAACAAGATGAGCATTTACCTTTCACGACAACAATTACCCATCAATGGTTGTGACCACTATAATGGTCCCGATCATAACGTCAATTACATACCACACTGATATTCTTGATCGAGATAGAGGTTGTGATCAAGATATTTTTGACTGAGACAACTATCATAGCCATTGAGAAGGTCACGACTGTGATGAAAGAGGTATCTATGACAAAGAACATGACTGAATAGTAGTTTCGACTGTGAAAATGGCTTTAATCAAGACATAAGTATTGATCACTACACACTTCTTAAGTCGGTGGGATGTGCCTATAAATAGGACCTGACTTCAACATGCAAAGGGGAGGATCATCATGAAGAGATGATGAAGTGATTCTGCACTCCAAACTCAACCATCAACCTCTCCATCAATCTTAGATCTCTAAAGACAAAAGTTGGAGGAGAGAGTAGATCCACCACCATCTTCTTTGAGAGATGGAGTTTCCATCTTCTACGCTTATGCCAGATATAATTCTAAAGGATTATCGTTGGTGTATTCTCCTTCCTTTAGATATACTACTTCCTTCTACGTCGTTCATCCATCCCTTCATATATCTTTATTTATCTCCAACTTTGTAAATCTACAATGCTACTCACCATCATGAGTAGCTGAAGTCCTTACTTGGGTTGGGAATAGCCACTAAGTCACTTCGAACATGTATATACTTGCACCTATTTGGAATGTATGCTCCTAGCAAAGATTATCTCCATACTCTTTTTTTAATGCTTCACTTGCATGCTTATCTACCATCTTGTGATGTATAATTTTTAGTGCTTCAAAAGAGTAGTACAATCTTATCTAAGTGTTATGGAGTTGCATGAATGCATGAGAATTTTAAAATGGTAAAACTTATGATCATAGAATTTACTTTTTGATTGTTTGTTTGCCATCTTGAGAGAGAGACAACCTTATAATCTGGATCTATACTAACCTTGAGAGAGGAAGGAATATACATATATGATGATCGCTTGTAATCTTGCTAAGGGTGTACAAAGGGGGTGAGTATTGCATATTGGTGAGAGGTCTTAGTAGGTGAAACCCAGCCCAAGTTCCCATCCATATCTGGTTACCACATGCTTGTTTGCTTAGTTCTCTTATTTTGTTTCTTTATCTTTCTTTTAGTTTTGATTATTTGGAGTAACATCATTCCACAAGGAACACCATCTTAATCTACCATATCTGGTTACCACATTCTGTTACTTGTCCCTATGGTTCGACCCCAATCTACTACATCAGACCCCATATATTAGTTGCGGGGGCCCTCAATGTCGGGTTATAAATCTAAGAGTTTGACTACTCCAGATCATTCCATTTTGGACATGTGATTTAGGCCGATCAATTTTCCTTCACCTTGATCTTCCCTTTGACCTTGGTTTGTTTCCTTCTTCTTGAGGTGACCTTGTTGGCCGTGGAGTTGATCCAAGCTATAATTCCCCTTCTCTCTTTAGAGCTTGATCTTCATCGTAAGGCGGGTTATATAAATTTCCCCTCTTCTATTATTGCAGCATTAACTTTCTTGCATGTTGTTATTTTCATCTCTAAAATATGATCCTAAGATGTTAGATAATGCTATTATGATGTAGGGTTTATGATTTTGAAGTTTTCATACATGGATTACTCTTTCTCCTAAACTATAATTCCATGCACCCAATTTCTATGTGATGGTGAATTAATGTTCTTTACATGGACCTTTATCTTTGGTTTCATCACCATGTTTTGTTTTGTCCATCATGTGTTAGTTGGTGATTTTGGTTCTTGGGTGCATGTGTTGGACGCAAGTTTTCTCTCTCTTGCATGGTTTTCCTTATTGGTCTTGATGGAGATTGTTTCTAGGATGCTGATGTTCTTCTTTCTTGAGGTTTCATCTTAGTGACGTTTGAGTTCTTGATGATGAACTTTGTTTTGATCAACACATTTTAAACCTTGTGATGATCGCAACACTTGGTCTCCGTTGGGGTTTCTACCTTTGCAATAAACTTTTGTAGCAGTCAAAATGCCTATTTGGCTTAAGTTAATGACTTGGTTGGTCTGGTCGCCACATACCCTAATCCTAACATTTTAAGGGCGTGATGATTTTGGTGGTTTCTTACATTTCATGGTCATACGATGGTCAATACTAGTGGTAGTGTTGCGGTCACAACAAGGGCTAACCACCTATGGTCACTATATGTGTTCAGTGGTTTGGTGGCTACAATGTTTTGGTCGTGATGCCTAGTGCTTGCAACATTGTATTGCTGGCATTGGTTGCTAAGTTGAGGTGGTTGTTACAAGCATAGTGATGTGTTGCGGTCACAACAAGTGTGAGTTAATACTATGGTCACTACATGTGGTGAGTGCGCTATGGACACAAATATTAAACCATGGATGATGATGAGGTGACATCATGTGTATCATTTTAGGGTTTGTGTGCATGAGTGTCCTTTTGGTGCTCTTATATCTCGACACCTCATGATCCTTACTTCCCTCCTATCCTTGAGTATATAAACCTTCGCTTTCACAAGAAAGCAATCCTTTTAGCTCTTTCTTCTTCCCCCCTCTTGCTTTTGTTGACCTTGGAGCTCGGTGGTGCTAGAAAAGGGTTGACCTTGGAGAAGGTGACCATTTCTTCTCCTACATGCAGTGTTCTTGAGCTTGATCATCTTCTTTGTGGTGATCCTGGGTGCTCTTTGATCTTATTAAGTGGTTCTATACCATTGATTTTGTTTTTCCTTTAAACCCTACCTTCTTCTCCTTTCATGGCCATGAGACTATGGATCACCATGGTGGCTATCTTGAGGAAACTTCTCTCCTAGAGGTCTGAGACTATGGTTTGACCATGGTAGTTCCTAAGTGAGATGACATTTCTCCTCTTTCTTCCTTCTTCTATCTTGTTTAGCCTAGGATTTGACTTTTCCTTCACCTTGAGATTCTCTTTGACCTTGGTATGTTTTCTTCTTCTAGAGGTGACCTTGTTGTCCGTAGAGTTGATCCATATTGGAGTTTCCCTTTTCTCTTTGGAGTTCATGTCTTTGTAGCTTGATCATCATCTTTAGGTGGGTTATATATCTTTCCTCTCTTCTAATATTACACCATTAACTTTCTTGCATGTTACTATTTTCATCTCTAAAATATGATCCTAAGATGTTAGATGATGCTAATATGATCTAGGGTTTAAGATTTTTAAGTATTCATACATTGATCACTCTTTCTTCTAAACCCCAATTTCATGCACCCGATTTCAAAGTGATGGTGATTTGATGTTCCCTACATGCACCTTGATATTTGGTTTCATCACCATGTTTGTGTTTCAGCCATCATGTGTTAGTTGGTGATTTTGGTTCTTAGATGCATGTGTTGGATGTAGGTTTTCTCTCTCTTGTATGGTTTTCCTTATTGATCTTGATGGAGATCATTTCTAGGATTTTTATGTTCTTCTTTCATGAGGTTTCATGTTGGTGACGTTTGAGTTCTTGATGATGAACTTTGTTTCAATCGACATGTTTTGAGCTTTGTGATGATTGCAACACTTGGTCTGAGTTGGGGTCACTATCTTTATGATAAAATTTTTTTGCTGTAGAAATTCCTTTTTGCCTTGTCTTAATGACTTGGTTGGTCTGGTCACAACAAACTCTAATCCTAATGTTTTGAGGGCGCAATGCGTTTGGTGGTTGCTTACTTTGCTTGGTTATAAGATGGTCGATACTAGTGGTAGTGTTGCAGTCACAACAAGGGTTTACCACCTATGGTGACTATATGTGTTGAGTGATTTGGTCTCTACAATGTTTTGGTCATCACGCCTTGTAGTCACAACATTGTGTTGCTAGCATTAGTCACTATGTTGAGGTGGTCGTTAAATGCATAGTGATGCGTTGCGGTCGCAAAAAGTGTGAGCTAATCCTAAGGTCACTACCTATGGTGAGTGTGGTGCGAACATAACACCTTGATTCCATTGGATCGATACTCTTGGTTTTGTCTTTGGATAGTCGCTACAGTGGTCGACACCCATGTTTTCTAGTATGGTTTCTATGTAGATGTTGGCCTCTACCTTGACCCATGTGTTGTGGTCTCTACCCATGGTGGTCTAACCATGTTGGACGCAATACATGGGATGAGAAGTGGTCTCTACGCTACCCATACATAAGTTCTGGTCAATTCATACTTAACATGGTTACTATATGTAACATGTTTATCATTATTGTTCTAAATCTAATGTACTCTAAGAATGTGGGAAGTGATGACTTAGGGTTTGATGTTGAGTGTTGTGATGGGAAACCCTAATTGTCTATCTATGGAAACCCTAACCCTACTTGGTGTTATTGCCTATCTTGCATGAAGCGATGAGTATGAGATGATATTTTGTCTCTCCTACTTGAGTAACCCTTTTGTTGCAGGTTGAATATACATCATAGATTGTGAATGTGATTGTATCTTTTATATGGTACATAGTGATGATTATGAGACTTTATGAGGCATGATGAGATAATAATGATATGTAGGAATGTTGTGATTGGGTCTTATGACCTGGCAGAGACTCAATGCATAGTGTGAGGTGATATCCTCTAATGATGTGATAAGGGATGGTTATCCCAGGATGATGTGATAATGATGTTGGCCTTGTATGGAAGTGACAATCTGAAATGATGTTGATGGCCTTGATTAAGGAAGTGAGACAGTGATGTAATGAGATGTTGTGATAAGTTTATACTACAAATGTCTTATCTTCTGAATTTGTTTTGTATTTATGCTTGCTAGAAAGAATTAGAGTTTGTATGTCCACTTGTATGATTCAACCTTAATTCACCCAATTGGCATAGCTAATAAAGTGAAACCCTAATCATGTAGTTGGCATGTGCCATGGATCCACCTTCAACGCCAGTACTTACTGGATGGTGAAATGGGTTCTCCCTCAGTGGAAGCTCAGAGTCGTATACTATTGAGTATATGCACTTCACATGATTGATTGTGGTCATACCCAGGTAGTAGAATGGTCAAGGTGTATCTCAAATGATGTGATTTAGTATATATATATATAGATATATATATATATATATATATATATATATATATATATATATATATATGATATGTTTTGAGGATGGCTGTAGTCAAATGATGTGATTTAGTATGTATATATATATGCTATGTTTTGAGGATGGTTGTAGTCATACCTCGGCAGGAGTGCGGTTGCGGTCGTAACTCAGTTTTTACTAGTGTTGTGCCTATATACCAAGGCGGACTAGGTTGTTTTACAGTTGGACTTTATATGCCACTACGGAGGACTCAGACTAACTGAGGGTGTTGGATATCATATGATCCCAGCTCTCTTAGATCTTGTTTGGCACTCATTTCGACTTAGGAATGGTCAGTTGGAGCATGAGTGGTATACCTCATCTCCTCAGGGTATAATAAAAGACATAACACAACCGTGTAGTATATTTATTTAGGGTTAAACACGAATCACATTGGATGACCCTTCACCTTATTTCTTGTACTAATTAGTTGATTTATAATGTGGTAAGAGAAATCTACTATTATACATGTTCTTCATATTCCTTCTTAAAAGTATAAGATGTTCTATTGCACAATTGTAGATGCCTAAATTACTTAAATAGTGTTAACTACTTTGCTTATATCATGTAGTTGAATCTGCTCATTCTGTTAATAATACTATCTTCCTGATTTAGCTTATATGTGCTTATATAGTTGTTGGCAGAGAGTTATATCTCTCGGTGGGACATTGGTCTCACCCCATGGGTTTTCACATCTTTTAGGTGGTTGTGAGGTTGATGATGAGCAGCAGCAGGAGTAGTAGACGTTAAAGTTTGGATATACTACTAGTATTTAGTAGTAGAGTCTTATGTGTCGTCCCTGTACTCTCAGGTCCTTGGGGGTGTTTTATGGACGTTGTATGATGATACACGTTTTTAGCCATATGCCACAGTTGTACAGTTATGACTTGTGCATGTGAACATGTCATCATAGGTAACATGTTGTGGAAATTTTACTAGTGAACAATGAGTAGTAACGTAATACCGCTCGATATATATATATATATATATATATATATATATATATATATATATATATATATATATATATATATATATATATATATATATATATATATATATATATATATATATATATATATATATATATATAAAGTTTGTGGCTTCAGATATGATATGTTTCAGCTTGAGGATATTGTGATGCAATCGATTTTAATTTACCCTTCTTTGTGGTAATGTGATTATTAATGATAATTTCACCCCTTTATTTTGAGTAATCCCGCTATGTGTTGCGATGGGCATCACATGTTTTAAATGATTAAAACTTACATATGGCCATTCTTATTAGTGTTATCTTGTTGTGGATGTTATTTTCTAATCTCCTCAATTATGCATATTTTGTGCTTTCTTACTTAACATGCTTTGTGTCATGCACTTGAGTTTATATATTTTTGGAATCAGTGAGACACATGAAAGGTACAAATTGACCAAGATTATGAGTTTGAATGCTATGCAAACTCTAGTGTAGGTCATGTACATCATAATATGATCACCTCAACGGGTATTGTATTTCATGTTGTACATTTTTATGTTATAATAAACTCATTTTGTTGATAATGAATATTCATGTATAGCATCATGTTCTTCAACTAGTTTTCTAATAAAATAATTAAAAATTTGGAGTTTTCAATCTTGACATTACAAAATTTACTAATACTATGATGAATTAACATTTTGCTAGGTTGGGATACCAGTTAGGCTAGCCTAAATGTACATACATTATCTAGGATTTAATGGGCTTGGGATTGGAATGTGTGTAATCATAATGAATTTTGATTATAAAAGTTGTACCATTAAGACTCTAAGCTTATTTGTTTAATCATGCGAGGTATAATTTTTTAATCCACATAAAAAATGGTTCAAATTTTAAGTCGATTGTAATTCCAATTTCAAATGTTACTTTTAGGACTAGGATGTATTATTTCACAGATTCCTTAAACAATTGTGCCAAAGATATTTGAGAGGATTAACAGGATTATGTTATTTAATATTAAAAGAGGGATTAGACAAACTACCATTAAATTAATAAAATGAAGCATAACTTGTGTTACTAGCTCACTCGGTTGCATGTAACTTGTAAATTATATATAGGATTGATAAGAAGCTAGGGATACTACTTATAAGGGATCCAAATATAACATGTGGGGTCCTCATGATACCAATTACATACTATCTTTTCTTTTATGATTACGTAAAACTGTTGTTACTTTCATATCAAATTGAAGGAACCCGTTTCAAATTGGTGGATTTCACTTGGAGGTGACTTATCCTTCTCAAGTTCATGATCGTCAATCAATGAGCACGTACAAGTTTATTCAATTGGAGTCTATAGCCAACTAGCTATATCAAGTGATCGATTATAATCTTTTCATTTAGATCCAAAGTTCAGATATACAAAAGCATGTTACTAGTATACGGTATAGATAGTTTTCGTTATAATATCACAAACTTAAGTGATTCTGAAGAGTTTAATATAGATAGTTTTCGTTATAATATCACAAACTTAAGTGATTCTGAAGAGTTTAATATAGATCGTTTTCGTTATAATATCACAAACTTAAGTGATATTCGGCTGATTTCCAAATTTTCTTGCCGCAAAGTATGGTCTTAGGTATTCTTATTCGATTTTGAGCAAGAGCTTATTAATGGCACATTTGCATTCCTTATCTTTTTCCTCTTCAGGAAATAACGTCAGGTGCATCGGTCACTTCCACATTCTGATAGCACTTTTGTCGTGTTGTAGTATTGAGCAGTTGATCTTACTATATTCAGCACGGGTCAATGGTCTTTGTTTATTCATATCTTTATGAAGCCTAGTACAATTCGGACAAGAAAGCCTCTAATGTCATAGATGGATCATTGCAACAGACATCACATGGTCCACCTCAGATAAAATATAGCCATATATAGGAATATGTCTAAATTAATTCATACAGGTGCTACAGAGGCCACTGTCAGCCTCCGATCACTATATTTCTCAACATCAGCCGATATCTAATCTAGTGTTTTAAAACGCGATTAACTAGTTGTGCACTGATTTCTTGCTGTCGTTACCCTCTCCCCTAGTGCTCTCACTTTTATGTACTTGGGCCCAGCCGGTCTATTGCACATGTGCGGAAGTAGCGTATAGCCCTTATTTTTTAATTTCCTGAAGATATTCCTCCAAAGATTCGTTTTTTTAACCATTAGTTTGTTAGACTTCTCGGTTTCAATGATTTGAAATATGAGACCACAATTATATTCGATGTTAATTATCAATATTAAATATGCTGACACATCCTACTTGTGGAATGTTATTAATTATTAATGAACTACAGAGGTCATTTAGAATTATTAAAACACATTGGAGTGAACTTATCGAAAACCAAATGGGTTTATTTTAAAATCATAATTGCGCCGTTTTGCTTACATTTGAGAAATGGCCACACTGAAACCACGCTTCTACGTGTTCAGACACACACACACACTCCAGTGACAACTATATATACCACCCTACTAGTCTACTCGACCATCTCATATATACCGAGCATCATCGACAAACATATCGCATACTCTGAGAATTCAAGCGAGAGTAAGGCGGATGGATCCCCGAAAATGGTCATGGGAGATATATTACTCAGCAGTGCTGCTAGTCCTTGGCATGATCACCCTATTCCTCCACACTTGCAAAAGCCGTAGTAAGAAGCTCAATCTTCCACCGGGTCCAAAGCCATGGCCGATAGTGGGGAACCTCCTCCAGATGGGCACTCACCCGCACCGCACCCTTCAGGATCTCTCCCAAAAGTACGGCCCCATCATGCATCTCCGCTTCGGCTCCGTCCCCGTTGTGGTTGCGTCCTCCGACGGCATGGCTAAGAAGTTCCTACAAGACCACGATCTCGACTTCGCCAACCGTCCCAGGCAGGCCGCCGGCAAGCTGACCGGTTACAATTGGACGAATATGACCTGGTCGTTCTACGGCCCATACTGGCGCCAGGCGCGGAGGATCTACGCCGCCGAGCTCCTCTCCGCCAGCCGGATCGCGGCGTACGAGCCCATTCGAGCAGATGAGCGCAAGTCGCTCATCCGCCGTCTCTATGCTTCCGCTGGCAAGCCCGTCAACCTGCGGGACCATCTGTTCACTGCTAGCCTTCATGTCATATTCCGCATTCTGTTTGGGAAGTCTGTATCAGAATGCTTAACTTCTACACAAGAGATGAGAAGTTCGATTCAGGAGCTGTTCGTGCTAGCCGGAGCACTCAACATCGGTGACCGTATTCCGTGGCTCGCCGCTTTTGATCTGCAGGGGTACACGAAGAGAATGAACGCACTGAACACGAAGCTGGATGCCCTTTTTGAGCGCGAGATTGACATACACAACGAGAGGCGGCGGCTCGAGGGTAAGGATTGGGTGGCAAAAGACGCTGTGGACGTGTTCTTGCAGCTGTCGGACGACTCCAAATTGGAAGTCAAACTCCAAAGGCAAAATATTAAGGGTTTCATCTCCGTAAGATTATTATCCCGTTTTCAATTTGAATATTTTGTTTGAAATGTTGTGTTATCTGCATAGAGTACATATATTATTAATTACATGGATCTGCTCACAAAATAATTATTATAAATTCATGATCAACAGATATTATTACATATAAAGCTGTGATACTCATGACCTGATATATATAGACAAACGATTTTGTAATAATACATGGAGAAATGTAGATATGAAAACACTGCAGATCAAGAATGTTGTACAATATTTTGTGGCACACATATAATAGCACAAAATACTCATTTATCGTCTAGATAACCATCATTTCTAATCCCCACACCTCATTAGTTTGTGGTTAGTGTGCCGCATAAGGTCCCTAACGTGTTTCTACTAATCTTTTTAAGACCTAGTTGGATCATAGCTTTGAATATATACAAGCAATTCATATAGAAGAATGTATTTGTGAAGTTAGAAAGGGACCCCACGTAGTAGCTGGCATGCCTAAAAAAAGCTTCGAGAAATTCCCTATAAAAGTGTTTAATGTACTTCCGGAAAAGATACATATTTATAGAATGTGATATAGTGGTATCAATAATCTCAGTTCAAAATTTATAAGTACATGCTAATCTTAATAATCATAATTGTGGTAAAATTCAATGTACCCTTTAAAACATTAAAAATACGAAATGGAATAGATACACACTAAAATATGATGTCTATATATGTTGATCTACTCTCTATAAATTCAAATACATTTAAACACTTTGAATATGAAGTTATTTCATTAATAACATCCGCAAAATTGATCTTTAAATAGTGCAATGTAGACTGAAGATTTAAAATCTAGTATGCATATTTTTAATAGTTCATATTCCTTGTAATGCCAATAGACCTTTCTAAATATGGTATAGGCAGGTCCATCGTTGTACGGTAAGTGCAATATAAGTGTAGTGTTTTAATTTATTTATTTTTGCATTTCTTTGTCCCACATCAAATTGTTTTACTATGTGGATAATATCACCTTATATTTTTAATTTAAACAATTTCTGAATAAAAAAAATATACAAGACATCTAAGAATATATATCGTATCATACAACGGTGAAATGAAAGTTTGTTTCTTTATCAAGCGTATGAAAAGGATGGATTGAACGTGTAAAATGACATTTTTGTAACATAACTTCAAGACATTGACCGTAGAGTAAAAGCGTGATGTTTGTCAAAGTAATTCAGTCCTTTCTATGTGTATTATTATGCGATCTAAAAGGAGGGAGAAACATTTAAATGTAAATGAATAAGAGAGAACTTTCGATCCGAACATGTTGCATTCACTAAACAATTTTGAATAGACAATCATTACGAAAGTATGAAATCTGTGACATTGTAACCACAAAGTAATTTTTTTGGGTGCAATAATTTTTTGTGTCTTTATTATATAATTGGTAGACTAAAAAGTATCCCGTCCATTCAATAAAAAAACAAATCTGTGGTGAAATTTCTTCACGATGGCGTTTCACATACACATGAATATTGATAGATGACAAAATCTTACATTTCCTTTAGCACAACATACATCCTTGCATTACATGATAATTATGAATTATTTTCTAATGTCTATTGTAGGAATTTATTACTGGATCTACTGATACCACAACTTTGACATTGGAATGGACAATGTCTGAGCTTCTAAAGAATCCTGAGCACTTTAATGATGCTACTAAAGAGTTAGACTTCCTCATTGGTAAAGAAAAATGGGTTGAGGAGAATGATATACCACAACTCACACATATTCAAGCAATAGTGAAAGAAGGAATGAGAATGCATCCTATAATACCACTTCTACCTCATGCAACTAGAGATGATTGCACTGTCGATGGTTATGACATTTTAGGAAAAACTGAAGCACTTATCAATGTATGGGCAATTGGTAGGGATCCTAGTAGTTGGAAATCACCATCAGAATTTAAACCCAAAAGATTCATTAGTAATACAATAGATGTGAAAGGAAAGAATTTTGAGCTATTGCCTTTTGGTGCTGGGAGAAGAATATGTCCTGGACTAAATCTTGGATTGAAAGTGGTCCAAATAACCATAGCCAATTTGCTACATGGTTTCGACTGGAAGCTTGCTCATGGATTAAAACCCAATGACTTGGACATGGAAGAGGTCTTTGGATTAATTTTGTCAAGGAAGAAGCCACTTGAAGTCATTGTGACACCTCGTCTACCACATCACCTTTATGCCTAGCTATGAAGTGAAATATTTGTGTCACCAACTATCTATTATCACTTGAAGCACTATGATATTCCTAGTTTTATTCTCTATTGTGCCTTATAATTACAAATGTATTATATTTGTATTAACAGTTAAGCATAAAAAAACCGAAGTTGTAACACTCTCAGAAATGAATTGAGCGTGTCAGGTCAGCCGACCTCTGATCTGGTTTAACCGGGTTCCCGGGTTTGCATGCTATTCGGGCCCCCCCAGGTAGGCATCAGGCGCAGCCCAACGGCGCTCCTGGGTCATCAAAAAAAAATTTTAAAAAAAAAGTTAAGCATAAAAATGTACTTTGTGGTTTGTATGAAACATGTAATACGTTGAATGTATAATGATTTACACTTTGGATTTATGCATATGTTCTATCTATTTGACTACTTTTGTTCTTAACAACATGTGAGGTGATTTCCATGTTTCCTCAATAACTACACGCTACCTAAGATATTTTAACAAATTTTTGTACAATAAACTTGAAAATTTTCCAACATTACTTTTTATTTGACATAAAATAGTTTTATGAATAATCAGTAATTGGTTTTCTCTAAGGTTCTTAGAAGGTCGCCCATCAATAGGGTATAGGTTTAACTATGCCTTATTGGAAAACAAGGGATGTGGTAGTATTTCCTCATTCATACATTTTGTCTACTATGTATGCCTTGTATGTGGGTAAGCATAATTTTTTAGTATATTGTTTGAACCTTTTTATGCATGCATAATGACAAGGTTACTAATGATTTTACATAATTTGCAGGAATATTTTTATTATCTCTCATTCCAGTAGAACTAATAATACAATTGTGTATCCTCCAGTCTCTATTTTACATGGGTAAAATAACCACTTTAATTACAGTAAGAATGAAGTTGATCTTGTATGTAGGATAGAAACACCCTTTGTTGGAAAGAGATGACAACCAATGAGTGCACTTTGCTGCTTTATTATTACATATATCATTGTGTGCCATGTGTTATTGTAATCCTATAAGGATACCACTAAAATAAGCCACCACTTGATCCAACATAATGATTTGACCATTTCCTTGTGTCCACCTAACTCACAATATACGAATAACCTAAAGAGTATGTGTTTTTAACATTCATATGTATCCTCATCACTAATTTACTCATGGAAAAATATATGTCAAATTTTAAAAAACCATTTGTTCATTTTTTTTCAAGGTAAGAATGACAAAATACCACTAGTGTATCAATGTCAAATAACGTATCCCAATAGCCATGGAATTACATTTACAAGACTTATGTGGTGTATGTAAATAATAATCTTAGATTTTACTCATATATATGTCATACAAACTATGTTAGTATTTTTTATCATGATCCTTACATATGTTAATGAGTTTAGCCCATTTGGTTCTTGAATTTTAGTCAGAACGAATTCCATCCATACCTTAGCAAGTAGATGACCGCCACTACTAAAATTAAAAAAAAACAATTAAAGGATCTTTTTTATGAACTTAGATTAAGGGTTAGCGTTATATGTAGGTTAGATATCTGTGGTGAAGTATCTATTATAAGAATGAATTTTGGATTTATGTTGTTATAGTTCCATTGACCCAACAAGAAAGAACTTGTAGAAAACTCTTAGAATAGAGTAAAGCTTGATATAGGCAAGGTTGATGAATATATTTGTCAATGTAACTATGGAAATGCATATTATAATGATATTAGAAGGAATTGTGTGAATAAAATTGAGATTAGAAACAAAGTTTTTTGTAAATAATTGCTTTCTTGGATGGATCTCATATCTTACACTATATTTATGTTGTTCACTTTGAGACCCACTTTTCATGTCCCGTTCCTTCTATGTAGAAAATATTATCACTAAATGGAACATTGAGGTTTCTCACACTTTACTAAATTGTAAAATGATACCCTTACATTGTTTTGGTCAACATAGTATATCTCATCACTAGACCATTCACATGCATTCCTTATCTTTACCTATACAAAATATGGTATAATTACTTGTCACGTCTAGTTTGAAAATTATAGACAAAATATGGTGTGACACAATAGTTTTTATTTGATATATTGATATATGAATCTACTTTGGAAAAGACAACTATAATAGTAGTAGTTAGAGTACATTAGCAAGTGTTATGATAAGACAACTACCATAATCTTATTTGGATACATACTACGATTTTGACTTAGATATCATTCAATGTCTTTCAAGAAAGAAATTATGTACATAAGACACGGTCAAGAGGTAGGGAACAACTTTGATCTTGGTGCCTACCCAATGCGACAATGGAAGTACTCCCCCACATTAATTTTGTCTATGCCCCGCTTCTAATCTCATTACAACCCAAATACAAGAATAAGAAAATGATCTTCTACATTAGGAATGTAGGGAGACAAGATGTGACATTCCATCCCTTCCTCTGAGGTGTCTGGGACACACATTGCATGTATGCATATACCTCAGATAAGTTCAAAAAGGAGTCCCTAAAATGGGATGCATGAAGAAGAAAAAAAAGAATATAGAATAGACTAACTATGAAGGATAATGAAGGAGCATGCAGAGATTTGATCCACTCAGTATAGAGAGTACATTGACTCATTGTTGTGTGGGCAAGAATGAATACGGGTAGATAGTGCATATGTTGTTTGTGGATGACACAAGAAGACACCAATACAAATTCTTTCAAAAATTTGTGTGGACAAAGAAAAGAAGGAACACAATAACTAGGAATAGAAGATTGCAATGGAGGATGGTGCATGATTGAGCATTGATAAAAGTTTTACTTCCCCAATATTTTTAAAGTTATTTATTGAATATTGTTCACCATGTAGAATGTTTCTTATAGAAAATATCAACTAGTCAAGAGACAAGGTATGTCACAACAAAGGAGGTGGGATTATTGTGAAAAATTAGGTCTCTTGCTGAATTTGGAACCATCAAAGGGGCCTACCCTAATGGCATAGATGAATGTTTCATGAGCACTGTGACACAATAGGGAAATCTTTTGAAGAGATTATTACAACAATATTTAATAGAGAGACACTCCCTCAATGAATAGATCAATCAACAATGTCTTAGTACCAAGACCATGTAATTCAACAAGCTTTTGTTTGAGGCCCATTTTGTTGAATAATGTCAGTGCCAAATTAATACCCAAGATCATTCTAGAATGATGAAAGTTGCTCATGCCAGAATGGGTATTACAATACCAATCAAGATTTTTTATTTCTAGTGAGAAAAATGATAGATAACATCATATTCACCCAACTAGTTGTTTATTCAATGCATAAAAAAGGGGGGTGGAAACTATATGGTACTGAAACTAAATTTATCTAAATATTGTGATAGGATGAGTTGGCCTTTTGAGAACTCATTATATCACACATGCATCCCAAGTTCAAGTATTAGTGTCATTCTGCCACTCATTAGACAAGGATAAGACAAATTGAATGGGATGGGGAGTAACAAGAACCTATAACATGCAATCTTGGGTTCAAGTTTGGTAATCCAATATCAACATCTAGCTTCATTTTTTGCCTTGGCTGCTTGTTCCAAGATGTTGGGGATATGTTAAATAGGGTGTTGGTATGTATTCCCAGAGAGCCAATCATATGATGATTGCAGTCTGCCATTAATTACCTGATTTGATAATTATGAAGGTAATTCCACCTATTTTGTTTGTCTCAGTCACGAGATGATGACACATAAATAGTAGATTTCTAAAGAATGAGGTTACTTGATGTTGTATGTATTCAAGTACATGACTTGAACAATGTGATTATACGAATGTTATGAGTACATACATAGTAGATTTCTAAAGAATGATGTTACTCGATGTTGTATGTATTCAAGTACATGACTTGAACAGTGTGATCATACGAATGTTATGAGTACATACATTCTTGTTATGTCCCTAGTCAGATATTACTGTGGAAGAAAAATAGACAACAATAATACATAAGACTAGAGTGTGTGTTGACTAGTGACAAAGTGTCATTAGTCATGAGATGTGATATCAAGTCAAGAACACAAGTACATGTTAGAGAATAGTGTATCAAACAGACCCACCATGAGAGTGATACATAGAGACCAAAGAATGCTAGCCAGAATCATCTTTCATAATGATAAGTGGTGATTTTGGTTATTAGACTTGAAGTTACTAGATTCATCACATGTCGTTCATGTACTTTGACATCATCCACAATGATCCTAAATAATGGTTGCCATAAAGATGGTGCTCGGGTGCACTATAACACATGATGTAGATGGGATTTGTCCCTTCTATAGGAGATTGATATCCATGGCCTCTTGATAAGTGAGACTGAGAAATGTACGAATGTACTCATGTGATTCAATATGTGATATGTGAACTCACATGCATCTCAAATAGTTTTCTCGAGTTCAAGGAACATGAATTAAATGTTGAGAGGATGACGATTCCATGCCTCAATTTCAATCTAGATATCATAGACAAGGGAGCTATACGATCATGGTAACACTAATCATAGATTCTAGGTTGAAGTTGTTCTCTAACATTCAAAATTACATGGGTAGCAATGATGTGTTGGTAGACATTGATCTTTGCTTGTAATGTCATAAGTTTTTTATGGACATTAACTACCAACGTATTTTTGGACTCGTAGGGTCACACACATATGAATGCACTGGGATTAAAGAAGTATACTCATGAATGATGTTTAATTTGATTACTAAAGGTGTTTAGGTATTTAATTAAATAACAGAGGCTCAAAATTGACTGACTAGATCTCAATATACCAGTTCAAGTGTTGAAGCGATCAGTTGGAGTGTTAGATTAATTGGAATCAACATTGGTTGATCAATGGCTGAACTAGGGAGTGAGACGGTCGGTCCACATAGTGGACCGATCGGTTCTCATATCCCAACTGACCGGTTCAGTTGCCAATTTGATTTGTCAAGGATTTGTGCTGATGCCATGTTGTGCATTAATCGTACATTGATTACCAATTTGATTCCAAATAAGAAACTGCACGAGCCAACCGATTCACTTAGCGAATTGATCTACTTGTGTACAAACCAACCAATTGGGTGTGCGAACCGATTGATTCTCCTTGTATAGGTTCTAGAAAATCTATGAATTCGACCTTTTCGACGCCCACAATGATTGGGAACCCTGACCCCACCTCTCCTATAAACAAAGTAGCACTGGGGACTTCGTAGACATGAATTTGTTTTGTCCTCTCTGGTTGTAGTAACCAATAGATAACCCAATCAAGTCCTACCCGATAAAGGGAGGGATAGCAAGGGATAGACAATTATGGATCAGTGTATCAACTCTAGCAGGTTGACATTTAAAAGGGGCAACTCCTTCCCATTGGCTCTAGTAGTGCATTGTGGAGTTCTTGGTGGTCTATGTGGACTTCTCTAGAGGTGGGAGACTTCTTCTACTATGAGAACTTTGTTAACCGCCGTCTGTGGGTACTAGATCAGGAGGCCATTCATGACGAATGTATGAGTGCTGCTACTGAAGGAGTATGATGCTTCCTAAAGAAGAAGCACGATGTTACTGTAGGGGTAATGTTACTGGACTTGATCCATGATTAGGTATAACTTTGCAAACCTTCATTGCTATATACATTGTTGTTGATGCGATATTGTAGTTTTGGAAAATGGGTATTGGCTTTTTTTTGTATCCGCTGCATATATATGCACCTGATTTCCCTACAGTGGTATCAGAGCCACATCAATTTATAGTGTATCTGAGGTTTAAATCGATATGATCATATTTATTTTATTGCATACAATGTGAATATAAAATTGGTTAATGTGCATATCTAATTAAATTCTAAAATGACTCGACAAATATATATATATATATATATATATATATATATATATATGCAATTTACACGCGTCACCCTAAAATCAGTTTTGATGGTGGATGTTAGCATGATTATGGCCAGTAACCTAAAGTCTATGTGCTTAGTTGTGGTTATTTATTCCTATTATTACTCGCTCTGCACACTGAGCTTCTCTCTTCTTTCCAAATATAAATTAATTCTCTTCTTCCTATTTCCCCTTGAATGTAACTCGAGGTTTCCATTTTTACAATGTAATAAGAAATATGATAGTTTTAATTTAAGTTTCAACGTGAGGTGGTGATCTACACATAGGAGAGATGACCGGCTCGTGAGATGACTTGATCGATTGGAGGACCGAAGAGGCCAAACAATAGGAGGATGAACCAATCAAATACTGGACCAACTAATCGGGTGGAGGTGTCCTGACACCACTTGGACTTGAGAACTAGACGATTTCTTCAGAAGACCAACCGAGTGACCAAGAGGGGGGTCGACTGGTTCAAGGGTTGAAATGCTCAACCAAGATTGGTTTGAGCACAAAATCAACAACAAGTTTCATATGATGTGGACCTTAAGTGGTAGTAATTCCTTGTGGCTCCAAGGTATTACAATAGTATGTCCATAACACCCACTTGTGTGTTTTAATTATTGCATGTTCTCATTTGAGGTTATAGCATGTATATGATATGTACTATGTATGTGGTGATTGGATTTGTATATGTATTTATATATATAATCTCTCAATCTAAATATTAAGTCTTATATGATTTCCATTACCAGCACACATGTAAAGCTTGATCGACTAACTATGGGCACCCTAAAGGTGGTGCACTGTCTATCTCGTAGAAGTGTGATAGTAATAGTATGGGCCTGCTAAGCGAGGTGTACTGTTATCGAGTTGGCTTTTGGGTCGGGCTTAACTATGTGATCTTCATGAGATTAAGTACCAGAGGCATGCAGATGACTATGACAAGAAGTCACACATATCATCTATTCAAGAATTGCACATGATGAAAATAGCAAAAGCGGCCTACCTTAATAATTCGTTATGAGCGTTGGCGTTGGTCGGGTAATAATCCAATTGTTTTGGATCTTGGCTCACTAGAAGGTTGTACGCTGCAATCTTTTGAATTGATATATGAGAGTTATCAATTTGAACAAAATAGTGGGAACAATAATTAATCAAAGGACTAATTAATATTCTTAACTTATCAAATCTTAAAAATAAAATATGTTTTGAAAAATTCCAAAATTTCTTTTGTAGACAAAGACAAACATGTTATTATTGCAATCAGTCCTTCAGAAGGATAAAAATAAATGGAATTGACTTACATGTCTGGTTAAGGATTTTGAGAAGTGTTCTCAATCACTACAAGAAAAATGGTCTTTAACTACAAAAACAAAATGTAGCAAAAACCCCATATTTTGTAGCTAAAGGCTTTAGCTACATTTTTCTTTACATATATAAATTGTAGTATATGATCGTATAGCTAAAGCATTTAATTACAATTTTCAAATATATAGTTAGATAATCCATTCACTACAAATGCATATGTAGTCTAAAATGTAACTAGATATTGTCTTTACATAATTATATGTAGGTGTAATTTGTAGCCAACAATATAACTACAATTGTATATGTAGTTAGTATGTAGCAAAAGGATGAAGTTTCTACATTTTATATGTAGTTAATGTGTACGGAAAATCCATAGTTACTACACATATGCATATGTGGTTAGATTATACATCTATCTACATATGTAGTGGCATTTATGAATATATTATGTAATTTATTAGTATATAAGGTCTTTTAGTAACAAAATTATAGTAGTTAGACCAATTTATGTGCATTATTCCAACAATATTACTTTCATTTATACTAAAATATCAAATGTACATGGGGAGGACATATAGGTTGCCCCTATTACAAAATGTGTATAAAGAAAAATATATACATATATTAATGAGTCAGTGAGGTCTACACACATATTGGCAAAAGAGTATGTATCTTTCTCAACCAATTTTAGCATCCTTATTGCCTTCTCCTTTTATTCGATGAGTTGGTGACAACCTGGGTTCTTGTTGTTGCACCATCATGAAGAAGAGAATGTGTTGGATCTACAATTACAAACAAGACACTCTTTATGGTACATCATGCAACAATCATAGTTGCACTAGACAGAATTTGGGCCTCATCTTATGAAGGACATTGATGCTTGGGTTTGATATGTTGGTTGTGAAGAATTCTATCTTATAGCCTTGTGATATCTATTTGATAGAGTTCAAAGAGATGGTTACACATTTAATATCAAACTTCTTACTTACAAATAAATGAAAACATCACATTTAAAAATACTATTATAAAGACTGACATACATATATAATCAAGAGAAGAAAAGCAAATGACAAACCATGTTAAATCTTAGAACCTTGGCCAAATCATCTAAGATGTCGATGTCAAGATCCACATCCTCCTTCAATCACAAATACACTAGTCATTTATCTATCTAGTTACCACTATCATAAGTACCAACATATCAATATTGATTCATACGAAGTTGCATGAACATTTGTCATGGGTCTTTTAGATCTAGACACGGGGACAAGGTTCAATGGAAGTGTCGATGTGGGCTCAATACTCCATATGGTTAGCATATCGGTAATAATTGTAGAAATCTTTTAACGAACAACAAAAAAATTTGTAGAGAAAAGTAGAAAGAACAACAACTAACCTAGCCTTATAATCTGATTTGCAGAGGAAAGGAAAAGGATCACAATCAGACTTCCAACATTAACAAAATGATGTGGTTTATTATCACACTAACAAATTCACTCAGGGTTGAAATCCTTGAGTTTTTAACCAAAACTTGTACAATAATACCACCCGGAAGAGGACGAGTCTTATCGCAGTATAGTTAAGGATCGAATCCCAAAGGACAACATTTTTAAGAATCTTATACTAGTCGAATCTAGTTGAATTAGGACTAATATTTATAAAAAAGGTTGGTTTGAGGTTAATTAGACTAATATCAAGAAAGTAAAGAGAAGAGTTAAATTTGGATCTAGATTAATGATGGGGATCACTGGGGTGGTCCCAGGTTTCACCACCGCTACACATGCAAACATATCCAATCACAAACATCCAAGCAAGATATAACTATCCAAATAGAGCTGCTGCAAACTATATGTTAGGCTGTTTAGGTTCATGTAAGAATCACCTTAGGCATCAGATTTCTCGTCGCCATCCGGATCATGCACTTACGGCTCTGAAGATACATATATCCAACTGAAGTTGTGGGCCCCCTATACAGGCATTAGGCACACAAAAGTGTCACCGTGGGCTAGATGGCTCGTCCCCTCACGAATCATACACTTATAACCTCAGGGAATCCCATTCAATTTCTCGTCAGGGAGTCAACCACATTAATCTACATTCAAATCCTACACATTAAAGTTCTCGCAACATAGGAATGAACAATATAAATGCAAGCATGTGATCAATCTACTAGCACACATCAATGATTAACAACGAAATGAAAAGTTACATACAAGCCATGGAATGTTTAACAAAAGGGCATATAAGCATGGGCAATGGGGCTAGTCCCCACACCTCAGTGAAAGGAAACTAGTCGCTCATGATGCAAGGAACAAAAAGAACAAGAGAGAGGGAAGATTCTGCCATAAGCATGATGTAGAAGACAATCACAGCTCGGTGAAGATACGATCTTCTATGCCTCATCAGAGCATATCTAAACGAGGACCAAGGGACACCACAGTAGACGGGGCAGACCTTCTCTCTCCACCTTCCTTCTCTTCTCATCATCCTTGCTCATAGAAGGAGGAGTAGCCTTGGGATGTGTATGTGGTATGGATGACAGATGGAAGCACAAGTCTGCCACAAGACTTGGCTATGGAGATTGTACTCCACCAAGGATCTAAGGTGGATGCACGTATCCCGGTGGTGTAGAGGAGTGATGGATCGGGATCCCTCTCTAGGGGTCGAGCCTATGTTCATGCAGCCAAGCGACATCCAAATCTGATCCCTTGGGAGGCAGGTGTGCGTCCTTATTTATAGAGTTTGTGGGTGGATGGACTCTTCGGTCTTGAGTGGTCTTGGTTTCTTCATGGTCTTTGGGACTGGTTTTCTTTACATGGTTTGGAAATCATTCACTCCTTCACAGTTTGGGATCGATAGCCATCCTCATGGTTTTGAGACCGTGTGGGTCTTCACATTCTTGAGACTGCTAGGGTCTTCATGATCCTGAGAACTGATCACCTCCTTCATAGTCTCGGTTATCACTGGCTTCCTTGCAGTTTCAAGACGACTAAGATCTTCTCGGTCCTTAAGACCGCTAGGGTTCCATATGGTCTTCAAGACCGATTTCCTGCTTACATGGTCTCAAGATCGGTTGCTGGCTACACAGTCTCAAGAAGGTGGGGGTAGGTCGCAGGGAGGACGGAAGGCATTTTGATGCAGGTGGAGACAGTAGGAGGTGGTGCTATGGGTGGTTCACAGTCCTCAGATGGCGGCTTCCTTGTGGTTTGGGACGATCACCTCTCATGGTCTTGGAGATCCTGAGGGTTCCTCATGGTATTGAAACCATGAGGCTCCTCTCGCGGTTTGAAAACCAAGAGGCCTCCACACGGTTTCGAGACTATGACGAGCAGACCGTGAGGAAGGATGACGGTGGAGTGGGGGTCTCCACATGTCGTGATGATGAAGGTGAGAAGGAAAGGAGGAAAAGAAGGATGTGAGGAGCAGGTAAAGGAAGAGAACCTGAGCAGAGGGAACAGGTGCGTCAGAGTTGGTGGTGGTGAAGGTGCAATGACGGGGAGCAGGGGACCGCTAGGACCTTCATGAGGTCCTGAGACCGTGAGGGTCCTCTCGCATTCTTGAAACTGTGAGGGTCCTCTCAGTTTTGGTGTAGCTAGCAGATTACGAGGAGCAAACCGCGAGCATGTGTGGAGAGGGTGATGATGAGGAGATTGTGATGCTTTATGCAGAGAAGAGAAGGTTGAGGTGTTCACAGTGTGGGCAGAGGTCCAAACCGCAATCATGGTTATTGGTGGATGAGGTCGTGGTGTAGGGTGAAGAGGAGGGAGACCTCGACACTCCTGAAGAAGAAAGGGCCACGATGGTGAATGGGCCTTAGAGATAGGGTCCATGTGCTCCAATTCAACCTATAAATAGATGCACAATTCGATTAGAACCATTGATAAACCAAACAAAATTAGGGAGAATCCAATTAGGCTAAGTAAACTTTTGTACGAGAAATTAAGGCAATAAAATCATAAAATCGGTGCAAAACTGGGCCCAACATGGTGACTGAACCCGGATGAATATGCATTCATCAAAATACCCCGAACATAAATGTTGCTCGTCCTCGAGTAACACAAAATCTGAAAAAGTCACCAAATGAATACTTTCAACTCGTGTGATTGCCTCATCTTCACATCATGATTGTTTCTTCTCTACTCTGTATGACTAAGCATCTCAACTTCCTGAGATCAATGAACATATCTTACCATATCTTCATTCCTGAATTCATTTCCCAGCATCACTTCCTCCCTACTTTTTCCAACATCAAGAATGTCTTAGAGTTTCGTAAGAGTCCAGAGACACCCGCAGAACAACAAGTGTGCACCTGATCTAACACTGGTGTTTTTCAGGATAGGGGAGGCATTCATTGTGCCTGTAGGTGGAAAAGGGAGTGAAGGGTGGTATGGGAGGAAGAAATAAATCTCTTGTCTATTCGACTCAAAATTTTTATTATTTGGTTGCAGTTTCATTGACTGCAACTCTTATTATTGATTTTTTTGTCTGAATCTCTCCTCTATAGGACTCAAGATTGCATTTTTGAGTGCACATTGGCATCTTTTCTTGGTGATACACCTCTATTATATATCGAGGGGTATGGAAGAAGCGAATAAAGAGAGAGAGAGGGTGTGCCACCCCAAACTTAGGGTTTGGCTCTATATTGGCTATTTTTGTTTCTTTTTGATGGACGGAGGGGTAAGAAGATGATAGAAGAAGTGTAGAAGAGAATTCAGATCAGAATGCAACTTGGTTTACAATTCATTACACCAGACTGTTCTCCTTATCATACTCTGCTCAAATAATGACTTGATGAGGATCCAGTGGAGATTCTACACTATTGTTCCACTCATCAGTTAGGAAGCACACTGTGTTTCAGCACTCTCAGTTCAACATATACTTGCCATACTTACTGATCGTGAAGTTAGGATCATAAGCTTCACACGGTGATTTCTGACCATTGGCTAGTTTCAGAAATTGTCCCCTTTGAGTCTTTGCTTCGAATCAAGAGGGTATAATGATTCAAAACTGCATGGAAATAGGGATAGCTAACTAGGTAATGGATTTTATTGAAACAAAAGCGTTAATACTTCATCAACTTTCTATACAAACTACTTTGAAAACTTCAAAATTTTGAAAATGTTTGAAAATTTTGCTCAAAATTGCAACGATGAAATCTTAAGTCTGAGAAAGATAGGAGTGGGCGGAAAGTAAACTATGTACCACCCACCCTCCACCCCAAACTTAAAATTTTTCTCATCTCGAGAAAACTCTAAATCTGAGATGGAGGGGAAAATTCATGCTGGTTGGACCACCAAATGTGGTTACGTTCCAATCAGCGCACGTCCATCTGAAAATCTCAAAAATGAAGATTAGTTAGAACTTAAGATAGCATCGTGTGATGCAATATCTATTCAATGTAAAATTTTCTAAAAAGTAAAAACAAAATTTAGGAAATTTTCTAATTCAAAACTAAAAGTAAAAACAATATTATTGATTGGGTTTCCTCCCAACAAGCGCTTTTGTTTTACGTCGATGGCTCAACGTGAATCTTTCAATTTTCTGGTGGATACGTTGGATTGGTAAGATCAATCATTGCTTCAGTGCTTATGTTAGCTGAGGTGAAATATCTCTTCAAGCGTTGACCATTAGCCACAAATTCTCCTGACTGTTCACTCCATAAAACAAAAGCACCATGCAAGTAGATACTCTTGACAATGTAAGGTCTAGACCAACGAGAACAGAGTATCCCTGGGAATAACCTCAGTCTTGAGTTTAACATTAGAACTTGGTCTCCCACTTGTATGTCCTTTCTTTTCAGATGACCATCGTGCCAAAGCTTCGTGCATTCTTTATAGATTCATGAATTCTCATAAGCTGTCATCCAGAGTTCTTTTAGCTCTTAAAGTTGTAGAATCCTGGCTTTGCTCTTTTTCTTTATGTCAAAATTCAACTCTTTGATTGCCCACCATGCTATGTGTTCCAGTTCTATAGGCAGGTGGCATGAATTTCCATAGATTGACCGAAATGGTGTGGTTCTAAGAGGAGTTTTAAAAGCAATTCAGTAGGCCCACAAGGCGTCATCGATTTTCACTGACTAGTCTTTTCAGTTGCGGCCTACAATCTTTTCCAAGATAGCCTTGAGTTTACGGTTAGAAACCTCTACATGTCCACTTGTATGGGGATGGTAGGGGGAGGCTACCTTGTGTGTTACACCATATTTCCTCAGCAATGATTCAAAGCTTCTTTCCAGAAAATGGGAACCTCCGTCTGATATCACAGTTCGTGGGACTCTAAAATGGGGAAAAATGATATCCTTGAACATGTTGATGATAGGTTTTGAATCGCTAGTGTCGGTATGGCCTCTACCCATTTTAAGACGTAATCCACCACGACTAGGATGTAGGAAAATCCATGTGAGGATGGGAATGGACCCATGTAGTCCAATCCCCAAACATCAAATATCTTGACTTCTTGCCACATCTTAAGTGTCATCTCATCTCTTTTCATAGTGTTACCCATTCTCTGACATTTTTCACATGCTAGAACAAAGTTGTAGGAATCCTTGTATATGGTTGGCCAAAAGAAACCATATTGCAAAACTTTCAAAGTAGTTTTCTTAGAACTCATATGGCCTCCAACTGGGCCTGAGTGACATTGCTCTAAAATAGGTTGGGCTTCTTCCTCAGCAATACAGTGTCTGTAGAGACCATCAACACAAAGCTCATCCCAGTGATACTGCTTCACATCATGCATGAATTTCTTCAGTGCATTCCCGATGCATTCATGGTGGATGACACCAGCGGAGAGGTAGTTCACATAGTCCGAGTACCAAGGGGTAGCTTCTGAAACTTTCATGAGTTGGTCATCACGAAATAGAATTGTTAATCGGGATCTTCTTGGTTTCCAGAGTGTGGATGCAACTGAGGTGGTCTGCCACAACATTCTCTGTACATTTCTTATCTCTTATCTCCAGATCAAATTCTTACAAGAGGAGAATCCATCTGATTAACCTGGGATTTCCATCTTTCTTTGCTAGGAGGTAACAGATAGCGGCATGATCTGTGTAGACAATGACTTTAGAACCAATGAGGTAGGATCTAAACTTGTCAAAGGCATACATGACTACAAGGAGTTCCTTCTTAGTAGTTGCATAGTTCCTCTGCGCTTCGTCGAGGGTCTTCGATGCATAGTAGATCACATAATGTTTCTTCTCTATACATTGACCTAAAACAACACCCATAGCATAATCATTGGCATCACACATAATCTCAAATGGGCGATCCTCTAACATACTAAAATTTTGAACCTTATAAAATAACCTTAATTTGAAACCCTAATTTGCTTTGTTTCAAAATTGATAATTAAAACATAAAATGATAAGATGATGGTTTCGAAATATGTTACATAAATTGAATTTGATAACTTTTGCACTAAATTGAAAATTAATATCATCAAGTTAGCCCTTATTATTAAATAAGTGACATTCAGGGTTTAACATGAATTTACCCAATAAAAGTTCTTTTTATGGCCTAATAATTTTACCATAAGTTGATGTTGATAATTTGGAAATTACTTTGATTTTCGCTCTGTCTACTTTGATTCCTCAGCTGTTGACTATATGGACAAGAACAATGCCTTCCTTTACCATAAAGTGGCACTTCTCCCAGTTTAAAAGAAGATGTGCTTCTTCACACCGTTTGAGGACAAGGGAGAGGTGCTTCAGGCATGAGTCATATGAATCCCCATATACATAGAAATCATCCATAAAAACTTCTATAATAGTTTCGGTTAGACCAACAAATATAGCTGCCATGCAGTGTTGGAAGGTTGCAGGCGCATTACAGAGGCCGAATGACATCCTTCTAAAGGCATAGGTTCCAAATGGGCAAGTCAAAGTTGTTTTCTCTTGGTCATCTGATTGTATAGGAATTTGATAGAATCCAAAGTAACCATCGAGATAGAAGAAATATTCTTGGTGAGCCAACCGATGTAAGACCTGATCAAGAAAAGGCATCAGGAAATTATCCTTACATGTCGCCTTGTTCAACTTCCTGTAATCGATACACATCCTCCACCCGGTGACTTTTCGAGTGGGTATGAGTTCATTATCTTCATTTCATATCACAGTAATTCCACCCTTCTTCGGGACAACATGTACAGGACTCACCCATGGTGAATTGGAGATCGGATAGATAATACTTGTTGTGAGAAACTTAATAACTTCAAGATGGACAACTTCTTTCATATTCGGATTAAGCTTCCTTTGGTGTTCAACAGTCGGCTTGTGATCCTCCTCCATGGGGATTTTGTGCATGCACAATGCTTGACTGACCCCGGTGAGATCACTCATCTTGTAGCCGATGGCTTATCTTCTTTCCTTTAATTCTTTCAGGAGTTTATCTTCTTATTCTACCATTAGATCTGAATTTATGATGACTGGGTAGACCTTGAGGTCACCTAGAAACACATACTTCAGTCCCTCGAGTAGGGGTTTCATTTTAGGAGCTTCTGGTTTCTCGCACGGTTCTTTAGTAACATTCACGGCCTTGAGTTCCTCAAATTTGGTTTCAGGATCTTCTTCAGTAGTGTCAAGGTGGAGAACACAATTTTTCACTTGTTTGTCAAATGAACTATCTGCATTTGGATTAGTCAGAGCCACTCCTAAAGGATCTTCTTATTCATAATCCTCTTGTGTGAGGAGTGACATCTACTTTATGCAATCAGTCAAATAGACTTCTTCTTGCATGCTTGGTCTTCGCATACTTTCAAAAACATTGAACTCGAGAGTTTCTTTACCTAATCAAAGGAGCAAAGTTCCTGCTTCAACATCAATCATAGATCTTATAGTGGCAAGGAATAGACGGCCAAAGATGAGAGGGTATTTGGCGTCTTCTTTTATGTCCATGATGATGAAGTCACACAGAACATATGAGTCTTTTCCTACCTTGACAAGGACATATTCAATGATTCCCATGGGAAGCGTCATAGAGTTATCTACAAGTTGTATGGTCATGCCGGTTGGGAGAAGCGTAGAAAATCCTATCCTTTTGCAAAGTCTAAGTGGCATGATGGAGATGCTAGCACCAAGATCGGCCAATCCCTTCTTACAAGTGGAATCACTAATATGGCAAGAGATCCCAAAAGATCATCGATCTTTCTGCTTCTTTGGCATCTTGCTCTGAATAATGTCATAAATAGTTGTTGCTAACTTGACTATCTCATATTCTTCAGTTATATATTTTCTTATCAGGAGTGACTTCAAATATTTCATCCAGGCTGGTATCTCAGCCAGTGCATCTAGAACGGGTATATCAACATGAAGCTTATTTATAGCTTCCTTGAACTTATTGAAATGAGTATCAAGCTTGGTCTGCTTCAAACGAGTAGGGAAAGGGGGACGAGTCTTGTACATTGGCACAACTGTCTCTGATGTTTCTGTTTCTGCAACAATAGGTTTTTTAAAACTTTCTTTGTCTGTCTTATCAGCAGTTACTGCCCCTTTGGTTGAGACTCATGTGTTGTAGAGTCTTGGACAATCACAAAGTCATCCTTGTATGAAATATCCACAGGTGTCTTGACAAGAGGATCAAAATAGTCTTTCCCAGATCTGGTAGTAACAACCTTCAGTTGCTCAGGGTGCTTAGGATTGTTTTTTGGTTGGCCAACAAAGGTTTCAATAGGTGGATTCATGCTAGCTGCAAGTTGACCTAGTTGAGATTCAATAGCCTTCTGATGGGCTTGCTAGTTAGCTATCATAGTCTGCTGCAACTACAACGTCTTCTCAATGGTTGTCAGCTTGTCATCAGGAGAGATGGGGCTAGCTTGTTTCCCTTGATGTTGTTGATAGGGGACTTGGTTGGGATTCTGGAACTGAGAATTGTTCTGATAATTGTTGTAATTTCGGTTCTGAAAGTTACCTCTAAAGTTTCCTTGATTTTTGAAGTTTTGTTGTTGGTTGTACTGGAATCCCCACAAAACTCGTTGTTGGTTGTTTGAACCAAGTTGCTGGGAGTTTTCTACTCTTGAAGGATTTTCCATATTGAAAACCAAGATGGATCCTGTTCTAATTTAGATTGTAATATCCTTGACCAGGGATGGTGTTGACAACATTAAGATTTTCCATTTTCCCATTATCTCCTTGGCCACGAACGTTGCTCAGAACAACATCATAGAGAATATTGCAGGCTAGTGTAGAATGATGAGTGCCCTTGCATGCTTCACAAAACAGTGAAGTTGACTTGATCTATTCTTGTTGTCGAGGGGGTGAACGCCTTCTTTCATAGACATGAAGAGACAATTCGAGATGGTCTTACTTGGCAACTAAGAGCTTGAGGGATTCATCGATAGACTTGTACTCAGGAATAGCTTCAATCATAGATACCTTCAACACTCCTTTGCTTACACATCTACCCCAATTAGCTTGATTTTTAGCTACAAGGGTGACAACCTTCCATGCGCTGTCATAACTCTGATGCATGAAGTTTCCTCCAGATGAGGAGTCTAAGAACTTCTTGATATCATCATCCACACCCCTGTAGAAGATTTCAATGAGCTGATTCTTTGGAATGCCATGGTGTGGACACTTGCGTAGAGGCTCTTTGTATCTTTCCCATGCTTCAACAAGGGATTATCCAGGGACCTGAGTGAACTGTGTTATACGTCCCTTGATTTCATAGGTGAGGGAAGGAGGATAG
The DNA here is from genome assembly GCA_963693085.1 of Alisma plantago-aquatica. Classification (NCBI taxonomy): domain Eukaryota; kingdom Viridiplantae; phylum Streptophyta; class Magnoliopsida; order Alismatales; family Alismataceae; genus Alisma; species Alisma plantago-aquatica. Next base: position 1,332,911,335 of record OY856410.1, on the reverse strand, counting down.
AACTTTTCTAGAAAAATGTTTTGAAGTTGTTCCCAAGTGGGGATTGGTTTGCACTGCAAGGAGTTGTACCAAATCATAGCTCTCTCAGCAAGAGAGTATTTGAAGAGACAAAGTCGAATGACATCGTCTGAGACTCCATTTTGCTTTGTCATAGCACATAGATCTATAAACCTCAGAAGATGGTCCTAACTATCTTCTCCTTGCTTACCATAGAATGGGCTATTTTGAAGCAAGGCAATCCAATGTGCCCAGATCTCGAAGTTTGGAGCGTTGATAGGAGGAGGTTGCACTAGGTGATGAATGTCAACAAATTTAGGGATTGAAAATTCCCTAAGGTCCTTCTGTAGTTCTGCTTCTTGCGCTACTGCTTGTGCTACTCAGATTTCTTCATGAACTGCAAATCTAGCTTCTTGCATAAGCCTATCTCTTTGTGCGTTAAGGGCTTGAGAGACCCTTCAGGCTATTTCCTCCTCTTGATCCATTCTTTCTTGGTTCGCTCTATTGTGATGAAGAAAGGTTCTATGTATCTCAGGGTCAAAGCTAGTAGAGAGTCCAGGACTGTCTGAATGACGCATACACTAGACTTTGGGGGTACCTGGGATGGAAATATATTTCGGAAGTAAGATTGACGGAATCGAGTCAAATTCAAGTATATATGTTCGATATTATCAAAAGTAAAAGAAAATCCTAGATTAGTCTCCAACAAACTAGATTTAACTAGATGATTCTATTGTCCCCAACAACGACGCCACAATTTGACGTGGTTTATTATCGCACTAACAAATTCACTCGGGGTTGAAATCCCTAAGTTTTTAATCAAAACTTGTCCAATAATACCACTCGCAAGCAGACGGGTCTTATCCCAGTATAGGTAAGGATTGAATCCCAAAGGACAACATTTTAAAGAATCTTAAGAATTACGACTAATATTTAGAACAAAGGTTGGTTTGAGGTTAATTACACTAACAGTAAGAAAGTAAAGAGCAGAATTAAAGTTGGATCTAGATTAATGATGGGGATCACTGGGGTGGTCCCATGTTTCACCACCGCTACACATGCAAACATATCCAATCACAAACATCCAGGAAAGATATAACTATCCAAATGGAGCTGCTGTGAACCCTATGTTAGGATGTTTAGGTTCACATAAGCATCACCTTAGGCATCCAATTTCTCATCGCCATCCAGATAATGCACTTATGGTTCCAAAGATACATATATTCAACTGAAGCTGTGGCGCCCTATACATGCATTAGGCACACAGAAGCATCACCATGGGCTAGATGGCTCGTCCCCTCATAGATCATACACTTATGACCTCAGGGAATCCCATTCGATTTCTCGTCAGGGAGTCAACCACATTAATAGACATTCAAGTCCTACATATTGAAGTTCTCGCAACATAGGAACAAATAAGATAAATGCAAGCAGGTGATCAATCCACTATCACACATCGTCGATTAACAACGAAATGAAAAGTTACATACAAGCCATGGAATGTTTAACAAAAGGGCATATAAGCATGGGCAGCGGGGCTAGTCCCCGCACCCCAGTGAAAGGAAACTACTTGCTCATGATGTGAGGAACAAAAAGAACAAGAGAGAGGGAAGATTCCACCATGAGCATGATGTAGAAGACAGTTGCAGCTCGGTGAAGATACAGTCTTCTACGCCTTGTCAGAGCAGATCTGGATGAGGAGTGAGGGGCACCATGGTAGACGGGGCAGACCTTCTCTCTCCACCTTTCTTCTCTTCTCATCGTCCTTGCTCGCAGTAGGAGGAACAACCTTGGGATGTGTATGTGGTGTGGATGACAGATGGAAGTACAAGCCTGTCGCAAGACTTGGCTATGGAGATCGTACTCCACCAAGGATGTAACATGGATGTACATATCCCAGTGGTGTAGAGGAGTGATGGAACGGGATCCCTCTCCAGGGGTCAAGCCTGTGTTCACGCAGCCTGGTGGCATTCAGATCTGATCCCTTGGGAGGTAGGTGTGCGTCCATATTTATAGAGTTTGCGTGTGGCTAGAATCTTCGGTCTTGAACAATCTCGGTGTCTTCACGGTCTTTGGGATTGGTTTTCTTTACAAGATTTGTAAACTGTTTACTCCTTCACAGTTTAGGATCGATAGACATCCTCATGGTCTTGAGACTGTGAGGGTTTTCACGTTCTTGAGACCACTAGGGTCTTCACAATTCTGAGAACCGATCACCTATTTCACAGTCTCAGTTGTCGCTAGCTTCCTTTTGGTTTTGAGATGGCTAAGATCTTCTCGGTCCTTAAGACCGCTAGGGTTCCATACGGTCTTCAAGACCGATCGCCTGCTTACACGGTCTCAAGATTGGTTGCTGGCTACATGGTCTTGAGTAGGTGGGGCTAGGTCACGGGGAGGACGGAAGGCATTCTGATGCAGTTGGAGACCGCATGAGGCAGTGCTATGGGTGGTTCATGGTCCTCAGATGGTGGCTTCCTCGCGGTTTGGGACGATCACCTCTCATGGTCTTGGAGATCGTGAGGGTTCCTCACAGTCTTGGAACGGTGATGCTCTTCTCACGGTTTGGAAACCGAGAGGCCTCCTCCCGATTTCGGGACCGTGAGGAGCAGACTGTGAGGAAGGATGACAATGGAGTGGGGGTCGCCATAGGTTGTGAAGATGAAGGTGAGAAGGAAAGAAGGAAAAGAAGTATGTGAGGAGTAGGTGAAGGAAGAGATCGTGAGCGGAGGGTGTAGGTGCGTTGGAGTCGGTGGTAGTAAAGGCGCACCTGTGGGGAGCTGGGGACCTCTAGGACCTTCATGCGGTCGTGAGACCGTGAGGGTCCTCTCGCGTTCTTTAAACTGTGAGGGTCCTCTCAGTTTTGGTGTAGCTAGAAGATCACAAGGAGAAAATTGTGAGCATGTGTAGAGAGGGTGATGACGAGGAGATCACGATGCTATGTGTGAAGAAGAGAAGGTTGACATGTCTACGGTGTGGGCGGAGGACAGAACCATGATCGTGGTTATTGGTGGATGAGGTCGCGATGTAGGGTGAAGAGGAGGCATCCCTCGACGCTCCTGAAGAAGAAAGGGCTATGATGGTGAATGGGCCTTGGAGATAGGGCCCATGTGATCCAATTCAACCTGCAAATAGATATAAAATTTAATTAGAACCATGGATAAACAGAAAAATTAGGGAGAATCCAATTAGGTTAAGTAAACTTGTGTATGAGAGATTAAGGCAATAAAAGCATAAAATCATTGCAAAACTGGGCCCACCATGGTGACTGAACCTAGATGAATATTGTGACAATGTGAGTTTTTACTCTTCTCTATTATTTAATTTATATTTTCACCTTTATAATGATCATTCATAATCTCATTTGACTCCTTGATCAATATAGATACCCAAAATCAAATTCTTTTTGTTTTCCATTAATTTCATGCACTCTTTGGCACCTGAATTAGCTAATACACCTCTTTGTTCAAATACCTGATTTTGACTAGTTTACTTTATCTTTTGGTCTCCAAACTTGTACACATTATTCTGCACTTCATGTTGGAGATATGGTCCAAATTTGAGATCATTTAGACCTTCCCATGATTTTATACGATTTTTCTAAGCTTTTAGCCTTTTCCTAGTTTTTCTTTGCCTTTTTCTTCCTTTTTCCTTGATGGGCCCGACCCATCCTTTGCTTTGGGTGCCGCTGGGCAAGGCGGATCGACCCAGAAGCCTTGGATCTCAATCCAATGGCACTGGGGTCATCCCCTACCTTGCACCTAGTATGGCAGGTACACGGTGGACTAGCCACCCTGGTTCCTAACCCGATCAACCAAACCAATTGGTGTCACCCTGATAACTCAACCAAAGGATCCCTCACCCTCTATTGAAACTTCCGCATGGATCGGTGGTGCAAATTTGTTGCTTGGAGGCCAAGGGATCAGGTTGACTCCATAGCGTGCACCGCCCCCCTTGGTAGCCCTAACCCTAGCACCAAAACACTATATAAGACCCACTTTGAGTTCGGCCCGCCACCACGAAGATGAGCGGCACCCTATCTTCTCGCACTGTGCTCTCCCTCTCTTGCCCCTTCTTCTCCAGCCACTGCTCCTCCATGGTGCCGCCGCCTGGCCATTCTGGGCATCTTGCCTTTCCACCTCCTCCCCCCTTCCTTTGGATCCCACCGAGTCCGGGAGGTGGTGGCGGACTGGGATAGCCTGCTCTCAGCCTCCCTTGCCCACTGCTGCTCCCAGACCTCCTCCACTCAGGCGAGCCCTACTACCCTACCTTCATGGTGCGTGCAAGGCCTGCATAGACGGGGGACAGACCCTGTGAACCACCAGGTCCAGAGAAGGAAATCAAGCAACCCAATTGAACCGGCCAATCAAAGGCCTGAACCGGGCTCCCAAACAGTGAGCCGCCTAGCTCACATGGTTCGATCTAGACGATTCATTTCACATCCTACACCCCCCCATTTTCACAAGTAAGGTATTTATATCCATGTCTACTCAAAATTGCAATTAATACTCATATCTTGATTAAATCATAGAAATTGCATCATAACTCCAAAAATGATGAACAAATAGTCCATTTTGATCAGAAAAATCCAATAGATTGTTTAAAAATACTTTTGAATCCTGATTCTAAATGATGCTCACTGATATCCCTAGATCATACACTCTTGCTCATTTAATTTGTCATATGGCTCAATAATGACGTTTAATCCTTGAAAACCCTATATTTGGACTCTGATGATATTTTGTAACCTAGATCCAGTCTATTTGAATCATCTACTCTTAAAAGTGAATTATTAGTGATCTCGATCTATTTATTTGATTCAATCTTGATTATAACAAATAATGAGTAATCTTGATCCTAATCTTGCAAAACACTTGATGTAGTTTTGACCCATCAATCTGATCTTGATTCCCAATTACCATGACGATAATATAGAAATTGATGATGACTTAAATAATGATCATAATATTGGGGTTAAGACATATGATTCTAGAAACCTTCCAAAGTCATTCACACTTGAAAATACTTGATAATTGAAATAACGTTGGACATATTGAAAGATTGATTGATTATAAGTGAATGACTCAACCCTAAGGTTGACCTAGGAAAAATGTAGCCTAATCTTGAATATTGAAACTTGATTTGAAAATATCATGATCTTGACCCTTGATCCAAACATTGTGTTTTAGGATCTAACTCGAAGGGTCAACTTATTAGTGATGATCTATACTCAAAATCTCGGTTGAAGGTACGCTATTATATAACTCCTCATTGATTGTATTGAATATACTTTTATGTATCTCTTGATTGTATACTTGGCTATTTATTTGGATGAGCTATTGTTCCCTATGATTAGTCTTCTATTTTTCTATACCATATTTTGAAAAACATGAAAACATAAATTGCATGCCCATTATGACTACCCGTATATTGATAATGATGATGATATTGATAATGTTAATAATGTTGATATTGAGTACAACAACCCTCTCATTTGGAGGTGGGACTTGTACATTGGCCTCATATGTTCCTATGGTGAGAAGGATCCCAATGACTTACCCCAACGCGTTGGGCGATAAAGTCACACAAAAATATGTAAGCATGCTTCTCGAATTACAACATAATGGGAACTCGTAATAAAAATTGAATTGTTGAATAACAACCTTTTTGTCGAATGATATTGAATGTTTGGAAATCATTTGTTATACTTTGAAATATAAGTCCTGCCAAGTATACTATTTTTTTATAAACCATTTTTCTTGATTTTGATAGCGTACTGTGCAATTGCATGATTATGTCTTGATTTTCTTGCTTTTAGGCATTACAAATGGAATATTGAATAAAATCACTTCCGTACTCATACACTCTGATGACAAAGATAAATCAGGTATATCTCCATATTGGGTTAGTTTGTTCTTTAATTATCTAGTTTTTGAGTTATTTATTTCTTATTGTATATGCCAGTGTGTTAGATCCTATCAGGCCACTCAGGGACGGGCGCTTCAATCCTTTTTCTATTGTTTAGGCAGTAGGATTGGCATTGGGGTAAAAACGGTTCCGTGACAGCGAGTTTTTCCTCTTCTCTATTATTTAATTTATATTTTCACCTTTATAATGATCATTCATAATCTCATTTGACTTCTTAATCAATATAGATACCCAAAATCAAATTCTTTTTGTTTTCCATTAATTTCATGCACTTTTGGGCACCTTAATTAGCTAATACACCTCTTTGTTCAAATACTTGAGTTTGACTGGTTAACTTTATCTTTTGGTCTCCAAACTTGTACACATTATTCTACACTTCATGTTGAAGATATGGTCCAAATTTGAGATCATTTAGACCTTCCCATGATTTTATACGATTTTTCTAAGATTTTAGCCTTTTCGTAGTTTTTCTTTGCCTTTTTCTTCCTTTTTCCTTGCTGGGCCCGGTCCATCCTTTGCTTTGGGCGCCACCGGGCAAGGCGGATTGACCCAGCAGCCTTGGATCTCAATCCAACAGTTCTGGGGTCAGCCCCTACCTTGCGCCTAGTATGGCAGGTACACGGTGGACTAGCCACCCTGGTTCCTAACCCGATCAACCAAACCAGTTGGTGTTGCCCCAATAACTCGACCAAAGGATCTCTCACCCTCTCTCGAAACTTCTGTGTGGATCAGTGGTGCGAATTTGTTTCTTGGAGGCCAAGGGATCAGGTTGACTCCATAGCGTGCGCCGCCCCCCTTGGTATCCCTAACTGTAGCAACAAAACACTATATAAGACCCCCTTTGAGTTCGGCCCACCACCACGAAGACGAGCGACACCCTATTTTCTCGCGTCGTGCACTCCCTCTCTTGCCCCTTCTTCTACAGCCATTGCTCCTCCGTGGCGCCACCGCCTGGCCATTCTGGGCATCTTGCCTTTCCACCTCCTTCACCCTTCCTTTGAATCCCATCGAGTCCGCGAGGTGGTAGAGGACTGGGATAGCCTGCTCTCTGCCTCCCTCACCCACTACTGCTCCCGGACCTCCTCCACTCCGGCGAGCCCTGCTGCCCTACCTTCATGGCGCGTGCAAGGCTTGAATAGATGGGGGACCGACCCTGTGAACCACCAGGTCCAGAGAAGGATATCAAGCAACCCAATTGAACCGGACAATCAAAGGCATGAACCAGGCTCCCAAACAGTGAGCCGCCTAGCTCACATGGTTCGATCTAGACGATTCATTGCACATCCAACGCCCCCCCCCATTTTCACAAGTAAGGTATTTATATCCATTTCTACTCGAAATTGCAATTAATACTTAGATCTTGATTAAATCATAGAAATTGCATCATAACTCCAAAAATGATGAACAAATAGTCCATTTTGATCAGAAAAATCCAATAGATTGTTTAAAAATACTTTTGAAGCCTGATTATAAATGATGCTCACTAATATCCCTAGACCATACACTCTTTCTCATTTAATTTGTCATATGGCTCAATAATGACGTTTAATCCTTGAAAACCCTATATTTGGACTCTGATGATATTTTGTAACCTACATTCGGTCTATTTGAATCATATACTCTTAAAAGTGAATTATTAGTGATCTAGGTCTATTTATGTGATTCAATCTTGATTATAATGAATAATGAGTAATCTTGATCCTAATCTTGCAAAACACTTGATGTAGTTTTGACCCATCAATCTGATCTTGATTCCCAATTACCATGATGATAATCTAGAAATTGATGATTACTTGAATAATGATCATAATATTAGGGTTAACACATATGATTCTAGAAACCTTGGAAAGTCATTCACACATGAAAATACTTGATAGTTGAAATAATGTTGGACATATTGAAAGATTGATTGATTATAAGTGAATGACTCAACCCTAAGGTTGAACTAGGAAAAATGTAACCCTAATCTTGAATATTGAAACTTGATTTGCAAATATCATGATCTTGACCCTTGATCCAAACATTGTGTTTTAGGATCTAACACGAAGGGTCGACTTATTAGTCATGATTTTTACTCGAAATCTCAGTGAAAGGTACGCTATTATATAACTCCTCATTGATTGTATTGAAGATACTTTTATGTATCTCTTGATTGTATACTTGGCTATTTATTTGGATGAGCTATTGTTCCCTATGATTAGTCTTCTGTTTTTCTATTCCATATTTTGAAAAACATGAAAACATAAATTGCATGCCCATTATGACTGCCCGTATATTGATAATGATGATGATATTGATAATTTTAATAATGTTGATATTGAGTACAACAACCCCCTCATTTGGAGGTTGGACTTGTACATTGGCCTCCTATGTTCCTATGGTGAGAAGGAGCCCAATGACTTACCCCATCATGTTGGGTGATAAAGTCTCACAAAAAAAAAATATAAGCATGCTTCTCGAATTACAGCATAATGGGAACTCGTAATAAAAATTGAATTGTTGAATAACAACCTTTTTGTCGAATGATATTGAATGTTTGGAAATCGTTTTTTATACTTTGAAATATAAGTCCTGCCAAGTATACTATTTTGTTATAAACCATTTTTCTTGATTTTGATAGCATACCGTGAAATTGCATGATTGTGTCTTGATTTTCTTGATTTTAGGCATTATAAATGGAATATTGAATAAAATCGCTTCCATACTCATACCCTCTGATGACAAAGATAAATCGGGTATATCTCCATATTGGGTTAGTTTGTTCTTTAATTATCCAGTTTTTGAGTTATTTATTTCTTATTGTATATGCCAGTGTGTTAGATCCTATCGGGCCACTCAGGGACGGGTGCTTCAATCCTTTTTCTACTGTCTAGGCAGTAGGATTGGGATTGGGGTAAAAATGGTTCCGTGATAGTTGGTATCAGAGCTTACACACTCCCATATACTTTAAGTAAATAATTTCTCAAGTCTTTTACACCCAAGAAACCCTAAAGTCCATAATGGTGAAAATTGAGGTGTCTAGGCTCGGGGTCCTGGCATAATTTCTCCTATCCGTCTTCACGGTGGCTGAGATCCCCCGCTCTACCTGGCCTCAATTGATCCAGAACTGGACCTAAAGGTTCTCTTGTGAAACCATAGAGAGTCTTCTAGCATCTCATCTCTTCTTTAAGGACAATCCTAAGCCACCCATGTAGATGAAGATTAGGTAGTCTTCTCATCTCCTCATGTGGTCCTTACTTGTGACCTTATACCACATGATGTCTCGATTATGGGTAGCTTAAGCATGGGAATCGCTAAATCTTGAAAGTTGATACCATGATCTGACCTTAGTATGAAAACTCAATTTTGATCAATGAAATCTTTGAAATGAAATACTCATGCTTCACCCTTCATGAAAAACCCATTTTAATCAAAATTAGACTACATGCTTCCTATGTTTGAGGTAAAATGTAAAAATTATGATTTGGTGAAATAAGGGTGACTTAAACATTATACCTCATTGCTGATGAGGTCTTGATTTGATTAATATCCATGTTGCCCTATTGTTGATTAAACCTCAAACATAGTTAAGCAAACTCGTTTTCCCAATTGGATGCCCATCATGACTATGCTATCAAATTGACTAATTCTAGGATTCACAAAATCATGATGTAAGACCATGATGCAAAAAATAATTTCTCTATTGACTATTGATGTCTTTTGCAATCTCGATTTTGATATGATAATGATGGGCTAGATTTTGCACTATTATGCTCTAATTCCTCGAATGTCAAATTAAAATCCTCAATTTCCAAATTATATCACTACCTTGATCATGAAAGAAAGAATTGCAAATCTTGACATTATTGACCTATTATCTTGAATTTTGATCTTATGACCTTGATATATACGATCTAATCATGGATACTCTCCCTATTTGAATAAGATCAATTGATAATGACTAATGTTGGTAATGTGCCAGATTAGGGTGGTAGTTGACTCATGACTCCCCTAACCTAGGTCACATCCCCATCACGACTACCTCTAAGTTTTCATCCTATTGATTATTTAGAGTTTGGAAAGGTATCTCCTTTCACCCAATTTTGGATTGGTTGACCTAAGCCTAATTGGTTAAAACCATGGTTGATAATCGATCTGAATATTGATTTGATAATGACCTTGACATATGGAAATATTGAATATAGCTTGAGGTTGACTTCCTAGATAGACCTAGGTCTAGATCATTCATCAACCTTAGAAACCATGATAATGGAATTTTGATGTGTTGATCAAATATTGCTTGAATATTATTGCTCAAAATTGAATATAGATGAGTGATCTCCCCTAAGGTCTAAACAGTAATATAAACCCTAGCTTTGAAATATATACATATGATCAAATTTTGGACCTATAACTTTTGATGCTTAAAATCTCGACTCTTGATATTGATTATAGAATTGTGACTCATGATCATTAAATCTCAATAATGATACAAATCCTATGTTCACATTATTTGGATCTACAGATCATACTAGATATATGACTAATGACTTCAAAATCCCAAATTTTGAAATTATGACTGTTTTGACTTCTTGATTTATGACTTTGGGTTTTGCTCTCATTAGGACTAGGGTGGGACATCCCAGTGATTTTGAGCTCAAAAAGCATGATATTGAAAGTATGATGTGGTCTTGAAATGTTGAAATATGAAATCTCAAATCATGGACATGTAACCCCCACCTAGGCCAATGGAGAAGCTAGGACCCTGAATTATTGGGATAGAAAGTTACCTTGTACACTTGATTTAAGATCTCTATTTTCTTGACTTAAAATATGATCTCTCCAAAATTTGTGATCAATAGGATGCTTTATATATTTGTGACCCATATGATGACTTTGAATGGTTATGTTTTGACCTTGATACTCAATTGCTCGATGATGAAATGATGTTGGTAACAAGTTATTTATGATATGAAATAAGGAATTCCAATTATGATTGTTGAACTAGTTGAATTTTGAGGACATAATTTTGATTATATAATTGAGGATGTTTGAGTAATTGAGGATATGATCTGGATTTCAATAATTCTAATTTTGAGCATACAATTTTTGAATTTTGGGGACACAATTCATTTTTAAGGTGGGAAGGATGTGACAATGTGAGTTTTTCCTCTTCTCTATTATTTAATTCATATTTTCACCTTTATAATGATCATTCATAATCTCATTTGACTCCTTGATCAATATAGATACCCAAAATGAAATTCTTTTTGTTTTCCATTAATTTCATGCACTCTTGGGCACCTTAATTAAATAATACACCTCTTTGTTCAAATACTTGTGTTTTACTAGTTAAATTTATCTTTAGGTCTCCAAACGTTTACACATTATTCTACACTTCATGTTGAAGATATGGTCCAAATTTGAGATCATTTGGACCTTCCCATGGTTTTATATGATTTTTCTAAGATTTTAGCCTTTCTCTAGTTTTTCTTTGCCTTTTTCCTTCATGGGCCCGACCCATCCTTTGCTTTGGGCACCGCTGGGCAAGGCAGATTGACCCAACAGCCTTGGATCTCAATCCAACGGTGCTGGGGTCATCCCCTACCTTGTGCCTAGTATGGCAGGTGTTGGTATGTATGCCATGAGAGCCAATCATGGGATGATTGGTGGGATACATTAAGATTGATTTGATAAACATCAAAGGCGAGCTTCCAATTCATTCTGGTTCAGTCATATGAGATAGTGATAGAACATATTGAATGTCTAAAGAATGACAAAACTCAATGACGTATGCTTTCAGGTTGAGGACCTGAACGATGAGATCATACGGATGCTAAGAGGTTGTACATTCTTGTTATGTCCCTAGTCGGATGTCATTATGGAAGGTAGATAGACAACAATGACACACAAGACTAGATTGTGGTGTTGGTTGATGACAGAATCTCATTAGTCATGATATAGAGATATCAAACCAAACACATAGGTACTTGTTAGAGAACAAGTGTACCGGACAGACCCACCGTGAGTTTGACACATGGAACCATGAGATGGTAGTCACAGTCAGTACTCACAGTGATGGTGGTGAGTGTGATTCTTAGACCTGAAATCACTGCACTCAACACATGTCGTTGGGCACACTTTGACATCATCAAACGCAGTCCTGAAACATGGGTTGTTATAAAGGTGATGATTGGGTGGCTTTGACACATGGGGCTTTTGAGGGGTGAGTGATAGATATGGGATTTGTCCCTCCTGAGGGAGTTTGATATCCATGGCCACTTGATGAGTAGGATTGAGAAAGGCGTGCACGCATGTGTGAATCAGTATATGATACTGATGTCATACATATCTCTTCCAGTCTACTCTAAGATCAAGGAAGTGAATGAACGTTGACAGGATGACTGTTCCATGCCTCGAGTTCATTCGGGATATCAGTGACAAAGGAATTATACATTCGCTGTAACACCATTCACGGATTGTAGGATGAAAGTTGTTCTCCAACTTTCTACTTTCACTTGGGTAGCACTGATGTGTGACTAGGCACCGCTCTTTGCTTGTGAAGTCATAAGTGTTATGGACTTTCACTGCCAATGTGAAATGGACCTGCAGGGTCACACACATAGGATTTAACCTGGAAGAGGAGTTTTGTCCACAAAGCAAAGTTTAGATTGATTACTAAAGGAGTTTAGTAGTTCAATTAAACACTCAATCAGTCGATAGCTAAATATCGTATGGTTCAAGGTGTTGGACGCATTGATTGGAGTATCGGATTGATTGAAATCGCAATTGACTGATTTTGCCCAACCTGTGCTCCCAACCGATCGGTTCATGTGATGAACCGGTCGGCTGAGGTTGCTGAACCGGTCGGCTGAGGTTGCTGAACCGGTCGGCTGGAGTGTACAGGCCGATCGGCTCATGCCCAGGTTGAAACGACCGGTTCAAGGGTTGAACCGATCGGCTCAACTGGTGCAACTGACCAGTTGGGAAAGTCATGTCAGCAAGAATTTTCCTTTGGTTTCAAATTACCCAATTCAATTGGGAATAATATTGGTATTCGATACCAATTGGGAAAGAAACAAGGAAAGTCTTTTTGAGCCGGATTAGGACCATGAACCGATCAGTTCAGGGCACCAACCGATCGGTTGGAGTGCCCCAAACGATCGGCTCAGGTCCAACCGATCGGCTCAATGGCCGAACCGATCGGTTCAGTTGTGAACCGATCATTTCAAGTTGCGAACCAGTTGCTTTTTGTGGAAAATTCTCGAACCCTTCTACTCCTTCTTTTAGTCCCGCATTGCCCAGGATGGAGAACCATGTCCCATGACCCTCCTATATATAGGGGTATTGGGGGCTTCTAAAAGTACAGCTCAGTGCAACCAGTTGCTCTGCAAGTTGTCGTTCTCTCTGGTTTTGGTAACCGTGAGAGAGCCCGAGCAAGTGCTTCCCGCAAAAGGGGGGTGCAGCAAGGGAAGGACAACTGCAGTTGCAACAGGAGGCAGGAGAGTGTGTTGGCGACTAGTACGTCAACAGGAGGGTGCGACTCCTTCCACTTCCTTGTGGGACAAGGAGAGTGGAGTTCCAGGTGGTCCGTGTGGACTACTACAGAGGCGGGAGGACACTGCCGCTTAGGAGGACAACTGTCATCCGACAGTCCGGTTCGAGTAGGAGTTGTCAGTCCCGGTGCGACCAGGAGCTGCACAGACACCGTCGAAGTCCGGAGTTGAAGACCGCGCATTGCGCGAGGTATTGTCGCCGAGCAAGCCTCGGGACAAGGTATGATTCCGCAAACCATCCTTTCCTATTATATAGACGTTGACGCGTTTCCTCGGTATGGGTTTGGGGAGAAATTTTTTTGTTTCCGCTGCCTTCTCTGTCTCCCCTAAAACCCAATAGTGGTATCAGAGCCACGTCAGCTGTTCTATATTTTAGGAATATCGATATGATCGATTTTGGTTTGTCGCCTTTATTTATTGCATACGATGTGAATAATATCGGCTTTATGCATGTCCAATCCTAAATCCACAAATCCCTAATTACATATATGATATGTATTATTAATGCAATCGATACGCGTCACCCTTAAACGAGTTTTGTGGTGGATGTGTGTAGCGTGATTATGGCCTATAAACCTCTATCTGTGTGTGGTTGGTTGTGGTTGCTTGCATCTCGGTATGCGCACCGATCTTCCCTCTTTTATTCCTGATGTAACTCAAAATAATTCGAGATTCTTTCCTACCTTTGCTCCCCCCGAATGTAACTCGGGGTTTCTCCTTTTTAAAGCAATGCAATAAATATGATAGATTTTATTTCCTGTTATGTCAAAGACCGGCGGACATCAAGACGACTACTCAGACAATCGGTTCAAGGAGTGAACCGATCGGTTGACCTTCCAGACGGTCGGTTCAAGGAGTGAACCAATCGGTTGATGACCGGTTCGAGGAGCGAGACGAGCTGGTGGCGGACATGACGAGATGCACGACGACCAGGCAAACCGATCGGTTGAAGGAGCCAACCGATCGGCTGGTGGCACCCAGACGACTGGCTGGAGAGTACAGATCATTCATGTGATGAGCTGATCAACTCGGATGGCAAGGCACAAATGTTCATCTTGTACAGGTTGCATGTGATGTAGACCTAGATGACCGTGATTCCTCTTGGCTCGAGGAATCACATTAGGATGGCCATAATCATCACTTTTTATTGTTTGTGCATGTTTTCTGTGGGATATAGCATGTATATGATACGTACTATGTATTGTGGTGATTGGATATGTATATGTATATAAAACCAAATCCCTCATTAAATATTAAGTTTTAGATGCCTTCCAAATGTGACACACGTGAAAAGCTTGATCGACCAAGTGTGGGCACACCCAAGCGTGGTGCACCGTCTATCTCGTGGAAGCGTGAAGGATGAATGTGTGGGTCTGCCCAAAAAGGGTGCATATTCATCGTGTTTGCTTTGGGTTGGACTTAACAAGGTGACCTAGATGGGATCTAGCGCCTTGAGGCATGGAGATGATCATTGCAAGGAGTTGTAGATGACATCTTATCAAGAGTTGCATATGATGCAATTGGCAAAAGTTGCCTACCTGAGAGATCTATGTTGTGGGTGACAGCCCAAGCTGGTCCATGACTTAGAGGATTTTAGGATCTTGCCCACTAGAAGGTTGTACGCTGCAATCTTCCGAATTGATGGTGAGGGCTATCAATTTGAAGTAAAATAGTGGGAGCGATAATTAATTAAAGGCCTAATTATATCGTCAAATTTTCAAATCAATCAAATAAGTCAAAAATGAGTTTTGGACTAAAATTGCATATTTTCCTTTTTGTAGTTCAAATGGCAACAAACAACAACAACTTTTCTTTGCGATCGGTCCTTGACAAGGACAAGCTAAATGGGACAAACTTCCACGACTGGTATCGGACATTGAGAATTGTTCTCACTCAAGAGCGTAAGCTCTATGTCCTGGATACTCCAATTCCAGAGGAACCCGCTCCTAATGCACCAAGGACAGAAAGGGATGCTTACAAGAAGCATTCTGATGATGCCATTGATGCAAAGTGCTTGATGCTATGTTCAATGAACCATGAGTTGCAGAGGCAACATGAGAACATGGGTGTCATAGAGATGATTCTTCATCTCAGGAACATGTATGAAGATCAGGCACGACAAGAGAGGTACAATGTTTCTAGGGCGTTGTTCAAGTGCGTCATGACAGAAGGAGATCCAGTTGGTCCTCACACACTCAAGATGATTGGGTATGTGGGAACCTGCAGAGACTGGGATTTCCACTGAGCCAAGAGTTGGCTACTGACGTGATACTGCAATCGTTGCCAGAATCTTACAGTCAGTTTGTGATGAACTACAACATGAACAACTTTGATAGGCCACTGTCAGAGTTGTTGGGCATGTTGAGGACAGCCGAGTTACAGATGAAGAAGGACAAGCCTAAGTCTGTGATGGTGATCACGAACAAGAAAGGCAAGTCCAAGCACAAGGGCAAGGGCAAAGCTAAGAAAGGTTCTGAAGCTAGCCAGGAGTCCAAGCCATCTTCAGCTCTCAAGGCCAAGGGAGGCGTGACCAAGAAAGGAAATTGCCACCATTGTCAAAAGCCAGGACATTGGAAAAGGAATTGTCCTCTCTACCTGGAAGAACAAAAGAAGAAGGAGGCGAATGAAGCCTCTACTTGAAGGTGTCATGTAAATAAACTTGTAACACTTTTTGAGATATATGATATCAAGATGTAAAGTGTAAAGCATTCTTACTTGGGGCAAGTGTTGCCTTTATAGATAGGAATACTTTAGTTTATTTTCAGCCAATAAGGCATGTAATACAATTATGAACTGCTATTTCATACTTGCCAATAGATAGAAACACTTTATTTTTGCATATTGTATGACAATGATGGCAATTAATAAAGTGATGTTTCAATTTATAAAGATGTGATCT
Source organism: Alisma plantago-aquatica (assembly GCA_963693085.1). Taxonomy (NCBI): domain Eukaryota; kingdom Viridiplantae; phylum Streptophyta; class Magnoliopsida; order Alismatales; family Alismataceae; genus Alisma; species Alisma plantago-aquatica. Next base: position 1,332,894,979 of record OY856410.1, on the reverse strand, counting down.
TTGTGGCAATGCCTTATTTATCTTGTGATATTTGATATGCATAAGATAAGACGATACCTAAAAGTTATAGATAACTCAAACAATTTAATTAGCATTAATCATGAGAAATTCATTTCTAGTTTCCATGTGATGGATAAATCTAGACTCTTTTGGTTATAGAACCAGTAAGAGACATGAATATCTTGGACATGATCAATCAATCTTCACTAATGTAGTGGGAGAGTGATTATCCTATTAGGTATAATACATGTGATGTATTTACATACCTATTGGAATAAATGCTAATACTTCAAATGGTGTTTAGAGAAATACCAATATGACTATCTTGAATTGTTCAAGATTATCATAAATGAAGTAAAAATTTGGTAAAGTATTAATTCTTGATGAGATCAATGAATGAAATACCTGGACCAAATGTTTGAGATCCTTATGAGTGATTATGATAGTGTATCATAGTAAACTCATGATTAAGGCATGGTGATGTCTGAATCAAGAAGGAATCATACTCTAAGGAGTTAGAGAATGATTATCAAATAACTGAATTCTTCTTAATAAAAGAATACCCCACACTAATAAAAGAAATTAAGAATCACAAGGGTTGTGAGTTCTTATATCTTGAACAGATACACCTCAATTATCTATGAGATGAGTTGTTCATGTGATGAGTGAACTATCAAGATGAATATGAGGAACCGAATCTTGAGTTATGGTTTAAAACCATTACATCCTAAATGACTTCCATGTGAACCATAAGGTATGACCTTGATGGTAGCACTCATTGGATCATATCCATAAGTGCAGATGAGTCTTAAGTGTTAAGATACATGGATAACATTTTGAGAAGGATGATGCTTGTTGATTGCAACTTAATGGCTAAGACATTTGGCATATGGATACTAAAACCGCATTCCTATGAGGAATAAAACCAGGATGTGTACGTGACACAGCCTATAAGGTTTATGAATCCACTAATGCAAATGAAGTCTATAAGTTACAATGGACTAATCAATGTGATTGATTGAGTACAAGCAACTCAAAATTGGATCTTTATTTTGATGATATAGTCAAAGGGTTTGACTGATATGTCAAAGATAAAGAAGGATCTGTGATTTAGTGGGAGCGTGTTCACATTCCACATATTGATGTGAAATGGAAATGTTCTAGATTGGAAATCCGAAAGTGGAAATTATCTTTAAGGAAGATAGAGATGTTTCCTATGTGATAGGAATAGAGATCTATAGAGATAGTTCTCGGAAAATCTCTTGACCTGGAAAGAGAAAGCATACATAGGGAATCTGTACTGAAGTGTTCAGTATGCACAGATTCAGTGGGAGAAAACTTGTCCATGTTACATGGAGTTAGTATCCCAAGGCCAAGTGTCCAATTCTTATGAAGAATGGGAACACTAAGGATAGATATGGATCTATCGTGTATGTTATCATCCCATTATCTTGCATGTATGACATGGCAAGAATAAAATGCATTCATCATCTTGTATGAAGGACACAGCAATATGATGTGCTCATCCTGATAACTCGTATGTGTGACATGACGAGTGGATGTCTGTCTATTTCCAGTAAGGGTTACTGGAATACCATGAGAACTTGATAAGTTCTTGTGAAGTACTAGTTCTATGGAGATAAGGAAGAGTTCGATGTAAATAGTTACATTGATGCGTACTTCTGAAAGGATAGAAAATTAATCGCAATATATACATGAGATGTATAAAAGTGAAAGCTTGTTGATAATTGGAAGTGTTCCAATAAAGCCATTTAAAAGGGAAATGTCGAGTATCTATGTGTTAGAGAACAGTAGTAGATACTATATGGATCTGGAAGTTCATAAGATGAACTTATATTCTGCTCATTGATGACAAGTCTGGAATCCTTGATCATGCAATGTGGCTAAAGGTTAGCAATGGAATACTAGATCGCATATTACGGCAACTCCATCTCATACGTGTGACGTACAGCGAAGAGATGTGAGACATGCAATTTGTACATATTTTGGCAAGGTGTTTCCATTTCTCACTATGTTGGCACTAGAGCGCAGTAACATGTGGGACATGTCTGAAGATCACTATGAATATGATTCATGGGTGATTGGCTCACAGTGCAAGTGGGAGTCTGTTGGTATGTATGCCCTGAGAGCCAATCATGGGATGATTGGTGGGATACATTAAGATTGATTTGATAAACATCAAAGGCGAGATTCCAATTCATTCTGGTTCAGTCATATGAGATAGTGATAGAACAGATTGAATGTCTAAAGAATGACAGAACTCAATGACGTATGCTTTCATGTTGAGGACCTGAGCGATGAGATCATACAGATGCTAAGAGGTTGTACATTCTTGTTATGTTCCTAGTCGGATGTCATTGTGGAAGGTAGATAGACAACAATGACACATAAGACTAGATTGTGGTGTTGGTTGATGACAGAATCTCATTAGTCATGATATAGAGATATCAAACCAAACACATAGGTACTTGTTAGAGAACAAGTGTACCGGACAGACCCACCGTGAGTTTGACACATGGAACCATGAGATGGTAGTCACAGTCAGTACTCACAATGATGGTGGTGAGTGTGATTCTTAGACCTGAAATCACTGCACTCAACACATGTCGTTGGGCACACTTTGACATCATCAAACACAGTCTTGAAACATGGGTTGTTATAAAGGTGATGATTGGGTGGCTTTGACACATGGGGCTTTTGAGGGGTGAGTGATAGATATGGGATTTGTCCCTCTTGAGGGAGTTTGATATTCATGGCCACTTGATGAGTAGGATTGAGAAAGGCGTGCACGCATGTGTGAATCAATATATGATACTGATGTCATACATATCTCTTCCAGTCTACTCTAAGATCAAGGAAGTGAATGAACGTTGACAGGATGATTGTTCCATGCCTCGAGTTCATTCGGGATATCAGTGACAAAGGAATTATACATTCGCTGTAACACCATTCACGGATTGTAGGATGAAAGTTGTTCTCCAACTTTCTACTTTCACTTGGGTAGCACAGATGTGTGACTAGGCACCGCTCTTTGCTTGTGAAGTCATAAGTGTTATGGACTTTCACTGCCAACGTGAAATGGACCTGCAGGGTCACACACATAGGATTTAACCTGGAAGAGGAGTTTTGTCCACAAAGCAAAGTTTAGATTGATTACTAAAGGAGTTTAGTAGTTCAATTAAACACTCAATCAGTCGATAGCTCAATATCGTATGGTTCAAGGTGTTGGACGCATTGATTGGAGTATCAGATTGATTGAAATCGCAATTGACTGATTTTGCCCAACCTGTGCTCCCAACCGATCGGTTCATGTGATGAACCGGTCGGCTGAGGTTGCTGAACCGGTCGGCTGAGGTTGCTGAACCGGTCGGCTGGAGTGTCCAGGCCGATTGGCTCATGCCCAGGTTGAAATGACCGGTTCAAGGGTTGAACCGATCGGCTCAACTGGTGCAACCGACCAGTTGGGAAAGTCATGTCGGCAAGAATTTTCCTTTGGTTTCAAATTTCCCAATTCAATTGGGAATAATAATGGTATTCGATACCAATTGGGAAAGAAACAAGGAAAGTCTTTTTGAGCCGGATTAGGACCATGAACCGATCGGTTCAGGGCACCAACCGATCGGTTGGAGTGCCCCAAACGATCGGCTCAGGTCCAACCGATCGGCTCAATGGCCGAACCGATCGGTTCAGTTGTGAATCGATCATTTCAAATTGCGAACTGGTTGCTTTTTGTGGAAAATTCTCGAACCCTTCTACTCCTGCTTTTAGTCCCGCATTGCCCGGGATGGAGAACCCTTTCCCATGACCCTCCTATATATATAGGGGTATTGGGGGCTTCTAAAAGTACAGCTCAGTGCAACCAGTTGCTCTGCAAGTTGTCGTTCTCTCTGGTTTTGGTAACCGTGAGAGAGCCCGAGCAAGTGCTTCCCGCAAAAGGGGGGTGCAGCAAGGGAAGGACAACTGCAGTTGCAACAGGAGGCAGGAGAGCGTGTTGGCGACTAGTACGTCAACAGGAGGGTGCGACTCCTTCCACTTCCTTGTGGGACAAGGAGAGTGGAGTTCCAGGTGGTCCGTGTGGACTAATACAGAGGCGGGAGGACACTGCCGCTTAGGAGGAAAACTGTCATCTGACAGTCCGGTTCCAGTAGGAGTTGTCAGTCCCGGTGCGACCAGGAGCTGCACAGACACCGTCGAAGTCCGGAGTTGAAGACCGCGCATTGCGCGAGGTATTGTCGCCGAGCAAGCCTCGGGACAAGGTATGATTCCGCAAACCATCCTTTCCTATAATATAGACGTTGACGCGTTTCCTTGGTATGGGTTTGGGGAGAAATTTTTTTGTTTCCGCTGCCTTCTCTGTCTCCCCTAAAACCCAACAGCAGGTACACAGTGGACTAGCCACCCTGGTTCCTAACCCGATCAACCAAACCAGTTGGTGTTGACCCTATAACTCGACCAAAGGATCCCTCACCCTCTCTCGAAATTTCTGCATGGATGGGTGGTGCGAATTCGTTTCTTGGAGGCCAAGGGATCATGTTGACTCCATAGCATGCTCTGCCCCCCTTGGTAGCCCTAACCCTAGCACCAAAACACTATTTAAGACCCCCTTTGAGTTCGGCCCGCCACCACGAAGACGAGCGGCACCCTATCTTCTCGCACTGTGCTCTCCCTCTCTTGCCCCTTCTTCTCAGGCCACTGCTCCTCTGTGGCGCCGCCGCCTGGCCATTCTGGGCATCTTGCCTTTCCACCTCCTTCCCCCTTCCTTTGGATCCCACTGAGTCCGCGAGGTGGTGGAGGACTAGGACAGCCTGCTCTCAGCCTCCCTCACCCACTGCTGCTCCCAGACCTCCTCCACTCCGGCGAGCCCTGCTGCCCTACCTTCATGGTGCATGCAAGGCCTGCATAGACGGGGGACAGACCCTGTGAACCACCAGGTCCAGAGAAGGAAATCAAGCAACCCAATTGAACCGGCCAATCAAAGGCTTGAACTGGGCTCCCAAATAGTGAGCCGCCTAGCTCACATGGTTCGATCTGGATGATTCATTGCACATCCAACGCCCCCCCCCCCCATTTTCACAAGTAAGGTATTTATATCCATGTCTACTCGAAATTGCAATTAATACTCAGATCTTGATTAAATCATAGAAATTGCATCATAACTCCAAATATAATGAACAAATAGTCTATTTTGATCAGAAAAATCCAATAGATTGTTTAAAAATACTTTTGAAGCCTGATTCTAAATGATGCGCACTGATATCCCTAGATCATACACTCTTGCTCATTTAATTTGTCATATGGCTCAATAATGACATTTAATCCTTGAAAACCCTATATTCGGACTCTGATGATGTTTTGTAACCTAGATCCAGTCTATTTGAATCATCTACTCTTGAAAGTGAATTATTAGTGATCTAGATCTATTTATTTGATTCAATCTTGATTATAACAAATAATGAGTAATCTTGATCCTAATCTTGCAAAACACTTGATGTAGTTTTGACCAATCAATCTGATCTTGATTCCCAATTACCATGATGATAATCTAGAAATTGATGATGACTTGAATAATGATCATAATATTAAGGTTAACACATATGATTCTAGAAACCTTGGAAAGTCATTCACACTTGAAAATACTTGATAATTGAAATAATGTTGGACATATTGAAAGATTGATTGATTATAAGTGAATGACTCAACCCTAAGGTTGACCTAGGAAAAATGTAACCATAATCTTGAATATTGAAACTTGATTTGCAAATATCATGATCTTGACCCTTGATCCAAACATTGTGTTTTAGGATCTAACTCGAAGGGTCGACTTATTAGTCATGATCTATACTCAAAATCTTGGTGAAAGGTACGCTATTATATAACTCCTCATTGATTGTATTGAAGATACTTTTATGTATCTATTGATTGTATACTTGGCTATTTATTTGGATCAGGTATTGTTCCCTATGATTAATCTTCTATTTTTCTATACCATATTTTGAAAAACATGAAAACATAAATTGCATGTCCATTATGACTGCCCGTATAATGATAATGATGATGATATTGATAATGTTAATAATGTTGATATTGAGTACAACAACCCCCTCATTTGGAGGTGGGAATTGTACATTGGCCTCCTATGTTCCTATGGTGAGAAGGAGCCCAATGAGTTACCCCATCTCATTGGGTGACAAAGTCACACAAAAATATATAAGCATGCTTCTCGAATTACAACATAATGGGAAGTGATAATAGAAATTGAATTGTTGAATAACAACCTTTTTGTCGAATGATATTGAATGTTTGGAAATCGTTTGTTATACTTTGAAATATAAGTCCTGCCAAGTATACTATTTTGTTATAAACCATTTTTCTTGATTTTGATAGCGTACCGTGCAATTGCATGATGGTGTCTTGATTTTCTTGATTTTAGGCATTACAAATGGAATATTGAATAAAATCGCTTCTGTACTCATACACTCTGATGACAAAGTTAAATCGGGTATATCTCCATATTGGGTTAGTTTGTTATTTAATTATCCAGTTTTTGAGTTATTTATTTCTTATTGTATATGCAGTGTGTTAGATCCTATCGGGCCACTTAGGTACGGGCGCTTCAATCCTTTTTCTACTGTCTAGGCAGTAGGATTGGGATTGGGGTAAAAACGCTTCCGTGACAAATATGCATTCATCATAGAACATTTGTAGCTTCAAAATACCCTGATAGTCATAACATCATCAAACAAACTTCAACTTTTAGCCAAACTCGAGATACACATTAAAAGAAGTTCCAATAAGAACTAGAATGGCTTAGTAGCTATAGAACTAACATAAAACACCTAGAAAGTAATATATTTGAAAGAAAAATAGAGTTAGAAAACAACCCAATGAAAAGATGACCACCATAAAAACACTAAACCTTGTTCAGAAGCATTCCCTTTGAGTGGACCATCCAACCACCCAGGAACTAGGCAATAGAAGTTCTCACCAAAACAACCTGAAAAGAATGCTTCAATACCTGGATTTCTAGAGAAGGATGGTAGAGTATCATATTCTTCTTCAATTGTCCATGCACACCTAGTTCCTTGGAGATCCAACTTTTAAAGATTCTACACTGGATGATATCTCATAATTCAATATCAAGGTATTATTTAGGTATGATATAAAAAGAAACACCCAAAACATGGTCATCAGAAGCCAGCAACAACATCCTAGAAAGTAGCAACATCATCCAAAAATAATAATCTCAAAAAAGATAGATAGGTCTTCATTCATTTAGCACCAAAGTTAGCTATAATAGAAACCAGAAGTAGCTACAACCATCCTCAATACAGTAAAGAGCATCTTTAGGACGTTTATTTCCAATCATAATGGGAAATCAATAATTCCCACATTATCCTATGACTAAATCCATAGTTTCCCACCAAACAACACTAGAAGGAGAATAGGTCATACCCGATAGTCCAAATATAGTTTGAAAATAACCTAGTACCATCAACCTTTAACTAACCACATAAATTAGAACTAGTATAGTCTGTGACATAAGTGAAGTAGACATGCTTGCTATTCCATTTGCTAATGCAACTTGTGTTGGTTCACAGAGTTTTGAAGGCTCCATGACATTGAAGGTAGGGCTGCCTTGCTTGTCTCTAGGGAAGTAATAAACAACATTCAAGTAGGTATATCATCAATATTGAGAATGCCAAAGCCTCTATAAAGATCAGGAACCCCATCTAGTCTAAGTATATGTTTCACTATAGAGATGAAATTTTTCTCAACAATTTCCTATGAAACTTGCATTCTTTCTCTTCACTGGAGAAATTAGGTACAAAGTCACAGTGATACTAGTAAAAAATCAAGAACCAACAACATAAAAGTTGGTTTTTTCAAGATTGTCCCAATTGATGCCCGTGTGGCCCAAGTCTAGCCAAGTAACATGGGTGGATTCCATGGATTTTCACCTACCGACAATGATTGTCGGCCCGATATTTGAAGCATCCTCATGTTCTTTGTATCGTGGTCATCCACATGTTACAAAATGGTTTCAGAAGGAAAAATGAATGGGAAAAGGGGAAATACTTGAGATAGTAAAATTTTGGATTATAGCATACACGTAGCATCAATTATTTATAATGACTTAATGATATAAAATAAAAAGGTGTCTGAGGTGCCTATCATAGTTCCATGATTAATCATACTTGACCCAAACTGACCACTTTATGTTGATATGCTTACAGATACCCCTAGCTTCATATGATGTTGGTTTTTGGGTTCATAAGATGGCTACTTCAACACAACTTCTTAAACCAATCTTAACAGACATATCCTGTCAAAGCTTCTCAAATATGATGTTGAACCTAACAGTTGGCTATAATATATCCAGTTCACCCTAGAGTGGATGATAGGAAAGCTAAGGATGCCATTATTAGGATCACTATTAGAACCTATGTTTTTGTTTCAATTATTATGTCCAAAATCTAGATGTGAGGGTCTTACTTTCAATTGGTTTCTATTCCAATGGACTTTTATCAATCATGTTATATGCACGGCTAAAATGGAGTTTGGCCTTGGCTTGGTCAAAATTTCATTCAGATGTGGACCTGATCAGTCCTAGTTCATAACAGTCTTTGATCCAATAATTGAGCTAAGTTGGTTTGTATTAGCTCATATTCCAATATATTATTAAAATTCACTGCCCTGTTCCGGTTGCAATTTTCAAGGAGGGGTGCAGAGAGCAATGAAATAAACCTATTGCCGACTATTGTCATTTAATATGGTTGTCAGGAGTGGACAACACCAAACAAGTCTGCAAGACCATTGCATCCTGGCACTTCTGGAACAGTACAAATGAAGCTTTACATTCAGGAGTCCATATAACTCTAAAAGCTAGAGTACCACTCATCCCGCCACCTCATATAGATCAAAGCTCTAGTACCAAATGTGAAAACACTACCTTGATTCATAGTGATCAAGCTAGCTATATTGATAGTAACATGTAAATTTGTTAATCACAAGCTGTTGTAAATGAAGAACCTGGTAACTTAATAGATCTGAACAAGAAAAAACTGAATAAATATAAGACATTATGTGATAACAGTAACAAATTTCCATAAGAACAACCACCAACCTAGTTTATTAAGTCTCAATGAGAACTAGCACAATCAAATCATTGTCACCTTTGAAAATTAAAGCTCCCTAACCCACTTAGACATGTAAGTGCATATTCAAATGGTTATAATGGGATAAATCAAGGAAAACATATATGTAATCCTCTGTGTGAGCATCACTAAGCCATTCTCAGAGTTGTGTCCCACCCATCTGGTAGCTATATTAGTGGAATGCCATGGAAACTGTGTATCTACCTAATAGGCTAACATTTCAGGTGTAAGTAGAGATTTATTAGAGCTGAGGAGAGAGAAGCAAAAAGAAGATTTATGAGTATCAAAGAGAGAGAAGCAAAAAGAAGATTTATGAGAGCCAAAGAAAGAGAGGCTTTCATTCTCTATCCTTATCTTACCCAATGTATCATTTACCAACCAGCTTAGAATCAGTCTCGTAGAGTGATCCTCCAAGAACCTGTGAAAAAATGAAGATCATTATAACTCTGAGGGTTTTTGGAGGGAATAGAGCATCATCATTTGATTTTAGCACATCAGCAAGAGACATGCATGAATTTAGTCACAAACAAACCTAGGATGGATGTCTTGTTATAGATTAGTTGTAGTACCTATAACAAAAATTGCATATCAATTGACCAGTGTACACTTTTGGTTTGAATAAATTATTAATACCTTCAATAAGTACACAATTTTTTTTGGTTGGAAGATCTATATACTGTTGTTAGTGTCACACATTTATTATAAGTTTGTGAATAAGAACATGTTAATTTATTAAATATTCTCAACATAACAACTAAATTGTTTCAAGCATGGATATCAATAAAGATGAATCTGTTGACCTCTTAGATAGTTGGATGTACTTCTTTAAGGAGAAACGTATACACGGAAGCATGAAACAAAATGGGCTAACATGTTACGTATTCATCCTTGAGAAAATTAATATCTATAATGGATGGGTTACCTGACATTACAGGACATAAAGGGAGAGAAACTACCAGACTACGGTGACCTTTGAGAATGTAGTAGAGAAGAGCCCTATGGCTGCACAGACACAATATATCAACCAAATTATTGAGTAAAACTTATCAAACATGATGCTCAATTATCACAAAAGAAAATACTTAAAAAAGATGGAAACCATCTTGTCAAGAGACTAAAAAAATCAATACAAATTTAGCATACAACTGTGGTGCATTTTGGGGATTGGTTCAACTATTCGAGAATTTAGAGGAAACATTTAAGCAACATACTGTCAAAACCTACAATTTATAGTTGATGTTGAAGTTGCAAAGGCATTAGCTGCTAACAGCATAAAGGCATAGGCAACAAAGATGGGAGTGGAGATGATTGTACTTGAACCAGATTCATCCATACTAATCAAAGCTAAAAACAAATCTGAAAAAATAAGGGCCCATATGTCACTCCTTGAAAAGAACATTAAGGAACTTTGGTCTTCTTTTATTTCTTTTGCTCAGGTTCCATTTTCAGAAGTTTTATTCTGATGCGCCTTTCCAAGCAGAGCTTGTTTTGTATGCAGTTAATGATATGGAATAGAAGTAAAGGAGTTTGAGCCTAACAAAATCTATCCGTACAGTATATTCTAAATCAACTGTTCAATGTGATAAAAAATAAGATGTACTAATATGATCCTTAGCAAATCAGGGCACATATAATCCCAGCTAGTGGATCTTCAATTGTAACTTAGAAAAATTGATTTAGGAAAGGTGTATGAGTACATAATGTGGATAACCACTAAGTATACATTATACTCCAAACTCAAGTTAATTATTTTTTAGTAATTGATTCAGACCATAAACCTTTTCCTAAAACATACAATTCATAAGATATTAGTTTGTAGATGGATACACAATATCCTATTACTGAAGTATAGTAATGTTTTTTCCTAGATTTAGAATATCATGTAGTCAAGGTGAATCACGTTTCATAATGTTTTTATTGGATTTCAAACTGTAGAATTTCACCATGTAAACTAAATACAAAATCTATGATCTTCCCATCTTTGTCATCTATATTTTCACATAAGGGAATGAGTTGCACAAATTTTGAGCTCATTGCAAATCAATAAAAATGTGATAGTCATACCTGAACAAAATGTAGTTACTATACTATATTATACAAACAAAAACAAGTGTATACAGAAAATGAGAATAAAAAATGTATCCCACGTTTGAATTCAATATTGGGTATTTTAACAAAAGTGCAAAATTAATAATGCAACTTGGAATGATTCACATTGTAAATGCTTATCCATGTCATTGATTCCTACAATGAACTGAAAAAGGACCAAAAATATTCATGTGTGTCTTTCCTATGTTATTAGCTATATAACATCACAAACTTCACCATCACTATGGGTTATATTTCTTAGGTTTAGTGTATTTTTAATTCTAACCGTGGTCTCAAATATGGGGTCATTCCCAATCATGTTCCCTATATCCATCAATGCTCATGAATCTTAAATCATCATTGAAAGGACTTTTGTGTGAAGTGTGAGCAAGAGATAGCCAGAGCGAGTAAATATAATCGTAGACAAAAATTCAAATTTACCTCATTTTTTCTAATTTTTTATTTCACTCAGTTATGAGGCAGTTTGTCAACATCAGTATTCCTTGGACTAGGCATAGGAACCACAATGAAAAATACATCTGATGGAGGATACACACAGAAGTAGGAGCCAATACGGGATAGGAGTTGTTGATGGGGTAGCAGTAACAACACTCAGGAAAAAACCTTGCTCAATGAGTTACCTACAAACACTCAACAACAACACTCAGTAACAACACTCGTCATATTGGGAACCTCTTAACATCTAGATTTTAATAAAAATAATCTAGAAACATGCAGCCTCAAGATCCCAAGTACAAGATCCAGCTGGATATAAGAACTCAAAACAAATAGATGTTAGATTAATGAAGTAGAGAAGTGGTAAATTATAGGGGAATTTACAAAAAATATTTTCAACAAATTCTTGTAGAACAATGGCAACCATTACTGTCAGTGTGAACCTTGGTCCAGGTCAATATCAATACAGCCCAACCTCTTCTAATTTATGACACACACATGCCTAAGCCGAAAGATGAATGTTATGTGCCATCATCATCAAATTAAGTTGTAATGGTGGGATCTCATCCTTCTAAGGCAATATATGACATAGATACACCCTTCTATCACCCCTCAGTTGTTGCCAACTATGTGAAGAACATGAAAAGGAATGAAGTAAAGAAAAAAAAAGTAAGTGGCAGCACAATGGATCGACCAAATGCTAGAAGAAAAAATTATGAGTTCCACCCTGAAATTTAATTCCAAAAACTAATAAATATGTAACAATCATGTTTTTTTTATGTCTACCTATAGGAGTTAAAGATGATCCTCATTTTCATCTATTGAAAGGGCTAAATTTTCATAAAAGGGGTTTATGATGTACAACATTTTCTACAAGAAAATCGGAAATTAACAATCAATACATCATACAACTTTGTAACACTAAAATTGAAGTGTTAAATCTTAAAAAGTACATGATTAATGAATGTAATAGACATGCCCTATATCACCCAAGTAATACATCTTAGGAATGAATATAGAAGAAAGCACCCTTATGCTTCTGTAAAGCAGATATAAGATTGAGGTATGGGTAGAACTATAGGCACTAAAATATGTTTTTATGATTTAAAATGTTGTCATCTAACTGACCTACAAGAGTATGCTCTTAGGGGTACTTGGGAATTCAGCCGCCTCACTGAATCAAGTCTCCCCTCACAAAGTGGGTGTGGTGTAATAATCTATATAGAGGCATCCTTATTCACTGTTGGAAGGCCTAATGCATGGGTAGTTGCAATTGTAATGAGAATAGTGAAACAAATATCGATACAAGAACTATGGAAAATAGGTAGATAGTGAAAGAATTATGAGAAATAATACAGAAACTGTAATTGATTGAAGCATCTAGTGTTGGTAAAAGGTGGTGCCAACTATCTTGACACTCAACATTATGGAAGGGGTAAATTGGCGAGAGAGATTTGTTAATTTATTAGAATTGTTTTATGATATTGCGCATGCTTCTCAATACCTGATCCTTAGTTTGTACTTCACGCATAGTTCATTTCATACAAAGTTCAGTGGAGATAGGAAGAATTTCAAAATCTTTTTGTGATAGACTGGACTTTTGGCTTAATTTCGAGGATGAAATATCTTTTAAGGTGTGTAGGATGTGATGGTGTAGAATTTTGGAACCTTAAACTTTGGAAGGACATAACTGATTTCATGTATGTTGAGATATTTTGAAAGTTCTAAGCTTTTTGGTTAAGTTGGATTGTTGATTGATGTTGATATTATGATTAAGATTCCAAAGTTCATGACTATTGAGGTATTTAATCAGATGATCAAATAGATGTTTTTTGTCACCAAAATTGAGTATAAGGTATCTCTAGAGGTAAGGAAACTATGGTTAAAATTTGGTGGCATTTGGATGTTCCTAGAGGGAGTTATTAAGGGTTGCATTTCATGCAATAATGTACAAATTGATGATTGATAGACCCACACTATTCAAGAATATTGTACTGACTATGACTACGTGTCTTTTATATACCTCTCATCATATCTTGGCAATACGATAAAACTAATACTTGGCAGTTATAGAGAAATATAAGAAAAAGCATATACTTGCACAAAGATGTTCATTAACAAAAGAGAACACATATTTTAAGCTCATTTCCATTATATGTAAAGTTGATCAACCACATGCACTATTCTACCAAAGAGATTTAGTGCTCACATGTACTATTCTTCCAAAGAGATTTAGTACTTTTATAAATGCATTATTCCGCCAAAGAGATTTAGTGCTCACATGTACTATTCTGCCAAAGAGATTTAGTACTTTCATCAATGCACTATTCTACCAAAGAGATTTAGTGCTATCATATAATGGATCAAATATCTTATGCTTCATGTGTTCATATCCATAAGTATGGAAAACCAATCAAGATATCATACAAAAACAATCATTTCATCCTATATCATATGCCAAGTATTTTACTACACATATACCACAAGCATATTGTATAATAAGCCATGTAAGAGGTAATGTCATACCTTCCAAAGAGATAGATCGTTCTAAACCATATTCCTGATGTCCTCTATATCTTTGTTAAACTTGATCTAGGCAAGATCATATACTATCATCAGGTTCTCATCTTCTTACATCTCATCTTAACTCTATTCATGTTTATTAGGGTTTATCTTACCTCATTAAGATATGTACTTTATTACTTGTCTTAACATCTTGTTGTTATGTTCCTGACTTGGAAATTAGTTTACTGATCTCATATTCCATATTAGGATACATTATATGAATATCAGGTTCTATATCATTCTTTATTCATATTAAACCTAGGTTACATGTATTATACAAATTAGGGTTTCATCCCATGTATTAAGGGTCATCTTCATATAAAATGGATTCTATTCATCATCATGATCTCATAATTAAATCTGAGGTTCAATATACTAATATGAGGTTACTCTGTAAATTTCATCATTTATTGAGCATGTATGTATTGATTACATTTTATTTAGGAATTTTAGCCCTAATTAGCCATATGTAGTAAACTACATGCTTTTGTACATCAACATGACCATGTCTGACATTATATGCAATATAAACATGGTTATGGATTTACTAACATTTTTCCATAACTTTATATCATCATTTGATATTTATTACTCATGAAATAAGCATAAAACATCTTACATGATAAAATTGATATTAAAGCCTTAAAAAGCTGATATTATGGTTCCAACTTATTCTATGTATTTTTCTGAACATTTTGGTATATTATTTGTATTTTTATGAGAAATTGTGATGTTTTCTATGAATTATCTACAATCTAGGATTTTTTTAGGAATATTACCTTTTATAGCCAATTCCGTGTCGACTCGTGGCTTGTGGGGGCGTGTTGCTCCTTTGCTGGCTGTCGTCGGTTCACCGTTTGGGTTTTCTAGTTCAGGCTCTCTCTCTTTTCCTCCTTTCTGCGTTCGCAATCCCCCCGATGTGTGAGAGCCTCTCTACTCTTTAGCACAGGGCCACCGCCGTGGCTGGGGAAGCTCCGACGAGGTGTTCCAGTCGTTATCCTGGTCCTCACCTACTGAAAAAGACACCAATAGGTTCGACCTACCTTCTTGTACCATACCGGCTCCTCAAAGAGCTTATGTGGCCACTGGAGCTCCATGTCCAAGAGCCCGCCGACCATGGTGGCCACAGTGGCACTAGGAAAGGGGAAAAGAACTCCTCTACCTGAAATATCACGCATGAGGCACCAAAAAGCTTCATCAGAGCATCAAGGACTTGAAGGGGCCCTTGGATTGAGTCGCATAGCCCTGGATCGACGTCCGTAACTCCATCTTTATCTCTGGCAAGGTGCCCTTTGGACACCATCAAAACCACCACAATAGTCCACCGAAACCATGGGGTTGGACTGCCGTGAACTCGTGCTTGCTTCAATCGTTCTTAGCTCCAGTCATCACCCACTCTAGGTCCATTCCTTTCCTCTGGTCACCACGTACTAGACGTAGTGGAGAGGTACAAGGGACCGGGTAGCTTCTCTCCCTCGTCACTCAATTGTTCATTCACAGGGGTCAAACAACTCATTTCAAAGAGGCACATTTAATTGCTTGGTCGAAAAATCACACTCACACCACGATAAGTGATGTGGTGGGAGGATTCACGGCCTTGTCTTTTGCCCCACGTTCTGTGTCATAACTGAAGGTAGGAAAACATCTGTTTGCCATCGGATAATCATCCAAAGGCCAAAGGCCACATCCACTTAAGCCAATATGTGGCCTTTCCTTCAGAGTGCCCGCAACCATAGGGTCAGGGATCCACTGGCTAGAAAAGGTCTGCTCATCCTTAACTAAACCAAGGCGTGTGACATTCATCTAAATCAGAACTTAGGTCTATCAATCATCAATTTGTACATTATTTCATGAAATTCATCCCTTAATAACTCCCTCTAGGAACATGCAAATGACACCAAATTTTAACCATAGCTTCCTTACCTCTCGAGCTACCTTCTACAAAAATGTGGTGACAAAAATCATCTATTTGGTCATCTAATTAAATACCTCAACAGTCATGCACTTAGGAATCTTAATCATAATATCAACATCAATCAACAATCCAACTTTATCAAAAAGATTAGAACTTTCAAAATATCTCAACATACATGAAATCACTTATGTCCTTCAAAATTTTAAGGTTCCAAAAGTCTACTCCATCACATCCTACACACCTTAAAAGATATTTCATCCTCGAAATTAATCCAAAAGTCTAGTCTATCACATCATATACAACTTAAAGAAATTTCATCCTCGAAATTAAGCAAAAACCACTTACTTCAAGGACAAACTGAAAAGGTCTCAAACCAAATGCACGGATCCACTTTAGATGCAACATATTCACCACCAAAAGTTTCAAAACTATCCATATCTCTCTAGGAGATTCTAAGAGAAACTAGGGTTTACCACCCCTCTTCATATAAGGCCAAAACTAGGGTTTAGGAACTCTGATCATCTTATGTCATATTTCATATTTTAGGATTTTCATCCTCATTATAGCCAAGCATTAATATTCCAACATAACATTTTTTTTGATGCCAACATCATTACATAGTGCAAAATTTTCAGATCATATTCATCATATTTATTAAGCACTATCATTATCACTATTTGGCATGTATCATTAAGATGATCTCATTTCACTTTCCTATTAAGTTACAAATTTATTAGTGAATTCATCACTAGATTCACCAACCATATTACATCATGATTCATATAATGTGTATCATTAGTGCCATCTCATTATACTTTCTCATATTAGGTTATAAACTCTTTCAGAGATTCCTCATGAGATTAGACAACTATTCACATTATCATAATTATTCATGTATTTGGTTAACCATATATGCATCAACATCTACTAAACCATCTCTAGGTTGTTCCACATGTCATTATATCTACATCTCGAGATTAGATCATGCACACATATATTCGATCATGGTTATGCTAGACAAACTTATACAAGTCGCTTGTCAAACGTATATCAAAACTTCCTCTAGTCCAATTGAGGTCTTAACATTGATCATGAGATTAATGTCATGCTCAGTCTCTCTGAGCTAACTGAACTCCATGAGTATCTCATAAGCATATACTTTATTTTTCCTCTCTGATCAAGGGTTATTAGGTCTACCTCATTGGCACTAGTGATTAACTTCACATGGTCTAGCCACATAAGCACAACCAAAACATGACATGATGTTCTCATCACAAGTCTTCTACCCATGAAACATGCTTACCCAAAACTCTCTTATATACACCACTATATTCCTATGTGGGAAACCACCAATTCGAGCATGAGGCTTCACAGAAACTAACATAGCTACCTCCTCCAGGGTCTTGGGCTCTCTCCCTCACCCGTATGGAAAGCACTCATATTCATATTCACATATGCACATATAACCAACCTCTCTTTGTCTCTAGGGTTTGGTCTTCCCAAGGACATCTAGGGATCACCAAAACTATAGGAATCATGCATAAATTGACTCAACTCAATTACTCAGGAGTAGTCTAGTTTAGGACATAACATATCACATATATCTCATATTTCTCATATCATAGAGTCTAGGTTCTCAGACCTTCTCCCTGTGGGTCTCGCTCTCTCTTGAGCTAACCCCAAAACTGGTCCTAACACTAGAGGTTCTCCTTTATAAAAGAGCATGAGGCTCATGCTGACTCACAACTTGTCTCATCTTAGCTGATCTTATCTCAGAAAAGCCTAGTTACTTGCATCATCAAAATTTATCTAAAATCCTCAAAACCGAACTTAAGTCCTCAAAGACAAACATTGATCATCATAAACCATCTTATGCCATCTATATAAGACCATCATATCATCAAAACTAATTTCATTTATTATATATTCCAACATGGCTCTAGACATCTAATCTAGAACTAATCTCTCTCTTCTAGACTGATGTCATTCACTTTCACTTGGGTTGCATGACCACCTCCTACTTGTACATGTGTGGGGACACATTTCTGTAATACTTACATATATAATAAAATATGGTATAATTTTTCTCCGATAAAACATGCGTCATAGAAAACTATCAAGGTTCGATGCAATTGGAATCAAAAACCAAATCTAGAAAACGAATGCCCCACACAAAGTAGAGAGTATAGTTCCCTGAAAACTAGTGAAAAGTGTGAGAACATGGTGTAGGCTGGTGTAGCTACCCAAAACATAGATACATCATATGTCAAAGGTTTCTCTTCCCGTGATGTACATCATTTCCAAATAATGAAACGTCCCATACCACTACACTATAAGGAAAGAACGACATCTAAGGACTTGCTATACAACAAGAACCAATCTAGGCCTAGTTCTCGGAAATCTAGGTTCTAACCTAGAGGCTAGGTCAGATCTAGTCTCTGAAAGACGACTGATCTAACCCTAAAGATAATTAAGTTCAAGGTTCTTTAGTTTTGAGTTCCACAATGAGAAAATGTCAGGCTTTGCTATTGTTCATTCTCTGATACCACCTATGTCATCCCCAGATTTTCTAAAACTTAATATGATGTGTGATGTCTAAATTGAAACCCTAACCTTATTGAGAATTCCAATTTAAGCACCACATACTAGGCTAAGAAAAAAGAAAATCAGATGAAGTCAGAAGGAAACAATCAGTAGCACATGCACATGATCAATAATAAAACCAAACACACATGTTCACCATTCAACATATAATTACAACATGAATTGTTACAACATTTGATATTACATATTGAACAACAAACTTCTACAGATACATGTAATACTACTAAACTACAAGATCTTAAGACAACAAGTCCACCTGTACATCAGCTCGCCACACAACTCTCAACTATATTGGATCTTCAAGAACACATGTCCACAACCTAAACAAAAGATTACATGTGGTACACGTCAACACAATATTCAAGAGTATTGTACTGAGTACACCTACATGTCTTTTATATACCTCTCATCATATCTTGGCAATACGATAAAACTAATACTTGGCAGTTATAGAGAAATATAAGAAAAATCATATACTTGCACAAAGATGTTCATTAACAAAAGAGAACACATATTTTAAGCTCATTCCCATTATATGTAAAGTTGATCAACCACATGCACTATTCTATCAAAGAGATTTAGTGCTCACATGTACTATTCTACCAAAGAGATTTAGTACTTTTATATATGCACTATTCTGCCAAAGAGATTTAGTGCTCCCATGTACTATTCTACCAAATAGAATTAGTACTTTAATCAATGCACTATTCTACCAAAGAGATTTAGTGCTATCATATAATGGATTAGATATCTTATGTTTCATGTGTTCATAGCCATAAGTATGGAAAATCAAGCAAGATATCATACAAAAAAATCATTTCATCCAATATCATATGCCAAGTATTTTACTACACATATACCACAAGCATATTGTATAATAAGTCAAGTAAGAGGTAATGGTGTACCTTCCAAAGAGATAGATTATTCTAAACCATATTCCTGATGTCCTCTATATATTTATTAAACTTGATCAAGACAAGATGATATACTATCATCATGTTCTCATCTTCTTACATCTCATCTTAACCCTATTCGTGTTCATTAGGGTTTATCTTACCTCATTAAGATATGTACTTTATTACTTGTCTTATCATCTTGTTGTTATGTTCCTGAATTGGAAATTAGCTTACTGATCTAATGTTCCAGATTAGGATACATAATCTAAATAGCAGGTTCTATATCATTCTTTATACATATTAAACCTAGGTTACATGTATTATACAAATTAGCATTTCATCCCATGTATTAATGGTCATCTTCATATAACATGGATTCTGTTCATCATCATGATCTCATAATTAAATCTGAGGTTCAATATACTGATATGAGCTCTCTATAAATTTCATCATTTATTAAGCATGTATGTATTGATTACATTTTATTTAGGATTTTTAGACCTAATTAGCCATATGGAGTAAACTACATGCTTTTGTACATCAACATGACCATGTCTGACATTATATGCAATATAAACATGGTTATGGATTTACTGACATTTTTCCATAACTTTATATCATCATTTGGTATTTATTACTCATGAAATAAGCATAAAACATCTTACATGATATAACTGATATTAAAGCCTTAAAAAGTTGATATTATGGTTCCAACTTATTCTATGTATTTTTCTGAACATTTTTGTATATTATTTGTATTTTTTGAGAAATTGTGCTATTTTCTATGAATTATCTACGATCTGGGATTTTTTGAGGAATATTACCTTTTACAGCCAGTTGAGTGTCGACATGTGGCTTCTGGGGGCGTGTTGCTCCTTTGCTTGTTGTGGCCAGTTCCTGGTTCAGACTCTCCCTCTTTTCCTCCTTTTTGTGATCGCAATCCCCCCGATGTGTGAGAGTCTCTACTCTTCTGCCCAGGGCCACCGCTGCGGCTGGGGAAGCTTTGGCAAGGTGTTCTAGTCATTATTCTGGTCCTCACCTACCAAAAAAGACACCAACAGGTTCAGGCTACCTTCTTGTACCATACCGACACCTCAAAGAGCTTCTGTGGCCACTGGAGCTCCATGTCCACGAGCCCACTGGCCATGGTGGCCGTCGCGACGCTAAGAAAGGGGAAAATAACTCCCCTACCTCAAATCTCACGTATGAGGCACCGAAAAGCTTCGTCAGAGCTTCAAGGACTTGAAGGGGCCCTTGGATTGAGTCATAGAGCCCTAGATTGACGTCCCCAACTCCATCTTCATCTCCGTCAAGGTGCCCTTCGTCCACCATCAAAACCTCTATGATAGTCCACTGAAACCATAGGGTTGGACTCCCTTGAACTCGTGCTTTCTTCAATCGTTCTTAGCTCCATTCATCACCCACTCTAGCTCCATTCCTTTCCTCTGGTCACCACCTTCTAGATGCAGTGGAGAGGTACAAGGGACCGGGTAGCTTCTCTCCCTCGTCACTCAGTTGTTCATTCACAGGAGACAAACAACTCATTTCAAAGAGGCGATTTTAACTGCTCAGTTGGAAAATCACACTTACACCATGATAAGTGATGTGGTGGGAGGATTCACGGCCTTGTCTTCTGCCCCACGTTCTGTGTTATAACCAAAGGTAGGAAAACATCTATTTGTCATCTGATAATCATTCAAAGGCCAAAGGCCACATCCACTTAAGCCAATCTGTCGCCTCTCCTTTAGATGTACCCGCGACCATAGGGTCAGGGATACACCGGCCAGAAAAGGTATGTGCATACTTAACTAAACTAAGGCACCTGACATTCATCTAAATTAGAACTTAGGTCTATCAATCATCAATTTGTACATTATTTCATGAAATTCAACCCTTAATAACTCCCTCTAGGAACATCCAAATGCCACCAAATTTTAACCATAGCTTCCTTACCTCTCGAGCTACCTTCTATCAAAATTTGGTGATAAAACCCATCTATTTGATGGTCTGATTAAATACCTCAACAATCATGAACTTAGGAATCTTAATCATAATATCAACATCAATCAACAATCCAACTTTACCAAAAAGCTTAGAACTTTCAAAAAATCACAACATACATGAAATCACTTATGTCCTTCCAAATTTTAAGGTTCCAAAAGTCTACTCCATCACACTTTTCAAGATGATTCCCCTAAATCTTATGCACCCAATGAAATAAAGCAAGACTTGACCCGATGTAAAGTTTCTAGTGTTGTGGATATGGTAACTAATGATATAGGAGATCTTTCAGAAATGTTGGAGCCTCAAACTTCATGAAGGATACCAGAGATGGTGCAGAAGGCAGTACTGCCAAAGGAGCATGCATTGTAGCTCCTTGGAAAAGAGAGTCCCCCATCTGTAGAGAGGGGAAGGGAGAGACTAAAGAAAACAATGGAATTTTTAACATATGTTATATTTTCTTCTCATAGAACAAACCATGAGGAAGCACTTGTAAGAAATCCAATTGTTCCACCTATCAACATTGATTTTGGTGCTTAATCTCAATTTTCAAATGATAAAAACTTGCTAGACTATTAGAACACGACTATTTTATTCACATCTAGTGTTATTATCATGCAACCTGCCCACGCAAAACATAGACTCAATAAACTAAAGAAGGGAAAAGTCAAGGCCCTACAAGAAAACAAAATGCTAGTTATACTCTTGATAATGGTCACAATGTAGATTATACTCCTCTTATTCAGTTGATATAAAAGTTATAAACTACAAAGGAACAAGACTTCCATGAGGTAACCAAAAAGCCAGCAATTCTTTGTCTTCCTTTTATCAAGGAATTCTATTACCCAATCAAGCACTGCAGACATCAGAGCCAGCTTTGGTGAATCTTCTATCTCTCATCAGAAGGAGCAATTTATACATTTATCCTCTTTGGTTGCTAGGAATGTACATGAGAAAGATTCCCTGGATCTAATACATGAAATGGCATTATGACATTATTCATATTATAAATTATCAATCAATTATCCTTCAACATGAGGTTTTGTTTTAGTTTAATTGAGCCTTTATAACCAAACTACCAACTTTGGCATTTATTCTAGTTAGACTCTAGAATTTTTAAGAATCACACAGGGGGAAGACCATCAGTACAATGAGTGTCTTAACAATGTTAATCATACAAACAAACCTCCCAGGAAAAGATTCATCACAAAAGTACTATGATACTATCTAAAAGCAAGATCATGATACAATGAATCAAAAGAACTACTGTTGATCGAGCAAAAGAATAGATCAAAGATGACAAGTCTAGACCATTAAGTAAATACAAAACATAAAGCGTACATATCAATGAGGTCCATTATGAGGCCATTCCATTGGTGTTTGAACGGTCTCTCAGTATGCTGTTTTTACTATGACAGTGTATTGTGCTCGTTCTGATTTCTAAAACCATGCACTATCCCTCATTCCACCACCCCCACCCCCACCTTGACCCCTCCCCACACACAAAACTGCTTCCTGTCAGGACATTAACTAAGATCTCATTGGGAAGCTATACTGAGAATTTCTACAAATTATTAAATGCTACTGATAGGCATTGAATCTCAATTAATTGCTTTAAATATGTCCACTTACTTTTACTACTTTGTCCCTCTATTCTTATGACTTTGTTTAAAAACAAGGTTCCTTTATGAAAATAGTTTGAGTAGTTCTCTTGATGTGTAGATCCATTTCATGGTGTATGATGGAGGAAAGATAGGAAAATAATAGTGGCTACAATAATGTTTTATTGTTATGATGTAGTAGACGATATATCTTATATGTATATCATTTTAGATACCCCCTGCTAGGAAATATAGAAAACTTACGCAATATTCGAATAATATTAGATCAAATTTTTAGTTTAACAAACCACAACCTTTGCAGGAATATATCCAATTACAAAAACTTATTATGTCCTTTTAAGTTAAACAAAAGCCTCACCATAGACCTCACTACTACCCTCCTCCCTCCTTCCTTTATTCTTCTCCACTGGACACCCCTCCCTCTCCATTTTGTCCTTTATTCCTCCACGTTGTTGCATAGCTACAACAACTACTGACAAATTTGTTGATTTTGCTACTAGGAAGCAACAAGGGTTGGATGAAGTGGTGGGGAAATAAGGAAGAGGTTGGAAGATTGGAGGTGATATTTATAAACATTGTGCTGAGGTTTTCCGCCCCGACGCCATTTTAATTATTGTTTGTGCAAATTGCTGACTGACATCAACATCATTGCATGGAGCACTCTGCTACTTCTCCTACCTTCTTTCCATCTTACCCTTTTGTGTACATCCTCCCATCCCCTAAACTTTACTACTTAGCATCAGCAGTGGTCCACCAGAACCTGCACAATGCTAAATAGTAAAGGAAACATTTGTTTTATTTTATCTCTGACAATAAATCTACTAAACATTAAGAACACTATTTGTGATCCCAAAGAAAATCTAACCAAATGTGAATTTTAGTTTTTACATAAATACATACATAAAATGGAAACACAATACATAATAAAGTTAAGAATGAAGCCAGAAAGTTAGGGAGTATGCATAATCTCACTCAATAATGAAGTCATGGTATTCAGAAGTATATAGAACCACACTCATACTTGTTAAGGAGGCAGGTGATATCCCTTACCCAAGGTACATCCACCAAGTGTTAGTACACTAATATCTGATATTCACTTTTCATGGGCATCTTCTAGTTCAATCATAGGTGTAATGGGAGGTGGTGGTGCAGTCCAATTCTGAGATTTATTCTTTGGTCTCACAAAACCAACCAGAGTTCAAAATCAAATGATGTCTTAGTATCTTGAAAGTGGGAAAGATGGAAAAGAGGGAGAGGGTGAATTGTAGTATATATGGAGTGACAATGCTAGAGATACATGCTCTGGAAAGATTTATTATGTTATAGAATTAGCAATGAACACTTGTACCTCGACAGGGTACATTAGAAGAGTATAACAACTCTATAGACATGCCGAACATCTCCATCCTTGAGCAAATTAGGATGTCTTGATGTGTACTAACACACTAGTGACACTAGAGATGTGGTGATCTATTCAAATAGTAAAGATACTTGCATGGTGTGTGAAAAAGCACTAGAAGAAATTAAGATCTACCAAATTAGTTGCAATTTTAAAGAAATATGTGTAAAGCCCAATATATAACAAATCAAGAACATGATATAATATAAATCATAAGCATGTAGTGATATAACAAGATATAATTCCCAAGTCATTGACATATGACAGAGATATATGTTGTGTTGCCCACATCTTCTACCATAAGTGTGACATTCTATTGAGATTATTTTGATGGTTAAGATTTTTACAGATGTGCTGAGAGTCATACAGATAGAGACTGAACATTAGTCAATAAATGTAGAAAAAAATACAAAATGTTAACAACCTATGATTGTGAAGGCCTAGAGAGAGTATTAGAACCTCTTATAACTATTTCAAATAGATTTACAATAAATTACCCTCAAAGACAAGATCTATATAACCAAATATTACCAGATAGATATATTTATAAATCATCAATGCAATGGGTAATTAACTTCTGAAGACATCAATGTCAAATAAAACAAATATGAATATATCACCGATGTGAAGATGATCTGAGATGGAATGATGATTCATTTCTACTATGAAGATGATCATATATAGATCGGAGGGGGTACAAAAAGCATGAGGCGTTGGCTTTTGGGCCTGCCACGAACCTATGTGCTGAGCAGAGCCTCTCCATAAAAGAGCTGACAATGTTTCCCTCAGGCTGTTGGGCAGAATCTCTGAGAAGAGGAGTGGCTCCTGAGGCTGTTGGATGAAGGCAACAAGAAGAGAAGGGTGGTGCTAGAGGAGAAAAGGGTGGAGTG
This sequence comes from Alisma plantago-aquatica, assembly GCA_963693085.1. Taxonomy (NCBI): domain Eukaryota; kingdom Viridiplantae; phylum Streptophyta; class Magnoliopsida; order Alismatales; family Alismataceae; genus Alisma; species Alisma plantago-aquatica. Next base: position 1,332,869,367 of record OY856410.1, on the reverse strand, counting down.
TAGTTTTGCGGGTGAGAGAAGAGTACATAGCACAAAATGGGAGGGTCTGTAGAGGGTGAAATAGGGATAGGGGAAGATACACAATTTGAGAGGAAAAGAGAGTGAGTGTGCAACACAAAATGGGAGGGTCTGTAGAGGGTGAAATAGGGGTAGGGGAAGATACACAATTTGAGAGGAAAAGAGAGTGAGTGTGCGGGTGATGATTCATGTAAGGGAAGTAAAATTTTGATCGAGGACAAGGAAAGTGAAGAGGTAGGAGGGTATTAAAGTGTAATTAACTATATTTATTTACTAACATTGTTAAAGTTTGTAAACAGAAGTGGCATTAACTACATATTATATATATGTAATTAGAATATATATAGCTAATTCAACTATTTTTCGTAGTGAATCATGAGCGGAAGCTTGATGTCCTTGAAAGAACAGAGCCTGAACAACCCACTCCAAATGTGTGTAAGGCTGAAACGGGTGTTTACTTGAAGCATGCCAATGATGCCCTAGATATAAAGTACCTTATGCTATGTTGTATGAACTATGAGTAGCATGAACAACATGATAACAAGGACATTCTCAGGATGGCAACACATCTTAAAGAATACTATAAAGATGAAAGGTATGATGTTTCCAAGGTGTTGTTTGTGTGCAAACTGATAGAGGGAGATCCACTAGAGCCCCATGTACTTAATATGATTAGGCATGTGAAGTGACTAGGATTTCTCTTCGATCAAGAGTTGACCATGGATATGATTTTACAAATTATTGCATGAATCATATAGTTAGTTTATCAAATGCTTGGCATGTTGATTATGGCCAAAGCACGGAAGGAGAAGGACAAATCCATGATAGTGACCAACGGAAGTAAGTCCAAGGGCAAAGTCAAGACCAGGAAGAGTTCTGAGGCTAAGATGAATTCCAAGTCTTTTGCACTCAATGTATGGAGAAGGACAAGTGTAAAATGAGTATGTATTTTTCAGTTAAAGGATAAAGAAAAGTAAGTGCCACTATTGTCACATGTCTTGACATTAAAAAGGAACTATTATTTTGATAGAGGATCTTAGGAAGATGTTGAAGATATAGATCTCTACTTCAGGATCTAAGAAGAAGTAAGCTAGATCTGTATGGAACAAGGGTTTGTGCCTAGCTGCCATTGATGAAAACATCATATGTCTTGGGTTTCAAGAACATTATGTTTTATTTAAAAGATATGATCTTTTATGGAAATGACCTATGTCCCACAAACTATACTTGATAGTTGTAAAGACAAATGTGTATGACACATATACTAAATGACTTGATGAGTCAAACATAAAATTCCTATAGCATTGTCATCTAGAGCACATAAATGAGAAATGCATTTCTAGAATCCATATGATGGCTAGGTAGACTCTCTTGGTTATTGAACCGATACAGATATGCATATCTTATTGGTTCAGCAATATGACAAAAGAATCTTCACTAGATGTAGAGGGCGATCAACTATTCTGTTACATCTCATACATACTGATGTATATAGACCTTTTATAACAAATGCTAAAGGTAGTAACTAGTACCTCATTATATTTACTGATGCTATCAATAGATATGGGAATTTGTATCTAATAAAATACAAATATGAATCACTTGAAATGTTCAAGGAGATTGGGAATGAAGTAAGTAACTAAGTTAGTAAAAGTATTAAGATACTTTAATGTGATTGATGTTGAAATATTTTAAACTAAGAGTTTGAACACCTTTTGGAGAGTCTGTGATGGCGTATAATATGAAATCCACCTGAAATATAATGATGTGTGGTACGCTCCAGCAATGGTGTTGCACACTACTCAATTGGAGTTTGAATAGATGCAACCCCACAGACAGAAGCACACACTGGATTCTCTTTTGATATTTATAAAACCTAACTTAACACCTACTCACACTAAAACAACTACACCCGCAAGTGCACAGGGTTGTGTCGTAGTATAGGAAGGTGGCAAGTATAGGGTCAATCCATAGGGAAAAGAGGGGGCACTAGAGCTAGGTTAGTTTGGCTAGGTTGATACTGTAGAGACTGGGGTTAAGGGTTTGAAGGTTGATTTGACTTTTAAACTACTATGAACAAACAAGGAATTAAAGGCAAGAATGAAATATACGTTAACCCTAGACTAGATTACGGTTAAACAGGCAAAAAATGATTAAGCTAGGTATGAAAGTGCAAACTACACTAAGGCAAGGAAGAGGGAAGCAAAAGAGCAATTTAAGAGATAAACTAACATGAACAAGGAAAGAACAAATCAAGAATCTAACTAAGCAAGGAAAGAGCTAACTAAGCTGAGCAAGTACAACACTAGGGTTTTAAGCAATAAAGAGGGGTGTGGGTTGTTTAGGGGTATGAACTTATCAGTTAAGTTGGGGGGTGACATATGAATATTATGATTCCATTTATATTATCCAAACCAAAAAACCAGTTAGAGTCTAATGAATTAACCTAAGATACTAACTGGCCATGGATATGCTAGGTTGTGTATAGGGAAACTAGTCCCTAACACCCCCTACTACCCTTATGAGGCTCAATTGGGTTGGGGATTAGGTTCAATTCAATTAGAGTCTAATCAAGTCTAGGTTTCTAGATTAGGCATGCCTAGGGAAATTAGGGGCTGAGGGTAGTAATGGGGAGGTTAAATTAGGGTTTTGGACCCCAATTCCCCCACATTCTAGCCTTGAGAAGGCTCCATTCTAATTGCAGTAGAATTATCCAATCTAGCTATGTAGATCTCTCACTTAGGTTTAGGGAGATTGATTAGGATGTTGGAAGATGGGAGGCAACCTAGGGATCAAAGAATTGGACCTAGAGGCAAATCCCAAAATTGACACATACAAGCAATTTGCTAAAAGTCCTAGGTGATTTCACACCCAAACCAACAAGTAATTCATGGAGAATGAGATAGAAATAGAACATAATCATTAGAAAATGAAATTACAAAGTTTACATGTCATTTGCCCCCAACATGGTATCAAAGTAACATAATTACCCCCAAACAACCCACCCAAGGGGCCTAGCTACTCATAACAAAGCAAAATACAAAAAGAGAGGAGAAACAATGAGTAGAGGAGTGAAAAGACATGATGAGCTCGGTGAAGACTCCTCCTTCTCCACCTCCTAGCAGATATAGCTCGATCTCCCTCCTCCAAGGTAGGTGAATGGCATGGATATATGGTGGACATGGGTGAAAACAATGGAAAACTAGGGTTTTGATGGTGGAAATGGTGAAATGGAGGTAGAATGGGGTGGGAATGGATGGAGGATGAAATGGGGAGGCTAGATTGGTTGTAGGGTAGCTAGCCTCATGCTCCAGCTGCCAGCTAGGTATATATAGATGTGGGGGAAGCACTAGGGTAAGTAGGGGTAATATGGGTAAAGAAGTGCAAAAATGGGTAGATTTTATGAGTAGCATGGCCATGGTGGGTCACCATGGCCGTGGTAGGATACAATGGTCGTGGGAATTAAAATGATCAATAGTCAGGTTGGTGGTCAGTTTTGGGCTAAAAATGGTGCAGTCGTGTTGGTCACCATGACCGTGGTGAGTTGAGGGTAGAACGAACTTCTGGGGGACACGACCGTGGTGAGGTGGGGAATGGTGGTCGTGGTGATGTGCCATGCTCGTACCACTTCTGTGTAGCATGTTCGTGCTATGCAGCATGACCATGGTGGTTGTCTCTGGCATGGCTATTCTTGGCTGCATGGCCGTAGTGACTTCATTTTAACTTGGGGGTGACTCTGTTGGTTTGCAAGTGACCTAGAACGACTGTTCTGTGGTACCACGACCATGCTGGGTCCCTGATCAATACTTTGACTTTGTTCCTTGGATTTTCTTGGACATCTTTGCTTCAATGGATCTTTGGCCACTAGGGGTAGGTTGAGGGAGCATCTGACTTCACTTTGGGCCTCCCCAAGGGTAGAGAAACCCTAGGATCACTCCTTTCTCTTCCATCAAGTGTGGTACAAATGCCTAAAAAACATGCAAATAATGTCCATAAGTGCATTTTTATACAAATATGCATATTGAGAGGAATAACATGTAATCTAGTAGGTATATATGTGATTGAAGAGAAAAATGACACAAGATGAAGCCCTAAAATAGGGCTGAATCACCACCCCAAACTTAAAACATACTTGTCCTCAAGTATGATCCAACTCAATCTCTCTACAAATTTTCCATAATCAAGAAATGACAAATGCAATATAAAAGATGATTATTGCTGAATGGGATCAAAGATGACTGAGTACATGCATTTCACCTCTCTCCTCTCCTGCTTTCACAATCCAATCATGAAAAGAGCACAAAGCATACGAACTTCAAATATAGCACATAGAATACACAAGTTATCCATATTTCTTCCATAAAGTTCCGGGTAAACCATTTCATGCTGGAGTTAATCGAGGATGACTAGGAGTATTGTTTCACATTCATGCATTCAGTCTTATGTTTCAAATCATGCCAAATGACCCACATGGCTGTGGAAAAGGGCAAAATGAGCTAGGTTTGATGTTTCCTAGATCAATGGGTACGAAAGTGGAAGAAATGGTTGTGGTAAGATTTTTGGAGTGCTATTACATAGATCACTCATCTTTTATTTATTTGAATGCTCTTAAATAGGAGCATCCTTTTATTTTCTTTTTGCATTTTTCTTTTTTCTTTTTCTTTTCCCTTGGAGTAGATAGGGCATATGGTGATGAGAGTGAAGCGGTGAGATGTAGATGTGGTCACCACAAACTTTTGGAGGTGGCCACGACTGATATGTGCACTTTGGCATCCTTTCATGAGGTAGAGGGGTAAGAAGATGATGAGTGAATAGTCAGGTCAACAGGGGTCATTGGTATGATTCTCCACATAAGACATCCTACATGAAAATTAATCCAATACTTCATCCTAGATATCACACCACATGAGTGAACAAGATGAAATTGATATATCAACCAAGTGATTCCACAAACACTAAGCGTTAAAAGCTTGGTCAACTCACAATTCAACCAAATCAACCACAATCATAAGAGAGGTGATGCACATGTAAAAAGTCAAACATTGATACCACTTAGCAACAAACAATGATTATTCACTTGCATTTGTCAAAGATCATCATTTTTACTCAAAACAGTAGAGATTGGGTCAAAACACACTTTTTAACAAGAAATCTCAAATTTGGGCAAAATTGGCCAAAATGATGCCAAGTTGTCTCCAATCACCTCTAAGCCTATATTATTGAACTTAAAGCAACAAACAAGCAAATCCTAGCTAAAACATGCAAAAATTACTAAAAATCTACATGATATGCAATGCATGGCAAAAAGAGCAAATTTTTTGAAAATTACGCAAAAATGCATGAAATTAAACTACATGTATGCATGAATGCAAGAAAAAGACAATCTACATTAGATGGATTAAAATCAACCAAACAACAATTAGGTGGAAGAGGAAAATGTCAAAATAAGCTGAGACTGAGGGCTTACCGCCCTACCACCCCATACTTTTGAACCATGTCGTCCTCAGCATGAAATTAAAGCTTAGGGATGATAGGGTAGAGGTCATGGCTCTGGTGGTGTGGGGTCTTGCGGTGGGCTAGACTGTGGAGGAGGTTGCTGGTAGTAATGGCTCTAGTAGTCCATATGTGGAGGAAGGTATGTCTCCTGGTAACAAGAATTGATCCCCAGAAATCCTCCCCCTATTGGGGATTCCTTTGTGCCTGTGCATGAAGGTAGTGGTACATGTGGTTGATTTGATGATGCATCTGCTTCTGATCCAACCACATGTCCTTTTGCATCTTCTAAATCCCCTCCAATTGTGCATGAATAACTGACATGTCATATGCATTTGTCGGAGGTGGCTATGCATCGAAATCCTCCACTCTAGGTCTAGTGCGGTGGGATGCTCAAGTGAATGTTGCTACTCTGGCGCATTTGTTTCTCCCTCTTCTTTAGGTAGATCTACTGTATGTGCTCTGAATTCATATCTTGGATGATCGTTCTCATACTTTGATACCAACCCTACAAAGTCCTCTAGTGGTCCCACATCCATGAGAAGGGGTCTGGCGTGGTATGGGAGCTCCACGGTAACTACAGGGCACCCAAGGTTCAGAACATAGAAGATTTTGTTATCTTTGAGGGAAATCATTTGGGACCTATCAAGATAGTTTAAATCAACATATTTTCTCTCATATACTTTGGTAAGTCCCTCTAGAGTGCAACCCATTGTCTTTGCAAAAGTGGTCAAAATTCCTCCCATGATGAATGGATTTTTGTTCTCGGAGGGGATTGTCTTCAAATGATCAATCACCATAGCCCCTATGTTGATGACTCCCCTACTTGAAGTAGTGGCCAAAACAAACAAATATTTCTATTAACAAGATCTTTGATTGTCATAACGACCAAACAAGGTGTTCACTAGGACCTTTTGTAGGTATCTCATGTAGGGATTGTAGATTTTGCTTATCTTGGATTTCCCTACAACAAAGGTACATTGACCAGTGATTGCTTTCCACATCTTATAATAGTCTGCTTTCCCACTCTTGTCAAACCTCCCCTCATCAAAGTTCCTTGCCATTTCTGAATTGGAGACAAGGATATCATTAATATCATAATCTTTAAGTACACATGTTGAGAAGTTTAATTTGAATCTAATGGCATCCTCTCCTTGGTACTGTACTTTCTCCAAGGTTGCAAAAAATTCATGAGTATGCTCCAGATATGTCTCTTCAACTTCCATTAAAATCTTGTACAAACCACAATGCTTTGTTTGCCTCTCGAACATGAAGTTGATCCCTAAAGATTGCATTGTAAGCATACATGCATATCTAGTGGGAATCACCCTCCTCGTCATGCACTCGGGATGGAGAGGTCTTGCCACAACCTCTCTTGCTATCATCTTTCCATAGGAAGTTCCCTATGGTTGTTTTCCCAACCATTCCAACCTATCTTCTTCCAACCTGGACAAGATGTCCATCAATTCATCCTCCATTTCCTCACTCTTGGTGTCTTCCACCTCTTCTTCTTCATATGTGTGTGACTCTGAACATGTAACCAAGTTCAAGGGCACTCTCTCATGGCTTCCACTAGGTGGGGCCGATCATGTGGAATGCCTCACTGGAGCTGGTCATGGCGGCAAGTGTGAGTAAGATGCTTCATTAGACTTCTTGGTCCTCCTCTCACAACCCAATGCATTTACTTCAATTGAATCTACAATGTTCTCCAATTCTTCTTCTTCTTCCACCTCCTCTTCCTCAGGGTTGCTTTAGTTTGGATCCGAGGTGTGCTCGCTGGAGGAAGAGTGGAGTTGGGAGGTGCTCATCGATGTCGATCGTCCAAAGGATCTCGAAATAGAATTGGATGGCGAGGAGGCACTTTCAGACTACTGTGAACCGGGTGCCCGTTTGGATCGACTTTTGCCACCAGTGAGGATGTTCGTAGTCTTCTCCACTCCCCTCTTGATGGCTTTGCCCATTCCCTTCATTATTGCAAGGTTTTTTGGTGGAAAAATCAAGCTAGAACAGCAAAAATGCAGTTCTCGGCTGTAGGGGCGGAACTTGCTTGGAGGTGGAGAAAAGGGTGATGATGAAGGGTGCAAATCAAAGATAGAGGTTAGAGAAAGTGATCTGGGGGCAAGGGAAACTCAACTCTAAAGTTTGGGAGAAAGAGGAGGTGATTTGGGGGTGGTAGGAACTCGCCCTAGTCACCTTGAGTGCGGAACGACTGTTCTGGGGTGGAAAAAATGAGTCTGGGGTCGTGTTGGGTTGGGCTAGATTGGGCCACTTAAGTGATTTTCTAGACCAGCAGGGCTGTGCTAGCGGGGTGCTGACACGAGTGATTTTCTAGACTAGCACGGCCATGCTAGCTAGATCGGGCCACTTCAGTGATTTTCTGCCAGCAGCCAAAACTCAAAAAATTATGTTGTTTTTAACTTAACCAGCATGGCCGTTGTACATCAGCATGACCGTTTTGTATGGTTGCCAGCATAGCCGTTCTAGTCAACATGGCCATTCTAACAGTGACTGAAAACTTCATTCTCCCTATTGATTTTTAACTTATCCAGCATGTCTGTTCTGTCTCCAGAATCCCCATTTTGGCCTCTATTAGTTCAAATACTCTAGATTTCATCCAATCGTTTAGGAACTCATCATCTAATCCACTTGAACGATCTTTGTTGTTGTTATATCCACCACTTTGATTGAACATGCCTTAATTTTCAACTTGATCCTATTTAACCTGTCGTTTCATCAAAACTAAAGACAAAAACTATCAAGCACAAGTGTGTGTGTGTTGTGTAAATCAAAAAGCAAAAGTATCAAAAATGAGAGGTTGGGTGAAAAATTCCCCAAACCGTGGTAGATTGCCTCCCACAAGCACTGAATTTCTTGCCTTCATCTTGACTTCTTGGCGATTCTTCAGTCATTCATCCATTTGGCATTCTCATGTGTCCATTCTTGCAAAATGTTCATCCCTCATTTGCACTCAATATGTTTTCCTCATCCTTTTGATCACAATAATCATCATCAATTTCTTCACCTTGGTATCCTTCTCTCAAATGCCCATTTGGACTTGTGAAGTGATCATGTCCAATATCCCTATCTCAGACTCGCTGGGTTGGGGTCTTGAACATGTTGATGCTGATCTTCATGTCCATGAATGAGGCTGTCATAGTGCCACTATGCACATGAATGTCAACATCAATTGTAGTTAAGAATGGCTTTCCCAAGATAATGGGAATCTTCCTATCCTCCGACTCCATATCAAGTACAATGAAATCTGTTGGGAACACCACGCCTTTCTCTTTGTCTATTATCACCAAGACATCATCCACTCTACCTCTAGGAACTTTTATGGATCTATCCGGCAACTAGAGAGTGCAATGTGCTGGCTTCAACTTGCCTAAGCCTAGCTCAACATAGACATTGTATGGCATAAAATTCACACTACATCCCAAATCAAGTAAGGACCTATCTATGTGATGTCCCCCTATGTTACTAGGTATGAGTGGGGCTCCTGGGTCCTTTCTCTTCATGGGAAGTGAGTGTTGTATGATGGAGCTCACTTGTTCAGTTAATCTCACCTTCTTTGGAATCCTCCCCATTGACCTTCTTTTCACAGTGCATAGGTTCTTGAGGAACTTGGCATATGATGGGATTTTCTTAATAACATCTAAAAGTGGAATGTTCACCTTCACTTGGCAAAACACCTCAAGAATAACAACATTGTGCTTTTACCTCCTTTTTAATTCTGGTGGATCATCTAGTGCTTCTATGAATGGAGGATCACTAGTTTTTACCATACTTGCATGAACATGAGATGGAACACTAGGGATGGTAGGACCTGCAAAGGGGATATGTGGTGGATCACATGGAATCCCAACTCAACATGCGGTATCACAACATCATCTTCAACAATATCAATCACAATATAAACACTTGGCTACCTTTGCTTTGCTTTATCAACCTTTCTTTGAGTTGCGAGCTACTCAAGAGTTTTCCCACTCCTTAGAACTATCACAACACTACCTTGCTCATGGTGGAGAGGGGGAGCATGTTGTGGCTGTGGAGGAGGTGGATATGACACTTGGGGTTGAAATTGAGGTGGAGAAGAGAATTGAGGGGGACGAGAGAATTGGGGTTGGAAAGTGAAGTTTTAGGAAATTTGAGGTGAGGGAGGTGGTGGAGGATTGTAAGGCTTGGAATATCCTTGGAAGGAGTGAATGGGATGTACTTGCATGGGAGGTGGACTATAGAAAATGTGGGAAGAAGGCATAGGTCCACTTGCTTCATGGTGGGTCATGATGGGTTTTGAAGACAATTTTTCTTCATGGAGAGCGATTATGGAAAATAGCTGCTCTATTCTCTCTTCTAACCTTGCAACATCTCTTTGAACATCATCAAAAACATTCAATCTAGAGAGAACCTCTTCCTCAAACATTGATCTATATGTGGGACTTTTTTGTTCTTGATAGCCATAGGAGTGAGGTGCCTTCTTTTCTTCCCCATAGAACTCAATAGCATTGACTGAATGACAAGGAGGTTTGGTCACTTGGTTTCTCATGAAGCTCACCATTTCACCAAAAAATTTCATCAATTGTGGGCTTGAATCATTATGAGTTGGAGATGTCACACTAAAAGATAGGTCACTTCCATTGACCATACTAGAAGCATTTATCCTTGAACTTTCTACGAAACTCTCAAACAATGGCCATGTCTCCTCATGTGGTTTACCCATAAAAACTCCCCCACAAGAAGAATCCACTATAGCTTGACTTGCAGGAGATAGACTGGAGTAGAAGGACTGAACTAGCTACCACAAAGGGATCACATGATGTGGACATTCTCTCAACATATTTGGAAACCTCTCCCAAGCCTCGTGGAATCGCTCATTATCTATTTTACTAAAACTTGCTATGGCACGTCGCATTTGTGTCAACTTTGATATACAGTAGAATTTCCTCAAGAAAGCATTTTTCATCTCTCCCCAACTCATGATGTCCCTTCTTGAATCATACAACTCTTTGGCTTTGTCTTTGAGGGAGAAGGAGAACAAAGTCAACCTGATTGTATCATCACTTGTTGTCAACATCCTGAAAGTGGAGCATACTTCAAGATAGGAATTCAAGTGCTTGTAGGGGTTCTCACTCTCTGAGCCATAGAAGATGGGAAGGAGCCCAACAAGACCTGGAGGGATGGATAATTGCTCCCTTGGCATCTGATCAACCCTGCTAGCAATTGGCAATTAGTAGTTTCTAGGCATGAAGTAGTCTTGAAGTGGCTTGTGAAGTGCATTTTGGCCTTCCATGTTATTTCCTCCTGAATGGCTTGTCACATGCACAAAGCACAACCAAACAAAAGAAAGAAAGTTAGTAAACCAATATACACAAAGAATACAAAGAATAATGAATAAAGAATAGAAAAGATGAGGGTCATAGGAAAAGTCAAAGAAAAACTAACTAGCTAGGCCGAGCGCATCTAATCCCTGGCAATGGAGCCAGAAAGCTTGGTGTGCTCCCACCAATGGTGTTACACACTACTCCATTGGAGATTGAATAGATGCAACCCCGGGGATGGAAGAACACAGTGGATTCACTTTCGATATTTATAAAAACTAACTTAACACCTACTCACACTAAAACAACTTCACCCTCAAGCACACGGGGTCGTATCCTAGTTTAGGAAGGTGGAAAATATAGGGTCGATCCACATGGAAAAGAGCGGGCACTAGAGGTAGGTTAGTTTGGCTAGGTTCCTACTATGGATACTAGGGTTAAGGATTTGAAGGTTGATTTGAATGTTAAACTACTATGAACAAATGAGGAATTAAAAGCGAGAATGAAATATATGTTAACCCTAGACTAGATTAAGGCTAAATAGGCAAGAAAGGATTATGCTAGGTATGAAAGTGAAAAATACACTAAGGCAAGCAAGAGGGAGCTAGAAGAGCAATTAAAGAGCTAAACTAACATGAACAAGGAAAGAACAAAGCAAGAAGCTAACTAAGTAAGGAAAGAGTTAACTAAGCTAAGCAAGCACAAAACTAGGGTTTTAAGCAATAAAGAGGGGTGTGGACTATTTAGGGGTATGAACTTATCACTTAAGTTGGGGGGTGACATAGGAACACTATGATTCCATTTATATTATCCAAACCATACAACCAATTAGAGTCTAATGAATAAACCTAAGCTACTATCTGGCCATGGATATGCTAGGTTGTATATATGGGAACTAGTCCCTAACACCCCCTGCTACCCTTACGAGGATCAATTGGGTTAGAGATTAGGTTCAATTCAATTATAGTCTAATCAAGTCTAAGTTTCTAGATTAGGCATACCTAGGGCAATTAGGGGCCGAGGGTAGTAATGAGGAGGTTAAATTAGGGTTTCGGACCCCAATTCCCCCACATTCTAGCCTTGACAAGGCTCCATTCTAATTGCACTAGAATTATCCAATCTAGATACTAAGATCTCTCACTTAGGTTTAGGGAGATTGATTAGGATGTAGGAAGATGGGAAGCAACCTAGGGATCCAAGAATTGGAACTAGGGGCAAATCCCAAAATTCACGCATACAAGCAATTTGCCTAAATTCCTAGGTGATTTCACACACAAACCAATAAGAAATTCATGGAGAATTAGATAGAAATAGAATGTAATCATTAGCAAATGGAATTACAAAGTTTACATGTCATTTTACCCCAAAATGGTATCAAAGTAACATAATTTCCCCCAAACAACCCACTCAAGGGGCCTAGCTACTCATAACAAAGCAAAATACAAAAAGAGAGGAGAAAGAATGAGTAGAGTTAAAAGCCATGATGAGCTCGGTGAAGACTCCTCCTTCTCCACCTCGTATCATCTGTAGCTTGATCTCCCTCTCCAAGGTAGGTGAATGGCATGGATATATGGTGGAAATGGGTGAAAATAATGGAAAACTAGGGTTTTGATGGTGGAAAGGGTGAAATGGAGGTGGAATGAGGTGGGAATGGATGGAGGACGAAATGGGGTGGCTATAGTGGCTATAGGGTAGCTAACCTATAGGGTTATGGTACCACAGTGATGCTGTACCACAGTCGTGATGGGTCATGGATCAGCACTTTGACTTTATTCCTTAGATTTTCTTTTACATCTTTGCTTCAATGGATCTTTGTCCACTTGGGGTAGGTTTAGGGAGCATCAAACTTCACTTTGGGCCTCCTTAAGGGTAGAGAAACCCTAGGATCACTCCTTCACTCTCTCTTGCATCAAGTGTGGTCCAAATGCCTGAAAAACATGCAAATAATGTGCATAAGTGCATTTTATACAAATAAGCATATTGGGAGGAAAAATATGTAATCTAGCAGGTATAGATGTGATTGAACAGCAAAATGACATAAGATGAAGCCCTAAAACTGGGCTGAATCAATGCGTCAGAAAGAAGGTATCACACCCTATTAAGTCATAGTGCGATTAGCAATAAACTCTAGTTGATCTTACAATTTCTTTTGTGCATATGCTTTACACTAAATCAATGTATTGTCAAAAATGGTTAAAAAGACACAATATGAGATATGGCATGAAATTTGTCGCAATATGTCTTTTGTAATGATTAGTATTGAAATCTTATATAAAAAATAGTTTCTTAAAAGCTTTGTCATCCATAAATCACATAAATGTTATTTTGTTGAATACTAATTTTATTATAATCAAACTTCAAAGGTGTTTGTTTATAGGATGGTTGTATTCATGAGAGGAACTTATTTCTAAAGGAATCCATGGGATTAAAAGTAGAACTCAAAATTTTGATACAAACAAGAAAACATTGAAGCTAAAAGAGGTACATTGGGAACAATGAGAATCACAAGTTGTTGTGGAATCTCAAGCTCCTTTTGTACAAACAAAACCTTATAGTTCTAATAGAATACACCTTGAGTTTGATGGATTGTGATATCTTATAACTCAAATGGGAGGTATATTGATCATAGATGATGAGTCAAAAACCTACTTAAAAGGCTACTGAGGAACTAGAGTATGAGAAATAGCTTGAGGCCATGAGATCCGAGATGGATTCCATGTACACCAACAAGGTATGACCTTGTTGGATCCACCTGAAGGGGTAAAACCCGTAGGGTGAATTTGGGTCTTTGTAAGAAGACCAACATGAAAGGGTGAATTGGTTCCAAAGATTTTCAAGCTAGTTCAATGTGTTGAACATGGTAAAGTCTTTCACTAGTTACCATGGTTAAATCCATTTGGATCATGCTTGTTGTTTCATCTTGTGATAACTAGTGAGATTTTGCACATGGATGTTAAAACCACATTTCTTAATTGGAATAATTATAAGGATGTGTATAAAACACATGCTAAAGGTTTTATAAATCTAGTATTGGAAATAAAGTCTATAAGCTACAGAGGTCAATCTTTGGATTTGAAACAAGCATATAAGAGTTGGAATCATCTATTTGATAAGATAATCAAATGATTTGTCTTGAGCTAAAATGAATATGAAATCTATGATTATGAAAGATTTAGTGGGAGCATGTTTATATTCCACATAATGATGGGGAATAACATCCTTATCCTAGTTAGCTTTAGAAGATACGCAGTGCTAGGGCGATTCCGGAGGTGATTGAGAAGGCGATCCTAGTAGCTGCTGGGGAAGATGCGACGAATCTGTCTGCTCAAGAAGAGGTTGTGCATGATGGGAATGTGGTGGATCTAAGCAATGTGGAGAAGATCAAGGATTCGGGGAAGAAGGGGAGTATCAGGTTCAGCTCGATTGGGGTATCGTCACAGCCGAAAACTTGGGCGGATCTGGTGGCCACAAAGAAGGATACTCAGGGTAATCTGCTCAAAAAGGTCGAGGTCCAAGTGGAGAATGGAAAGCTACTATATCCCAAAACCATAGCGGAGAGAAATGTTTAGAAATGGAGCATGGCGGCGGAGGGGTACATAGTCACACTCTCTCCACACTGCCGTCGCTGGTACATTTTCTTGTGCAGTTATGGAAGGTGAAGGGATCGTTGGAAATCAAGTCGAGAGGAAAATGTTTCTTTGTGCTCCTGTTCTCCAATGAAGAAGATCTAGCTACGACGTTGGACGGGGGGCCCTGGTTCATCACAGGCAAGCCGTTAATCATCAAGAAGTAGGAGAGAGGGGAGTCTATGGAGAAAGTTAAGATGATGGAGATTCCAATCTGGCTAAAAATCTATGACTTAGATCTTGTTCGATTGGAGTACACTAGACTTCAAGTGCTGATTGAGGCAGATTTTGCTTTTTCGGAAGAGTTGGAATTACAGAGCGATGATGAACAACTGGACAAAGTTCGGTTTGATTATGAATGGAGACCAAGCATCTGTAATGTGTGTGGGAGTTCTGGGCACGATCCGGGACTATGTGCGGCTAGGGAAAAGACCTATGAGAATATTGACTTACCTCTGCTATTGAAAAAGGTGTGGGTGCCGAAGAAGAAGCTACTGTGAAATCCAATTGTCGTAGTTGATGGGGAGGTCATCAGTGATGCTGTTACTGTTTGGGAGCCCAAAATGACCATGGAGAAGATTTTGGAGGAATCAAAAGTCTTATGTGATGCAAGTGAAGATGTATCTGCTATAGAACAACCTCTTGATGATTTTCCTGAGTCAATTCCTGAAGTACCGGAAGTCACAGGTAAGGTACCTCAAGCTGAACGGAGCTCTGTTCAAGTAATGCCAATTAATGGAATCCTCTCACCGGTCATAACCCTTGTTCAATCTCCTGAATGGGAACAAAAGAGACGCAAGTCGAAATCCCCTCCACGGGTTACATCTAAGCTGGTCTCCTCTGTAAAGAATATCCAACTCACTTCAAACAAGTTCTCATTACTGGCAAGTATGGTTGAGAATTCGGGTGATGCAACACAGAGAGATTCGTTTCAAACCAGTGAAGTACTGGTTAAAGATGTTTCTAATGACTGATGAATCTGTCAATATCATATCCTGGAATGTGAGGGGTCTTAACCTTAAAGCCCCAAAGATCCAGGAAGCAATAAGGATAATAAAACCTCATATAGCTATATTAGTAGAAACTAAAGTTAGAGAAAGCAAGATAAAAAAGCTTCTTAATAATTTTTTTCCAGAGTACAGTTGGCTTTCTAATCATAGCTCTCACTTGTTAGGGAGAGTTGTTATGTTGTGGGATCCTAATGTCTGTTCTGCTACCAAGATCAAAGAAACTGATCAGCTGGTTCATTGTAGAATTGATCTAAATGATGATACCTTTTTCATCACTGTTGTTTATGGGCATAATCCTGATTCTGATAGAAGTTCTCTTTGGGATAGCATCAATGATATTTATATGACCATGAAGCATCCATGGACCATCATGGGAGACTTCAATGTTGTTAGAAGGGAAGATGAGAAGATTGGCAGAGATCCCCATTCGAGAAGATCGATGAAGGAGTTCAATGAATGTGTTCTTAACTACAGCCTGGTTGATTTGAGTCTTAATAGGCCTTTGTTCTCATGGGATAATCATCAGGAGGTAGAACATTTTATCACATCTAAAATTGACAGGATTCTCCACAATATTGATTTTATGAACCATTTCCAGAATTTTACTGGATATTTAATCACAAATACGATCAGTGATCACAAGATTCTTAATCTGCAGATTGGGGAAAAAAGAATCATTAGAGCTCCATTTCGCTTTATCAATGCTTGGACCAAGAAGGAAGATTATCATGAAGTTATAAGAAACAATTGGTGCACCAAATATGATGGCCTTCCTATGTTCTTACTCTATGCCAAAATGAGAAACTTAAGAGGAGCCTTAACGAGGTGGAATAAAAATAAGGTTGGGAACCTGTCTGACAATCTTCATTGTTGTGAGAAGGAGGCTTATGAAGCACAATGCCAACTTGACAATAATCCATCCAATACTTTATATCAAGTGGAGGCCCACAGATGCAGAATGGAACTAACTAAAGCTACAAAGTTGGAGGAATCTCTTCTTAGACAGAGATCTCATATCCAATGGATGAAAGAAGGTGATGATAACTCTAAATTCTTTTATTCTTCTATTAAAGTTCGAAGACATGCCAATCATATCAGATCTTTGGAGATTGAGGGAAAGTCTAGTACTGACCAGATGCTTATCAACAATTTCATTTGTGATTTCTATACGAGACTGTTTAACAATGGTCATATTAGCAAGATTTCTTCTATTGATGAGTTGGGCTTTAGAACCTTGAATGATGTTAATTGCATGGCTCTTGATAGATGTTTCTCAGTGAAAGAGATTGAAGAGGTGGTCCTTGGTCTCGATGTTGATAAGTGTCATGGCCCCGATGGTTATAATGGCAACCTTTTCAAATCTAGTTGGCCTCTTATTAAAAGTGATGTTTGTCTTGCTGTTCTTCACTTTTTTAGAATAGGGAGAATGCTTAGAGAAACCAATCACACCTTTATCACTCTTATTCTAAAAGGAGGTGAAAAAGATAAGCTTAAAAACTGGAGGCTAATCTCGCTTTGTAATGTTACCTTGAAAATCATTACCAAGGTTATGTGCAATAGACTTCAACATGTTATGGATAGTATCATCAACTTCAATCAGCATGCTTTTTTTAAAGGAAGAAGTGTGAGAGATGCTATTCTCCTCTCTAACGAGCTTATCCATGACTTTAATAAAAAAGACTCCAAGCACAGAATGTTTCTCAAATTAGACATTTCAAAAGCTTATGATTCTGTGTCATGGAATGCTTTATTTAGAATCATGGAGGTCATGAAATTTCCTTATTGTTGGATCATGTGGCTCAAGGAAATTTTTTATACCAGTTCTTATGAGATTTTAATCAATGGAGAACCTTCTAGCTCTTTTAAACCTAGTAATGGGGTGAGGCAAGGAGACCCCATAGCCCCCTATTTGTTTGCTATTGTCATGCAGTGTTTCTCTCAATTGATGCAGCGTGTTGTGGAGCAAGGAGAAATCGTTCCTTTGAAGGCTTCTGACAATCTTAGTGTATCTCATTTAATTTTTGCAGATGATCTCATGGTGTTCATTGAAGCTAATGAGGCAAATGCTAAAAGCCTTGTTAAAATTCTGGATACTTTTTATGATATCATTGGTTTGAAGATTAACACTGACAAAAGTTCCATTATTCTGAGTGCTGAAGCTGATAGTAATTCCATGTAAGATATTTTGGGAATTCTTAGAAGAGCTGGTCCTAGAAACTATCTTGGAATCCCTTTGTTTCAAGGTAGGCTCATGAGAGAGCACTGCAAGCCCCTGATTGATAAAACTAAGAAAAGACTTGAAGGATGGAAGTCGAAAATTCTCTCCATGACTGGCAGGATTGAACTCGTTAACTCCACCTTAAGTTCAATGCATCTCTACTGGTCTACTACTTTTCCTTTGCCATGTTCAGTGATTGAAGAATTGGAGAAGTTATGTAGAGATTTTATTTGGACTCATTATGAGAAGAAAATTGGTATACATCTTGTGAGATGGGAAAAAGTTACCAAACCAAAAGAAGAAGGTGGCTTGGGAATTAGATACATTAGAGATATTTTCAAAGAGGCTATGCTCTTTCATGCGTGGAATGTTGCAAATGGTAAAGAGTCCCTTTGGATCAGGTGGATTCATGAAAAATATCTCAGGAAGTTTTCCTTTTGGGAAATCAAGGAGAACAACACATTCTCCTGGTTATTCAATAGAGTCATAAAAGAAAGTGACACTCTTAAAGATAACATTCAATTTACTATTGGTGACAGAGAAGGTACTTTTGTGAGGAAGGACCCTTGGCTTCCTAAATGTGAGTTTTTGATAGAGCGTCTTGGTAGTAAAAGTATTATTCGAACTGGTATTCCTAGGGACAGTAAGGTCAGTTGCTTAACTAACAATGGTGGTTGGTCTATTTCTGATTCCAGATGCCACATTTAAATGAATGCTTTGCTTCATACATTAAAGAAGCCCCATGGTGGCAAAGATGCAATTCTGTTTAATGGTAAACACAATGTTAATCTGAGAAGTTTTTGGGAAAGTTACAGGTTGAAGGTGATCCTACCTAACCCCTTTTTCATTTGGATTTGGAATTTTAAAGCTCCAAAAAGATTTCAGATTCATGAATGGAAAGTAGGGCACGGTCACCTCCCTACAATTGACTTCATTAAGAAAATGGGTATCCAACTACCTTCCTACTGTTTTCTCTATAGGGAAAATGGGGAAGATATTCACCATTGCACGTGGTCTTGTAATTTTGCTATTAATATCTGGAATCTTGCTTTTCGTGATAGGAGTGAAGATTTTCCTTTCTCAATGGATAGTGTTTTAACCTTCAGAGATAAAAAGAGTCATACGGTTATTCTGAGCACTATGTTATGGATTTGGAGAGAAAGAAATCGAAGAATTCATGAAGGTTCTGATAGAAATGAAGAAACTCTGTGGAGCCTGATTAGAAAAGATGTTGATGCTTTTCTTGAGTAATTGGCCTAATGGATGAGGGGTTTAGTTTGCTCTGTGGCTGGAGTCTTTTCTCGGTTTTTCGCTGGTTCAGGGGGTGGCAGCAGATGGCTTACTCTGTTGATATATAGTTTCTCTTCTTTGTATAGATATAGGAGGAGGTTTGGTTTCTGTTGGGGAGGTTTCTCCTTTTGCTGCCAACTGTCTTTTCTTGTTCAGTGTTTTGGTACTCGTGATATGGATGAAGGAAGGTGTTGTTGTTTCAGCCTTCAAGCTTCCAAGAGTTTGTTGGCTGACGTTTCTACTTTGTTCCTTCTTTTTGTGCTACAGATGCATGAGACAGTTGTCTCTGGGGTGCATTTTTATCCTTTATTATTCTCTCTTTGTACAATTTTCCCTTTTTCTTATCCTTGATCCCATCTTGGGACCAAGAATCACTGTATATAACACATCCGAAGTAATCCAAAAATAGTATGTGGCGCGTGATTCACCAAAAAAAAACATCCTTATCCTACATATATTAAAACCTGGAAAGGAAAGTACCTTCTCTAAAGGGATTTGGTTAATTGAGATCTATATTGATAGATCTAGAAAGTTTTTTGATCTAAGAAAGAGCACATAGATTGGCAAGATGTTGAAGGGTTCAACATGCAAGAACTCAATGACAGAAAACTTGTCCATGTTCCATAGAGTTAGTCTCTTAGGAGCCTGGTGTCCAAGTTCTTGTGAGAATAGGAACACATGTATAGAAGTCATATGCATTCACAATTGGATCTATCTTGAATGGAATTTTATGTACTTATCCTATTATCTCATATGTATTGGACATGACAAGAGGATATCTAGTTATCTCATATGTATTGGACATGACGAGTGGATATCCATTTATGTCATATGTATTGGACATGATGACATGATATATACATACCAATCTAGCAATCTCATATGTATCGGACATGACGAGAGGATATATGCCAGATGCTAGTGAGAGTCACTAGATTACCAATAAATAACATCCTTTAGTACTTGAGAATCACTAAAAGGATCAATTCCTTTTTTAAGGTATTAAGGAAGAGTCGGGTGTAAAAAGTTACACTGATGCAAGCATATGAAATGACTAGTAAAATTAATGATTGTAATTGAAATTTATGTTTGACTCTAAAATAAGAATTGCAAGATGGAAAGGGTTCCAAGCTGATGATAGTTGCTTGAATCTACAATTGAATTTGAGTATCTCTATATTATAAGAATAGTAGAGGATATTATATGGATCTAGAAGTTCATATGGGTGAACTTATGTGAGGTTCCAACCATTGATGACATGATAGAAATATTGTGAGAACAATGGAGCAATAGAATAGGATGGGAATCTCAGATAGCATACTACAACACATCCATATCATATAAAATGTCATACAGTGAGGAGATGTGAAACTTGTAATATACTGACTTGAAGCAAATGTTGCTATATCCTCTATAAAAGAACTTGTGCAACAAAAACATGATGGACATGTTAAGATCACTTGGAATAAGATTTGTGGGTGATTGGATATAAGTGCAAGTGGGAGTATATTAGTATGTATGCCCAGAGAAACAATAATATGATGATTGTAGTGTGATATTAATTACCTGATTTGATAATAATAAAGGTAATTTTGTCTATTATGTTTGTCTTAGTCAGGAGATGATGACACATACATGGTAGATGTCTAAATAATAATGTTACTGGATGTCATATGTCTTTAAGTATGTGACTTGAACAATGAGATCATACAAATGTTAATAGTACATACATTCTTATTATGCCCCTAGTCAGATATCACCATGGAAGCAAAATAGACAACAATAACACATAAGACTAGAGTCTTTTTTGAATGGTGATAGAGTCTCATTAGTAATGATATGTGATATCAAGTCAAGAACATAAATACATGTTAGAGAATAGTGTATCAGCAGACCCACCATGAGAGTGATACATGGATACCATAGCATAGTAGTCACTATCAACTCTCATAGTGATAAGTGGTGATTGATGTATGTAAAGCCCCTAAACTTTCTTAATGAATTGAATAATCTCAATTACCATAATTGAATTCTTATAACTCTAATATAACCTTGTTATATTCTTTGAAACCATAATACAAGCTTAAGTTTTAAATTTGGTCCAATTTGGACATTCTTTGAGCAAGTTATGCAATTTTATGCACATTTTGGACTTTTTTGCAATTTACCCAATTAAGAGGTTTTTTGCAATTTATCACTTGAATTATGTTCCTTGGATATTCTCTCATCATTCTTGAGCTTGTTGAGCCATGGGGCAACTATTTAAACCTTGGTTTGAAGGTGTTTTCTCCAAGGGTATTGTAGGGTTTTACCCTTCACGGATGAGCAACCTTTAGTAGCTACCAACCAATGAATTATTTGATTGGCTGGGAAATTCAACAAAGGAAAGCTAAGAAGGTCTATACACATGGTGGGGGAGCTTCTTGTGTGTGTGCTTGTATATTCTTAATAAATTAAGGCCATGGACACTTGCATAGATACTAGAACTTCAACTTTTTATTTATCTTAAAGTTTCATAAACTTATCCCCAAACACCAAAACGAGACATTTTGTCTCTACCACTTCCCTCCTTCTCCCACCCTCGTTATACCTCTGTGCTTCTACAAATTTTTCTATCCAAGGAAGAAGAAAGTGGGGATCTTCTTGGAAAAAGGATCTAGGGTTGCAATTGACTTCATTTTAGGGATGAAAAAGCTTCCTTCTAGTGATCTTGACCTAAAAGAGTAAGAATTCCCTTATTTCCTCCATTTATTTCTTTTTTATTCTTCCTCCTAGCTTTCTCTAGGTCATAAACTTGCTGTTCCATGGTAGAAATTTCTCTAAAGCTCTAAAACCCTACCTTTCTTGCTCCTTATGCTTAGGGTTTGCTCATTTGATGAAGAAAGATGCTAAATGGATGAATTCATAGTTTATTCTTGGATTTTATACCCTACCTTCTCGAGATTTCTTCTGTGTGGGGTTTCATATTCTCATTCAAGGCAAGTTTTATAACTTGCTGCACGTTTATTGCTTACCATAAGTTTTCTAGATCATGTTCTTGCTTGAAAATGATGATCCATGCACTAAAAAGGTATGCTTGACTAGATTGTGGTGTTGGTTGATGCCAGAATCTCATTAGTCATGATATAGAGATATCAAACCAAACACATAGGTACTTATTAGAGAAGAAGTGTACCAGACAGACCCACCGTGAGTTTGACACATGGAACCATGACATGGTAGTCATAGTCAATACTCACAGTGATGGTGGTGAGTGTGATTCTTTGACCTGAAATCACTACACTCAACACATGTCGTTGGGTACACTTTGACATCATCAAACTCAGTCCTGAAACATGGGTTGTTCCAAAGGTGATGATTGAGTGGCTTTGACACATGGGTTTTTGAGTGGTGAGTGATAGATATGGGATTTGTCCCTCCTGAGGGAGTTTGATATCCATGGCCACTTGATGAGTAGGATTGAGAAAGGCGTGCACGCATGTGTGAATCAATATGTGATATCGATGTCATACATATCTCTTCCAATCTACTCTGAGATCAAGAAAGTGAATGAACGTTGACAGGATGACTGTTCCATGCCTCGAGTTCATTCGGGATATCAGTGATAAAGGAATTATACATTCACTATAACACCATTCATGGATTGTAGGATTGAAAGTTGTTCTCCAACTTTCTATTTCACTCGGGTAGCACAGATGTGTGACTAGGCACCACTGTTTGCTTGTGAAGTCATAAGTGTTATGGACTTTCACTGCCAATGTGAAATGGACCTGCAGGGTCACACACATAGGATTTAATCTGGAAGAGGAGTTTTTTCGACAAACAATGTTTAGATTGATTACTAAAGGAGTTTAGTAGTTCAATTAAACACTCAATTAATTGATAGCTCAATATCATAATGTTCAAGGTGTTGGATACATTGATTGGAGTATCAGATTGATTGAAACTGCAATTGACTGATTCTGCACAATCTGCACTCCCAACCGATCAGCTCATGTGATGAACCGATCGACTCAACTTGGTGAACCGATCGGCTCAGGTGGTGATTCGATCGTCTTATGGATAGGGTGAAATGATTGCTTCATGTGTTGAAATGATCAGTTCAACTTTTGCAACTGAGCAAGTTGGGAAAGTAGGATTGGTGAGAAATTTCCTTTTGTTTTACTTGCCCAATTTGATTGGAACAAGGATTGGTATTTGATACCAATTAGAAACAAAAGAGGAAAAGTCTATCGGGAACTGACCAGGACCTCGAATCGACCAGTTCATAAGTGAACAGACCGTTTCATGGGTCCCAACCGATCGGTTGAGGTGTCAAACGACCGACTCAGGTCCACATCCGACCGTTTCAGAAATGAAACGATCGGTTCAGATTGCGCAGTTCGTTGTTTTTTTTGTGGAAAATCTCGAACCCTTCCACTTCTGCTTTAGTCCTGCATTGCCTGAGATGGAGAACCCTGTCCCATGACCCTCCTATATATATAGGGGTATTGGGGGCTTCTCAAAGAACAACACAGTGCAACCAATTGCTCAGTAAAGTTGTCGTTCTCTCTGGTTTTGGTAACCGAGAGAGCCCGAGCAAGTGCTACCTAATAAGGGAGGCACAATAAGGGAAAGACAACTGTAGAAAGCGACTGGAGGTAGGAGACTGTGTCAGTGACTAGTACGCTGATAGGAGGGTGCGACTCCTTCCAATTCCTTGTGAGACAAGGAGATTGGAGTTCTAGGTGGTCTGTGTGGACTACTTCAGAGGCGGGAGATTTTCTGTCGCTCGGAGGATAGCTGTCGATCCCGACAGTCCCGGTGAGACCAGGAGTTGTCAGTCCCGGTGTGACCAGGAGCTGCACAGACACCGTCCAAGACCAGAGGTGAAGACCATGCAAGCCGCGAGGTATTGTCACCGAGCAAGCCTCGGGACAAGGTATGATTCCACAAACCATTATTTCCTATTGTATAGACGTTGACACGTTTCCTTGTTCTGGGTTTGGGGAGGAGAATTTTTTTTGTTTCCGCTGCCTTCTCTGCCTCCCCTAAAACCCAACAGTGGTATCAGAGCCACATCAACTGCTCTATACTTTAGGATTATCGATATGATTGATTTTGGTTTGTCACCTTTATTTATTGCATACGATGCAAATAATATTAGCTTTATGCATGTCCAATCCCAAATCCACAAATCCCAATTCACATATATGATATGTATTATTAATGCACTCGATACGTGTCACACATAAACCAGTTTTGTTATGGATGTATAGCGTGGTTATGGCCAATAAACCCTATCTGTGTATGGTTGTATGTGGTTGCTTGCATCTCGGTCTGCGCACCGATCTTCCTTCTCCTATTCTCGATGTAACTCGAAATAATTCGAGATTTCTTTCCTACCGTTGCTCCCCCCAAATGTGACTCGGGGTTTCCCCTTTTTAACAATGTAAAATAGGATAGAATTTTATTTCCTGTTATGTCAAAGAACGACAGACATCCTGACAATAGCTGAGACGATCAGTTCAAGGCGTGAACTGATCAGTTGATGTTCGAGACGATCAGTTCAAGGAGTGAGCCGATCGATTGATGACCAGTTCGAGGAGTGACATGAGTGGGTGGCGGCCATGATGAGATGTATGACGACCAGGAGAACCGATCGGTTGGAGGAGCCAACCGATCGGGTGGTGGCACCCAGCCGACCGGCCTGATGGCGATCCGATCAATCATGTGATGAGTTGATCAAACCCAGAAAGGCAAAGCATAGAGTTCATCTTGTACATGTTGCATGTGATGTAGACCTAGATGACCGTGATTCCTCTTGGCTCGACGAATTACATTAGGATGGCCATAATCATCGCTTTTCTCATTTTGCATGTTTTTTATGGGATATAGCATGTATATGATACATACTATATATTGTGGTGATTGGATATGCATATGTATATAAAACCAAATCCCTCATTAAAATATTAAGTCTTATATGCCTTCCATTAGCAGCACACATGAAAAACTCAATCGACCAAGCGTAGGTTATGCCAAAGCATGGTGCGACGTCTATCTTGTGGAAGTGTGAAGGGTAGACATGTAGGTTCTGCCAAAGCGGGGTGCATGTTTACCGTGTCGGCTTTTGGGTTAGACTTAACTGGTAATTCTTAGAGCGTCTAAGCCCAAAGGCAAGGAATGTTCATGGCAAGGTGTTGCACATGTTCATTCATCAAGAGTTGCATATGATGCAATTGGCATTATGGCTACCTAAATAGTCAAGATTGTGGGCGATCAGCCAAAGGTGACTCATGACTTGATGAAATATGGATCTTGCCCACTAGAAGGTTGTACGCTGCAATCTTCCAAATTGATGGTGAGGGCTATCAATTTGAACTAAAATAGTGGGATTGATAGTTAATTAAAGGCCTAATTATATTGTCAACCTTTCAAATCAATCAAATAAGTGAAAAGGAGTTTTGGACTGAAATTGCATATATTTCCTTTTGTATAATAAATGGTTAATCAACAATAATCATTTTATTTGCGATCGGAACTTGAGACCAACAAATTAAATGGGAATAATTCCACGATTGGTTAGGATGACGAGAAGTGTTTACAATCAAAGAGAGAAAGCTCTAAGTCCTAGTTATACCAGAACCAGATGAACTCGATCCCACCATATCAATGGCTGAAAGTATGCTTATGGAAGCATACCGAGGAAGACATTGATGAGGAGTGCTTGATGTTGTGTTCTCTGAACTATGAGTTGCAGAGACAACATGAGACATACGATGTCTCCAAGACACTGTCCTAGTATGTCATGACAGAAGGAGATCCAGTAAGGTATTCACACACTCAATGTGATTGGGTATGTGGAAAACCTGACTAAGAAGGATTCCCTCTGAGCCAAGAGTTTGCTATTGGTATGATACTGCAAATGTTGCGAGAATCATATAGTTCATGATAAACTACAACATGAACAACTTTGACAAGCGTTGACTAAGTTGTTGGACATGTTAAGGATAGTAGAGGCAAATATGAAGAAAGACTAACCCTAATCTTTGATGAGATCAATGAACGGTAAGTCTTAAGGGCAAGGGAAAGGGCAAAGCAAAGAAGTGTTTTGATGCTAGCCAGCAGCCCAAGCCGTCTTCAACCTCAAGGCACATGGGGAAAGGATGTATGAGGGAATTTCCCTCTATATCTGGAAGAACAAAAAAGATGAAGGAGGGGATGGAGATCTCCACCTAAGGTATCGTGAAATGAACCACTTCTTTATCTGAGGTATATGGTACCAAGATATGGATATGTCATATATGATATGCAATATCCACAAAGAAGTGATGGCCTTTGTGAAAGGACCAAGAAAGGAGTACCCATCATTGGAGCAAATGTTGGTGCCATAGATAGGAGTATCTTTCAGTTTATTTCAGCCTAAAGGGCACGAAATAGAGTTGAGAACTGCTATTTCATATATTGGCAATAGATAGAAACACTTTATTTTTGCATATTGTATGACAATGATGGCAATTAATAAATTTGATGTTTCAATCTTAAAGATATGATCTTTGTGGAAATGCCTTGTTTATCTTGTGATACATGGTATGCATAAGATAAAATGATACCTAAAGTTATTGATAACTCAAACAATCAAATTAGCATCAATCATGAGAAATTCATTTCTAGTTTCCATGTGATGGATAAATCTAGACTCTTTTGGTTAGAGAACTAGTAAGAGACATGAATCTCTTATACATGATTAATCAATCTTCACTAATGGTAGTGGGAGAATGATTATCCAATTAGGTATAATACATGTGATGTATTTACATACATATTGGAGTAAATGCTAATACTTCAAAAGGTGTTTAGAGAAATACCAATATGAATATCTTGAAGTGTTCAAGAATATCATAGATGAAGTATGAATTTGGTAAAGTGTTAATTCTTGATGAGATCAATGAATGAAATACTTAGACCAAATGGTTGAGATCCTTATGAGTGATTATGATAATGTATCATAGTGAACTCATGATTAAGGCATGATAATGTCTAAATCAAGAAGATATCATACTCTAAGGAGTTAGAGAATGATTATCAAATAACATAATTCTTCTTAATAAAAGAATACCCCACACTAATAAAAGAAATTAAGAATCACAAGGGTTGTGAGTTCTTATATCCTTAACAGATACATCTCGATCATCTATATGATGAGTTGGTCATGTGATGAGTCAACTATCTAGATGAATGAGAGGAACCAAATTTTGAGTTATGGTAGATGACCATTACATCCTAAATGACTTCCATGTAAATCATAAGGTATGACCTTGATGGTAGCACCCATTGGATGTAAATCCATGAGTGGAAATGAGTCTTAAGTGTTAAGATACATGGATAACATTTTGAGAAGGATGATGCTTGTTGATTGCCACTTAATGACTAAGACATTTGCCATATGAATACTAAAACCATATTCCTATGAGGAATAAAACAAGGATGTGTACGTGACACAACCTATAAGGTTTATGAATCCACTAATGCAAATGAAGTCTATAAGTTACAATGGACTAATCAATTTGATTGATTGAGTACAAGCAACTCGGAATTGGATCTTTACTTTGATGATATAGTCAAAGGGTTTGACTGATATGTCAAAGATAAAGAAGGGATCCGTGATTTAGTGGGAGTGTATTCACATTCCACATGTTGATGTGAAATGGAAATGTTCCAGAATGGAAATCCAAAAGTGGAAATTATCTTTAAGGAAGATAGAGATGTTTCCTATGTGATAGGAATAGAGATCTATAGAGATAGTTCTCGAAAACCTCTTGACCTGAAAAGAGAAAGCATACATTGGCAATTTGTACTAAAGGGTTCAATATGCACAGATTCAGTGGGAGAAAACTTGTCCATGTTATATGGAGTTAGTATCCCAAGGCCAAGCTTCCAATTCTTTCTGGTTCAGTCATATGAGATAGTGATAGAACAGATTGAATATCTAGAGAATGACAATACTCAATGACATATGCCTTCAGGTTGAGGACCTGAATGATGAGATCATACAGATGCTAAGAGTTTGTACATTCTTGTTATGTCCCTAGTCAGATGTCATTGTGGAAGGTAGATAGACAGCAATGACACACAAGACTAGATTGTGGTGTTGGTTGATGATAGAATCTCATTAGTCATGATATAGAGATATCAAACCAAACACATAGGTACTTGTTAGAGAACAAGTGTACCAGACAGACCCACCGTGAGTTTGACACATGGAACCATGGCATGGTAGTCACAGTCAGTTCTCACAGTGATGGTGGTGAGTGTGATTCTTTGTCCTGAAATCACTACAATCAACACATGTCATTAGGCACACTTTGACATCATCAAATGAAGTCCTGAAACATGGGTTGTTATAAAGGTGATGATTGAGTGGATTTGACACATGGGGCTTTTTAGGGGTGAGTGATAGATATGGGATTTGTCCCTCCTGAGGGAGTTTGATATTCATGGCCACATGATGAGTAGGATTGAGAAAGGTGTGCACGCATGTGTGAATCAATATGTGACATCGATGTCATACATATCTCTTCCAATCTACTCTGAGATCAAGAAAGTGAATGAACGTTGACAGGATGACTGTTCCATGCCTCGAGTTCATTCAAGATATCAGTGACAAAGGAATTATACATTCACTGTAACACCATTCATAGATTGTAGGATTGAAAGTTGTTCTCCAACTTTCTATTTCACTTGGGTAGCACTAATGTGTGACTAGGCACCGCTCTTTGCTTGTGAAGTCATAAGTGTTATGGACTTTCACTGCCAACATGAAATGGACCTGTAGGGTCACACACTTAGGATTGAACTTGGAAGAGGAGTTTTGTCCATAAACAATGTTTAGATTGATTACTAAAGGAGTTTAGTAGTTCAATTAAACACTCAATTAATTGATAGCTCAATATCATAATGTTCAAGGTGTTGGACACATTGATTGGAGTATTAGATTGATTGAAACTGCAATTGACTGATTCTGCACAATCTGCACTCCCAACCGATCGGCTCATGTGATGAACCAATCGGCTCATGTGATGAACCAATCGGCTCATGTGATGAACCAATCGACTCAGCTTGGTGAACCGATCAGCTCAGGTGGTGAGTCGATCGGCTCATGGATAGGGTGAAATGATTGCTTCAAGTGTTGAAATGATCGGTTAAACTGTTGCAACCGAGCAAGTTGGGAAAGTAGGATTGGTGAGAAATTTCCTTTCGTTTCACTTGCCTAATTTGATTGGAACAAGGATTGGTATTTGATACCAATTATAAACAAAAGAGGAAAAGTCAATCGGGAACTGACCAGGACCACGAACCGACAAGTTCATAAGTGAACTGACCATTTCATGGGTCCCAACCGATCGATTGAGGTGTCAACCGACCGGCTCAGGTCCCCAACCGACCATTTCAGAAATGAAACGATCAGTTCAGGTTGCGCAGTTGGTTTTTTTTTGTGGAAAATCTCGAACCCTTCTACTCCTGCTTTAGTCCCGCATTGCCCGGGATGGAGAACCCTATCCCATGACCCTCCTATATATATAGGGGTATTGGGTGCTTCTCAAAGAACAACACAGTGCAACCAGTTGCTCTGTAAAGTTGTCATTCTCTATGGTTTTGGTAACTGAGAGAGCCCGAGCAAGTGCTACCCGATAAGGGAGGCACATCAAGGGAAGGAAAACTGCAGAAAGCGACTCACTACTACAGAAATGGCTTATAAAGTCACTTTTCAAGGTGTCAGTTGTATACATAAACCGACACCTAAACTCTACAGTGTCGGTTGATAACATAAATCGACATCCAATCTATGAAGGGCGACCAGACACGGGTACCGCTTTTATTAAGTGTCGGTTACTTATTAAAAAACCGACACCTAAAAGTAACTGCCAAAAATAAAATTTCCAGCGAAAAAAATTGCCTCCAAAAATTGACATACAACGTCGGTTTTTAATGGAGGAACCGACAACTAAAGCTTTTCTGTGAGACAGAAATTTGTACAATTTTCGTCGTCAGTTTTTTGACAATAACTGACGCCGTTGTGTTTTCGCACTATTAACCACAAAAATTTTCACCTCCTTTTAGTGTCGGTATTTTGTTGTAAACCGACAATAAAAACATTCAGTGTCGGTTTTTAAAAAACCGACACCTAATGTTAACTTAAATCGGGAAAAAGAGCCCGACTCTTCCCCTTTCTCTGTTTCATTCATTCTCGTGCTCAGGGTTTGGTCCTCCGACGATTTCTCTTCTGCCCGGTGCCGCTCCTCGCCTGCTGCTCTCCCTTCCGCCGACGCTCCTCGTCGGCGCCGCTCACCACCTGCTGCTGTAGTTTCTCGCCACCGCCTGCTGTTGCAGTTCCTCACCGACGCCGCTCGCCGCCTGCTACTGTAGTTTCTTGCCGCCGCTCCTCGTCGCCGCCCTCTCCTTCTCTACTCTTCTGGCACCCTCTCCTTCTCTACTCGACGTCGGCGCCTCTCCTTCTCCATGCTGCTACTAATAGTAGGCCTCCTTTCTTCTTCTTCTTCTTCCTTCTCCCTCTCCTTACCAACAACAACCATGGCCGTGTGGGCTGGCACGGCCGTGGCTGTGTTGGCCGACCACACGGCCGTGCTACCCAACACGGCCGTGTGGTTGGCCAACAGAGCCACGGCCGTGCCAGCCCACACGACCGTGGTTGCTGTTGGTTATTTATGTACTGATTTTGTTATGATTTAATCATCTACTTAATGTTCTAATCATGTTCTATGATAAGCCTTAGTTAATTTAATATGCATACTTTGTATGTAAGACATAGTAATCGGGTACTGCTGTATATCCAAGTAAATTACATGTAACTAATCATGACATAGCTAGATTTTAGAATGCATACTTTGGTTAAATGTACTGCTGTAATTTTTGATCAAGTGATGACATGTAAATGTAGCAATAAGTTAGTAAGGTATCAATGATAAGTCTATTGTAATGTGATGCAAAATAGTTATTGTATCATGCATATCTTAATACTTTTTTGTTTTATAGTTGTATAGGGTGTTTTATGTGTGACAAGTCTATTGTTTAATAGTTTAGCTATAATGTAGTTGTGTTATAAAGTATTTGGGTGTTTAGTATGGTTATTTAGGGTGTTCAGATATGTATAAAGGTTCCAAAAAGTATAGTATATATATGCATACATGTGCATTTTTTTATAAAATTGTATAGAAAATCAAAACCCGTTCTTGGTGAGAATCCTAATCACCCTTCTTGCTTAATGATGAACTATAATGCACACATGTGACATGCTTGGAATGTAAATGATGAACTTTTCCCTAAATTTCCAATCATGCTTTTAAAGACATCAATAATCACCCTAACTTGAAGAACTAGGATTTTAGGTATAAGAATGACAACACATTATTTGCTGGCCTAGAAATCCGTCCAAGATTTACTCATTAGGAGTAAATCTTGGATAGTCCCCGGTTTGGGACTGTTCTTGAACACCTAATCTCACTTAGGATGTAAGTGTATAATGTGTATTGGGTTTTCAAGAAAATTTCGGCAGCATTTCCCCGTTTGTTCTCTAAGTACATATGTACTTGGAGAACAATGGGGAAATGCTGCCAAAATTTTCTTGAAAACCCAATACACATTATACACTTAGTAGTGAGATTAGGTGTTCAAGGATGGGATAGGTGGTACATGTACATTTATTATATATAAGAATGACATCACATGTATTTGTTAACCCTAGACCGTAATCTTGTTGTAACATTTACTTGTTTTCTCTTTGATCATAGAGCTTTACAATTTTGTTGTGATATATACTTTGTTGTAATAATGTGAACTTTACAATGTGAGCTTTACACTTTGAATTACTACTTTACAATTTGAATGTGAATTTGCAGATGGCTGACCATTCTCCTGATGACCGTGCTGATGACTACCGTGAGGGTGAGGACATCAATGCGCCGCCTCACAATGTAAGTTTTAAAAATATATCATATATTTATATCTATATGTCCATTTATAGTTATTTCTTG
The DNA here is from genome assembly GCA_963693085.1 of Alisma plantago-aquatica. Taxonomy (NCBI): domain Eukaryota; kingdom Viridiplantae; phylum Streptophyta; class Magnoliopsida; order Alismatales; family Alismataceae; genus Alisma; species Alisma plantago-aquatica. The sequence continues at coordinate 1,332,837,360 of OY856410.1, read as the reverse complement.
TAAATGTGAATTATTTTGTCAAATTTTAGGTTGATGATGCACAGGTACCATCTGAAGCACTTGAGGCACTTGATCAACAACACCAAAAAGTTGACAAGAGAAGGGGCATCACTATGATGAAGAAGTTAATTGCGCAAAAGGGCAATGGAACCAAACTTGTTGTGGATTTCGATAATGCAGGAAATGCATGTGGTGTGAATCGCAATTCATTTATTTCATATCTTGGGTTTGTTACTCGTAGCCATTGCAGTTGTCGCTTAGATTCTTGGCATAACGTTTCTAAGGAGAAGAAAGATTTAATATGGAGGGATTTATGCGTGAGTTATTATTAATTTGCAATTCTATTTTGTAGATTACTAAATTTTTGGATACTAGTTAATAGCAATTCTATTTTGCAAAGTATATTTGAATTGGATGAAAAGTTGCATCGTAAATGTGTGATGCAATGCTGTGGGAGAGTCCTAAGGAACTATAGGACAAATCTCACCAGAGAATACATAAAAGAAGCCGACAAGAGGAAGAAGACAACCACTGAACAGTGGAACTTCCTGGACAAAGAAGAATGGGACGCGTTTGTCGCTTCAAGACAAACTGATGAATTTAAGGTATTAGGCGTCAGTCTCAATCTCATTAATTAATATATGTTGTATTCACTTATTCAAGATTAACATTTAGTGTTACTAACCAAATCATTAATTTGCATACTAACTAGGCTCTCAGTGAGGCACAAAGATAAAGGCGTGCACTGAATGTGCATGACCATAGAATGGGTCCAAAGGGGTATGCATGCGTTCGCCAAAGACTACAGGCTGAGGCTACTACTGCTCAGTCTGCTGCTACTCAGGAGTCATCTACCATAGGTAGCACACCTCTGCCTCACCATGATGTCTGGATAGCTGGGAGGAAAAATAAGAAGGGAGAAATAACTAAGGCTGCAACTGCTGAGGCGGCTGCAAAAATGGTAAAATACAACTCTTACAGCAATCATTCGAATATTAATTATTTCTGTTGTTTACTTAAGTACAAATTTTTGTTTTGGCGATTAGCGGGAGCTGCACGAGCTGAGGAAACAAGGAAAGTTCATCCCTGAGGGAACAAAGGATGAATTGACAGTTGCTCTGGGTAACCCAGAGCATCCTGGACGTGTTAGGGCTGTAGGCGCTGGTGTGGGCATCAAATCTTTTTTTGGGTCATCCCAGCGCAAACATGTCCCAAAAGCGGGACTTTCACAAGAAGAGGTAACATTTTCTTTCTTTATAATGTTACTGTAAAAGAGAATTCAAAAATTAGAATTTGACGTTTCTTTTATCCATGTATAGGTGGATAAGCTATTTGACAGTAAACTCGAAGAAGCAATGAAAAAGTGGTAGGCATCTCAGACTGCCACTTACCAGACAATACCTACTGCAGACTCTACTCCTACTCCTACTGAAGAGGTTGGGAGTAATCCTGTAGAACCACCACCTAGCACATCCACTATAAGTATTTTTATGACATAGTAGCTAGTTTTTTAATTCAAGATGATACATATATATGAAATTGTAGTTGTTTCAAAAAAAGATGGTATGTATATATGTATATAACATTCTTTACACAAAAATTTGTAGGGGTTGAAGCCATGCTGTCTAAAAAGTAAATAATATGTCGTGGTAGAGGTGTCGGTTTACCCATCCCTACCAGGGGAAACGTGTCACGAGTCTCCAATACCAACTGGTTGGATTCGGGTGAGCCCGATACATATATTCCCCAAGTGGATGGATCTTCCACTGCCATATGCCCACCCAGATTTTGAAACGCTTGGTGAGGCAGTAGGCGGAATGATATTGTGGCTAAAAGCGGATGTCTTCTTTACTGATAAGGTATGGTAAATTTACATTACGTTCAATTGTTAGTGTGTGTATATGCTGGAAGTTGATCTGAAATTATATATATATACAGGTTAAAAAGAAGACACCCACAACATCTAGGCCTCCACTTCCACCTCCTGCATTACCTAGTTGGGTTCCACATGACCTACCTGTCCCGTTAGGTCCTAACTGTAGGGGTATGGAAGTATGGTTAGGGGAACATGATATAAACTCCCCTATAACTGTTTCTTCTGACTCAGATTCTACAGGTCAGTCATACGAAACAAAACTATTTATACAAGATATATTGGAGTTGTTTCGATATGATTGGCTAAATACATCTGTGATAGAGCTATGGATAAGGTGAGATATTCTTCATACATCCATATACCTTGTGTATGATCTGGTGATCTGGTTTCTTATTTATTAATGCATGCATAATTAATACATATTTTGCAGCTACTTAGACAACATATGTGCAGATTTTAGATTCGAACATGTAGGGTTTTTGATTCCATCCTTGATTAGTCTAGTAGCTAAAGACCCTACATCAGTTCAACAATACTGCTGTGAGTCTTTTTCAAATTTTGCTGTAAAAAAGAAGACGGTGATAATGGCTCCATTCAATGTAGAGTAAGTTTACTTTGCTTATTATAATTTGGACTTAAGAAAATTACATTTTATTGTGGATTTTGAGTTATTAATTTTTAACTTTTTTTCCTCTAGGGGTAGGCATTGGGAGTTATTGGTTATTGCCCCCGAGACATTCACTGTGTATTATCTAGATACTAAGGGGGGTAAATTGAATACAAGATTTGGACACATAATGAAAATGGAAATATTTCAGTGAGAAATATTTCATTTTTCATATCCGTTAACATATGTTATTACATTACTATTTAATTGCAATGTTCTGTGTTACATTAACATGTAGGGGTTTTGAGGAGTACAAAAAGGCTGGAGGATAGGTCCCCACGAAAAAGAACCAGCCAATAATTTGGAAGAACGAACAAGTAAGTTCCCGACTGCAATATATGTATATATTATTTATGTGAACAATGCTTAATTAGTTGTATTTTTTAATATTTTGTATGTTTGAATTTATAGTGTGCTACACAAGACAACGGATGGGCATGTGGATACTATGTCATGCGATATATGCACATGATTATCAAACATGCCGTACTGGATATCAAATGTATTGCTCAGGTATTATATAGTCTCATTAGATAATATGATCGAAATATATCAATATTATTTATAGCTCATTAATTATATATATACGACATTCTCTTTACATGTGTTTAAAGCTGACCCCATTACAGGAAAGGACTTACCAAATGTTAATGCTCCCTATACAATGGGAGAATTAAATGAAGTAAGAGAAGAATGGGCAACAACCATACAATTAGTGGGGGCTTTAAAATATAATTGGGATCCTGATAGCAAATAATGTCTAAACAATGATACTTTGTAAATGAATTTCTGAATTATAATATATGTGTGAATGTTTCTACATGTCTGGATGTTTCTACATGTGTCTGAGTGAAAATGAATGAAAGTGTTGGTTGCTATATGAATGTTTCTACATGTGTGAATGTGAATGAATGGAGCTACAGATTGCTAGCATGTGTGAATGTTTATAAATGTGTGAAAATAAAATGGAACTACAGGTTGCATTGCTAAATGCATGTGCTAATTTTTTATTGTTAATTTTGCAGGTTTGCGGCCTATTGTCGGCTGATATCAATGGATGTCATAAAACCTACAGTTCATAACTGAACTGAACAGGTTTCTCATCCTGCGACCAGCCACAGCAGGTCTGCAGACTGACAGGAAAAAAAAACCAATAGGCGTCGGTTATTTGTAAATAACCGACACATAATGATATAGTGTCGGTGTTCCTACAATAAACCGACGTCTATGTCCTTAACACCACGGCCATGCTGGATAGCACGGCCGTGGGGCGAAGATATATGGTGTCGGTTTTTTACTTATAACCGACACTGATAGTGCCCAAGATGACACCCTTTCTGTGGCGCGAAGGGTTTGGGCGTCGGTTTTTAACTAATAACCGACGCTTATAGTCCCATGATGGCGCGTTTTCGGTGGTGCGCGAAGAGTTTGGGTGTCGGTTTTGGAACCGACGCCTGATGGGTGGACTTTTAGTGTCGCCCACATAGGTGTTGCTTAGAAACCGACACTAAAGGCTTTAAATAACTGACACTAAAGGTAGGTTCTGTAGTAGTGACTGGTGGCAGGAGAGTGTGTCAGTGACTAGTATGCTGACAGGAGGGTATGACTCCTTCCAATTCCTTATGAGACAAGGAGATTGGAGTTCCAGGTGGTCCGTGTGGACTACTTCAGTGGCGGGAGATTTCTGTTGCTCGGAGGACAACTATCAATCCCGACAGTCCCGGTGAGACCAGGAGTTGTCAGTCCCAGTGCGACCTGGAGCTGCACAGACACCGTCCAAGACTGGAGGTGAAGACCGCACAAGCCGTGAGGTATTGTCGTCGAGCAAGCCTCAGGACAAGGTATGATTCCACAAACCATACTTTCCTATTGTATAGACGTTGACACGTTTCCTTGTTCTGGGTTTGGGGAGGAGAATTTTTTTTTTGTTTCCATTGCCTTCTCTGCCTCCCCTAAAACCCAAAAACTATGACTTGGATCAGGTTGGTTTGAAAACCTATGGTGCTAAGAACCTATCAACCAATGGCCAATTTTAGGATTTTAAGCTGATTTCCTCTATAAACCCATGACCCGATGATGGTACCATTGCAACAACCCTATGGTGTTGCCATCATGACAACTGATGGTCATGATCAAAGGTGTCATATGATGGTGAAAAACTATGGTCACCCCCTTAGGTCAGGTTTTGTATCAATTAGAAGTATAATGATCAACCATTAAGTACCTTATTGATGTTATCAACCAATGATGAGATCAACTTAATATTTGATGCTGATTAATGAATATAGTGTTGATCTAACAACCTATGGTGATTTAATGATCACTAATGATGATATATCAGAGCTCTACAATGTATGGTGAGTTAAACATTATTGTTGTAGCATAAATTAAGCCATAGACCAATGGTTTCTTGGGTCCCTTGATGTAATGGTCGAACCTATACTGTCATTTATGGTTTTAACATATGAACTTGACCCAATGGTCAAGATCTAATGTTTATTCCTCCAATAAAGTGGAATGATGGATAATGTAATATGTTGGTCCTAATAATGGGATTTAGATGGTTTCCTTTATATGATCAACTTAAGGAGCTTACATGTTGACAATGGATGGTTTGTTTTAACTAAACATTCGATTGTGGGTTTTTCCCTACTCTCAATGGAACCTTTTGTGTTGTTAATCAAGGGATGTATAGGGTTATATGGTGACTCTTTATACAGAACAAATCAAGGACTTAATAGGTAGTTTATCCAAGGTGTTTATTTATGTAAACAACCAATGGTGTTACCTTTTAAACATCCAATGATTCTGGGTGACATTGTGGTATGGTAATATGGGTTGAATGATGATGGAACAAATGGAGTGTTACCCTTAATAAGGTAGTTTTACCAATTCACTCATAAGAATAGAAGGGATGATAACCATATTGTGTTGATATGTAACCCTAATGTGGTATAGCTTTTTATACCTAGCTTTAATATAACTAAATGATGGTAATTGGGTATGAATAGTCCTTGAATGACTAATATAATCACGGAGTACTCTTTTATTGTTGTTGAAACCCTAGTATGCTATAACCCGATGGTTACACCTTGATTTATGTGTGGGTTCATACTTCAGAATAGTATGGAATTTGATTGTGATGCTTCACCGTATGTATCCTTGATCCAATGGGGATGCCGTGAGTTAGGGTTTGGGTATGGGTGCTGATTAGTAACATTAATATAATTTATCTTGTGAACCTAACTCTAATGCAAATAGATAAAGATGAGTATTCATGTTTAACATTCTTATATGATGGAATGATGGTGAAATAACCTCCTTAATATGATCATAACCTTGACATGTCAATTGGTTGTTATCATAGCCACATAGTTGATACTTTCTTATGCTAAACATGTGCATTATGAATATGATGAGAGTTAATCATATATAGATTCTTTGCATGTTGATGTAATAAAGGAATGTTCTTAATGTTAATATAACCCTACTATGATTGTTTATGAATATCTCCTAGCTCATTAATGCAACATTGTGTTGATCTGGTGTATTATATATAAGTGATCTTATTGAGCCTTGTTATAAGGCATGCAAAGATAATGATGATATTTTAGGGAATAATATGATGGTCTTATCGACCTTTGGGCATGGTTGAGCCCTGAATGAGGTGTAATCCTCTTAGGTTGATAAGGGTTGATACCCTGTGATATTGTGGAAAGGATTTATATCTTATGATAGTATGATGACTAGTGTGGTCTCAAGAATGGCAAGTGAATAGTACCATGCGATGATGATATGAGACATTATGTTACACACGTTTTATATATTTTCAAAGTTTTGATATTTATATGCTTGCTAGAAGTGAATTAGGGTTTGTATGTCCACTTGTTTGATGCAGTCTTTATTCACCCAATTGGCATAACTAATGAAGTGCAACTCTAATCATGTAGTGCCCTGTGCCGTACAACCATCTTCAGTGTCAGAACTTGCTGGATGGTGAAACGAGTATTCCTAAGGGAAACTTAGAGCGCATATTGTTGAGTATGTGGGGGTGGTAGGTTTTTTTTAAGAAAATTGGTAAATATATTCGAAAAACCCCCAGGAAAGAGGGGACAAAGTACAAGCAACACCCTTACATGTGACTACAAACTCCTAGAAAATTGGTTACAGCAGATCCCAATTCCTAGCTATCATAGGAGAGATAACAAGACAAGTTTTAAATGCGGAATTCATTCTCTTAATCTCTAAAGCAAGATGGTTGAAGATGCCAACAAAGTCAGAAGCGCCACCATTATGCAACCTTTTTTTACGTTCCTCCCAAATGAAGTGGACAACGCTAGTGATGGCCCAAAGCTCTATGATTCTAGAGTGTTTAGACCTGTTACCAAGATCCGTGAGGTAGCCAAAAAGAGAATAAGAGGATTTGATGTTGAGCTTAAGCTGAGCTCAGCCCCATATATACTTCCAATATTTGCAGCTCCCGAAAAGATGAGCAACTGAGTCATTGTGTTGGCCACACAACAAACATGCAAAGACAGGAGCCCCAGACTAGGAGATGATCTTTTCTAAAGTAGGAAGGACATTAATGAGAGCTCTAAATGTAGTGAGACTCCCTCTAGGATAGTGCTTAGATAACCAAATATTACCATAAGCTTTGTTAATAGGACGCTTTTGCCTGGTGTTATCCCAAAGATCCTTACCCTCACACATAGAGAAAGAAGGCCAAAGAGCAGTCATACGCTTATGACAAGTAGAACTATTCTTGGGGATAGTAGTCAGAAATTACCATACCTACAAGAAAGCCATGAGCTCCATATGCATTGAACTTGAGTGAACCTTTTAATACGGTATAAAGTATAGAAATCAGCAAGCTCATCAAGTCTTTTTAGACCAAGACCTCCTTTCCAAAGCGGGTAGGCAAGAAGTGCCCAATAAGAAGGATGCACCGAACTGCCCCATAAGAAATCAGAAAGTAAGAACTCCATTCTACGTAGAATAGTTGGAGGAATGTCACCCATATGTAGCCAATAAAAAATCTAGCCCATAGCACAGTGCTTGATAAGGACAAGGCGACCAACCATAGAAATTTTAGAACCCAACCATCTTTGGATCATGTCCCTAAGTTTGTCCAGGCATTCATGGAAGTGGCACCTCCTGAGATTGCCACCCGCCATAGGAAATCCGAGATACTTCACGGGCGAAGAGCCATGTTGAATACCTAAGCAACCAATCAAGGCATATTTGTTGCAGCAGGATGAAGATAGAAAAATATGAGTCTTGTTAGGATTGCTTTTCATTCTAGAGATAGAACCAAAATCAAGAAAAATCGATTTAAGCTTGATAAGACTACGCAAGCGCCCCTCAGAGAAAATAAGAACATCGTCTGAGCAAAGAAGGTGACTAAGAGCCTTGGTCCTATTTATAGGGAAGCTTCTAATGATTTTGTTCTCATACGCTTCCTCCAGACATCTACTGAAACCTTCCATAGCAAGAACAAATAATAGGGGAGATAAGGGATTGATGTTGGTATGTATGCCCATAGAGCAAGTCATATGATGATTGTAATGGGATACTTTGTAAATGATTTGAATAATGATAAAGGCAATTTCCAATCTATATGTTTAAATTGTTTCTGAGATGATGGTGTAACATGATAGATGTCTAAAGATTGTTTTACTCAATGACGTATGCTTTTGGGTTGAGGACCTAAACGATGAGATCATAAAGATGCTAAGATTATTCTTTCTTGTTTAGTCCCTAATCGGTTGTTATTGTGGAAATAGCCATAGACATCAATAACACTGAAGACTAGACTGTGTGTTGGTTGATGACAAAATCTCATTAGTCATGATATAGTGATATCAAACCAAGCACATAGGTACTTGTTAGAGAACAAGGTATCGGACAGACCCACCGTGAGAGTGACACATGGAACCATGACTTGGTAGTCACAGTCAACTCTCACAGTGATGGTGGTGAGTGTGATTCTTAGACCTGAAATCACTGCACTCAACACATGTCGTTGGGTACACTTTGACATCATCAAACGCAATCCTGAAACATGGGTTGTTATAAAGGTGATGATTGGGTGGCTTTGACACATGGGGCTTTTGAGGGGTGAGTGATAGATATGGGATTTGTCCCTCCTGAGGGAGTTTGTTATCCTTGGCCACTTGATGAGTAGGATTGAGAAAGGCATGCACATGAACGTGTGAATCAATATGTGATATTGATGTCATACACATCTCACTCAGTCTACTTTGAGATCAAGGAAATGAATGAACATTGACAGGATGACTGTTCCATGCCTCGAGTTCATTCTGGATATCAGTGACAAAGGAATTATACATTAACTGTAACACCATTCACGGATTGTAGGATGAAAGTTGTTCTCCAACTTTCTACTTTCACTTGGGTAGAAAGGATGTGTGACTAGGCACCGCTCTTTGCTTGTGAAGTCATAAGTGTTATGGACTTTCACTGCCAATGTGAAATGGACCTGTAGGGTCACACACATAGGATTTAACCTGGAAGAGGAGTTTTTTCCACAAAGCAATGTTTAGATTGATTACTAAAGGATTTTAGTAGTTCAATTAAACAATCAATCAGTCGATGGCTCAATATCATATGGTTCAAGGTGTTGGACGCATTGATTGGAGTATCAGATTGATTGAAATCGCAATTGACTGATTTTGCCCAACCTGTGCTCCCAACCGATCGGTTCATGTGATGAACCAGTCGGCTGAGGTTGCTGAACCGGTCGGCTGGAGTGTCCAGGCCGATCGGCTCATGCCCAGGTTGAAATGACCGGTTCAAGGGTTGAACCGATCGGCTCAACTGGTGCAACCGACCAGTTGGGAAAAGTCATGTCGGCAAGAATTTTCCTTTGGTTTCAAATTGCCCAATTCGATTGGGAATAACATTGGTATTCGATACCAATTGGGAACGAAACAAGGAAAGTCTTTTTGAGCCGGATTAGGACTATGAACCGATCGGTTCAGGGCACCAACAGATTGGTTGGAGTGCCCCAAACGATCGGCTCAGGTCCAACCGATCGGCTCAATGGCCGAACCGATCAGTTCAGTTGTGAACCGATCATTTCAGGTTGCGAGATGGTTGCTTTTTGTGGAAAATCCCGAACCCTTCTACTCATGCTTTTGTCCTGTATTGTCGGGCACAGAGAACCCTGTCCCATGACTCGCCTATATATAGGGGTATTGGGGGCTTCTCAGAGTACAACTCAGTGCAAGTTGATTGCTCTGCAAAGTTGTCATTCTCTCTGGTTTTAGTAACCGAGAGAGAGCCCAAGCAAGTCCTTCCCGCAAAGGGAGGTGCAGCAAGGGAAGGACAACTGCAGTTGTAATTGACAGCAGGAGAGTGTGTTGGCGACTAGTACCTCAACAGGAGGGTGCGACTCCTTCCACTTCCTTGTGGGACAAGGAGAGTGGAGTTCCGGGTGGTCCGTGTGGACTACTTTAGAGGCGGGAGGTCACTGCCACTCAGGAGGACAACTGTCATCCGACAGTCCGGTAGGAGGAGGAGTCTTCAGTCCCGGTGCGACCAGGAGCTGAACAGACACCGTCCAAGACCGGAGGTGAATACCACGCAAGGCGCATGGTATTGTCGCCGAGCAAGCCTCGGGACAAGGTATGATTCACAAACCATCTTTCCTATTATATAGATGTTGACGCGATTCCTTTTGTTCCGGGTTTGGGGAGAAATTTTTTGTTTCCGCTGCTTCTCTGCCTCCTCTAAAACCCAACAGTGGTATCAGAGCCACGTCAACCTCTCTATATTTTAAGATTATTGATATGATCGATTTTGGTTTGTCGCCTTTATTTATTGCATGCGATGCGAATAATATCGGCTTTATACATGTCCAATCCACAAATCCCTAATATACATATATGATATGTAATATTAATGCACTCGATACGCGTCGCCCTTAAACGAGTTTTGTGGTGGATGTGTAGCATGATTATGGCCTATAAACCCCTATATCTGTGTGTGGTTGTTTGTGTAGTTTCTTGCATCTCGGTCTGCGCACCGATTCCCTTTCTCATATTCCTGATGTAACTCGAAATAATTCGAGAATTCTTTTCCTACCTTTGCTCCCCCCGAATGTAACTCGGGGTTTCACAATTCAATTGTAAATAGGATAGATTTTATTTCCTGTTATGTCAAAGAACGGCGGACAACCTGAAGACGATTGGTTGGTGATCCAGACGGCCGGTTCGGGAAACGAGATGAGCTGGTGGCGACCTGAGGAGATGCACGATGACCGGTGAACCGATCGGCTGGAGGCGCCAGTCGATCGGCTGGTGGCACCAAGACAACCTACCTGATGGTGAGCCGATCAATCATGGAGATGAGTTGATCAAACCCAGAAAGGCAGACACAGATTTCATCTTGTACAGGTTGCATGTGATGTAGACCTAGATGACCGTGATTCCTCTTGGCTCGAGGAATCACAAATAGGATGGCCATAATCATTGCTTTTATCGTTTATGCATGTTTTCTGTGGGATATAGCATGTATATGATACGTACTATATATTGTGGTGATTGGATATGTATATGTATATAAAACCAAATCCCTCATTAAAATATTAAGTCTTATATGCCTTCCATTAGCAACACACATGGAAAACTTGATCGACCAAGCGTAGGTTATGCCAAAGCGTGGTGCGCCGTCTATCTTGTGGAAGTGTGAAGGGTCGACATGTAGGTTCTGCCAAAGCAGGGTGCATGTTTACCGTGTCGGCTTATGGGTTTGACTTAACTGGTGATTCTTAGAGCGTCTAAGCCCAGAGGCACGAAATGTTCATGGCAAAGTGTTGTGCATGTTCATTCATCAAGAGTTGCATATGATGCAATTGGCAAGAGTTGCCTACCCGGAAGATCTGAGTTGTGGGTGACAGCCAAAGTTGGTCCATGGCTTAGAGGATTCTAGGATCTTGACCCACTAGAAGATTGTACGCTGCAATCTTCTGAATTGATGGTGAGGGCTATCAATTTGAGTCAAAATAGTGGGAGCGGTAATTAATTAAAGGCCTAATTAACTATCGTCAAATTTTATTCAAATCAAATCAAAAAGGTTTTGACAAATGCAAATTTTCTCTTGTAGAATGGAAAAAGAATCATCTTTTAAAATGGGCAAATTAAATGAGAATAAATTCCATAACTGGTTGAGGACTGTGAGAAGTGTTCTGCACAATCCAGATATACCAGGAGCCTTAGAATCCACTCTATGTACGCTTAATGCGTTGGTGAAGAAGAAAGTAGGTAAGGGAGAGAAGTGTTCTCTCGCCAAACCAATTTCTTCTACATGGAGAGGATGGAAGGAACAATGGAAGAAGAAGTCGGAGATAGAGATCTCTACTTCTGGTGTATACGTGATACAGATTAACTTTACTACTTCTTCGTCATGGGTACTTGATACCAGATGCGGATCTCACATTTGTTCAAATGTGAAGGATCTTAAGAGAAGTAGGCCTTTGGGGAAAGGCGAGGTTGAACTACGAGTTGCTAATGGGGCAAGAGTTTCCGCTAGTGCCGTAGGAACCTATTAGTTAACTCTATCCAGTGGGCTAATAATAGAGTTCAAGAACTGCTATTATGTACCTACCATAAATAGGAATATCATTTATGTTTCTTGTTTGGACAAAGATGGATTTGAATTTCTTATTAAGAATGGAAAGTGTTCCATTTCTAAAGATGGGATCTTTTATGGCAGTGCCCCTATGTCTTATGGTCTATACTTGATAGACTTGGAGACAAGTGTATACAACGTAAACACAAAAAGGCAAAAACTCAACGACTCAAACAAAACATATCTCTGGCATTGTCGTCTAGGGCACATAAATGAGAAGCGCATTTCTAGACTCCATAAGGATGGTTATCTAGACTCTTTTGATTATGAATCAATAGAGACATGTGAATCTTGTTTGTTGGGCAAGATGACCAAGACTCCCTTTTCAGGTAAAGGTGAGAGAGCTAGTGATCTATTAGGACTCATACATACTGATGTATGTGGGCCTTTTAGAACTAATGCCAGAGGTGGGTATCAGTACTTCATTACCTTTACCGATGACTTCAGTAGGTATGGCTATGTGTACCTGCTGAAACATAAGTCAGAAACCCTTGAAAGGTTCAAGGATTTCATGAATGAAGTACAGAACCAGCTTGGTAAAAGTATTAAGGCACTTCGTTCCGATCGAGGTGGAGAATACTTGAGCCAGGAGTTTGAGGACCTTCTGCGAGCCTGTGGTATTGTATCACAATGGACTCCTCCTGGAACACCACAACATAATGGTGTGTCTGAAAGAAGGAATCGCACATTGTTAGATATGGTGCGATCTATGATGAGTTTTGCTGATCTTCCAATTTCTTTCTGGGGTCATGCTCTTGAAACCGCCGCGTTTATACTTAACCGTGTGCAATCTAAATCGGTTCAAAAGACACCATATGAGATATGGTATGGGAAGCGTCTCATTTTGTCTTTTATGAAGATTTGGGGCTGTGAGGCTTACGTTAGGAAAATGTTTCCTGATAAGCTTGGACCCAAATCCGATAAATGTTATTTTGTTGGATACCCCAAGGAAACGAGGGGATATTATTTATGCCACCCTACTGACAACAAAGTGTTTGTTGCCAGGGATGCTGTATTCCGAGAGAGGGAATTTATTTCCAAAGGAAACAGTGGGAGGAAAGTAGAGCTTGAAGAGGTTCAAGCCCAACAAGAAAACATTGAACCGGTAGATGTACCAGAGGAAAATGTAGATTCACAAGGTATGGTGGAATCTCAGTCTCCTCAGGTAACACAAGGACCTCGTAGATCTAGTAGGACTCGCCTTGAACCTGAGAGGTGTGGATACCTTGTAACTCAGGAAGGTGGAGAGTTGATCATAGATGATGATCCAATTACCTACGTTGAGGCTATGGAGGGACCAGATTCTGAGAAATGGCTTGAAGCCATGAGATCCGAGATGGAATCCATGTACTCCAACAAAGTATGGACTTTGGTGGAACCACCCGAAGGGGTAAAACCCATAGGGTGCAAGTGGGTCTTTAAGAAAAAGACCGACATGGATGGCAATGTGCAAACTTATAAAGGCAGATTGGTTGCGAAGGGTTTTCGACAAATTCAAGATGTTGACTATGACGAAACCTTTTCTCCAGTTGCCATGATTAAGTCCATCAGGATCATGCTTGCTATTGCAGCTTATTATGACTATGAGATTTGGCATATGTATGTTAAAACCGCATTCCTTAACGGGAATATTCATGAGGATGTGTACATGACACAGCCTGAAGGTTTTGTAGATCCAAAGAATGCCAATAAAGTCTGTAAACTACAAAGGTCAATCTATGGATTGAAGCAAGCATCTCGGAGTTGGAATCTTCGATTTGATGAAGAAGTCAAAGTGTTTGGCTTTATTCAAAATGAAGATGAACCTTGTGTGTACAAGAAGGTTAGTGGGAGCTCAACCACATTCCTCATATTGTATGTGGATGACATACTTTTGATGGGGAATGATGTCTTAGCCTTAGAGAAGGTAAAGACTTGGCTTGGGAAAACTTTCTCAATGAAGGACTTAGGAGAAGCATCCTACATTCTAGGAATTAAGATCTATAGAGATAGATTTAGAAGGCTTCTCGGACTAAGTCAGAGCACGTACATTGACAAGGTGCTGAAGCGGTTCAACATGGAGAACTCAAAGAGAGGCAACGTCCCTATGCTACATGGAGTTACCATCTCTAGAGCTCAATGTCCCCAATCTTGTGAAGAGAGGGAGCGTATGAATGGGATCCCATATGCATCAGCCATTGGATCCATCATGTACGCTATGTTGTGCACACGCCCATATGTCTCGTATGCTCTCAGCATGACCAGTAGGTACCAGTCAGATCCCGGGGATGCTCACTGGACAGCCGTGAAGAACATCCTCAAGTACTTGCGAAGGACTAAGGATCAGTTTCTTGTGTACGGCAGCGAGGAAGAGCTAGTTGTAAAGGGTTACACCGATGCAAGCTTCCAAACCGATAAAGATGATTACAGATCGCAGTCAAGATTTGTGTTTTGCCTTAATAATGGAGCTATGAGCTGGAAGAGTTCCAAGCAAGAAACAGTTGCCGATTCTACTACAGAGGCCGAGTATATTACTGCTTCGCATGCAGCAAAGGAGGCTGTGTGGATCAGGAAGTTCATTTCTGAACTTGGTGTAGTTCCCAGTAGATGTGATGCAATTGAGCTTTATTGTGACAATAATGGAGCTATTGCACAAGCTAAGGAGCCCAGATCACATCAGCGGTCCAAGCACATACTGCGGCGCTTCCATCTCATACGAGAGATCATACAGCGAGGAGATGTGAAGATTTGCAAAGTACCAACTGAAGACAACATAGTTGATCCACTGACTAAGGCCCTTTCTCAGCAGAAGCATGATGGTCATGCTAGGTCACAAGGACTGCGTTTCCTTGGTGACTGGCTCTAAGTGTAAGTGGGAGTCTGTTGGTATGTATGCCCATAGAGAAAGTCATATGATGATTGTAATGGGATACTTTGTAAATGATTTGAATAATAATAAAGGCAATTTCCAATCTATATGTTTAAACTATTCTGAGATGATGGTGTAACATGATAGATGTCTAAAGATTGTTTTACTCAATGACGTATGCTTTGGGGTTGAGGACCTAAACGATGAGATCATACGGATGCTAAGAGTATTCTTTCTTGTTTAGTCCCTAGTCGGTTGTTATTGTGGAAATAGCCATGGACATCAATAACAGTGAAGACTAGATTGTGTGTTGGTTGATGACAAAATCTCATTAGTCATGATATCGTGATATCAAACCAAGCACGTAGGTACTTGTTAGAGAACAAGGTATCGGACAGACCCACCGTGAGAGTGACACATGGAACCATGACTTGGTAGTCACAGTCAACTCTCACAGTGAAGGTGGTGAGTGTGATTCTTAGACCTGAAATCACTGCACTCAAAACATGTCGTTGGGTACACTTTGACATCATCAAATGCAATCCTTAAACATGGGTTGTTATAAAGGTGATGATTGGGTGGCTTTGACACATGGGGCTTTTGAGGGGTGAGTGATAGATATGGGATTTGTCCCTCCTGAGGGAGTTTGATATCCTTGGCCACTTGATGAGTAGGATTGAGAAAGGCATGCGCATGCACGTGTGAATCAATATGTGATATTGATGTCATATACATCTCACTCGGTCTACTCTGAGATCAAGGAAATGAATGAACATTGACAGGATGACTGTTCCATGCCTCGAGTTCATTCTGGATATCAGTGACAAAGGAATTATACATTCACTATAACACCATTCACGGATTGTAGGATGAAAGTTGTTCTCCAACTTTCTACTTTCACTTGGGTAGCAATGATGTGTGACTAGGCACTGCTCTTTGCTTGTGAAGTCATAAGTGTTATGGACTTTCACTGCCAATGTGAAATGGACCAGTAGGGTCACACACATAGGATTTAACCTGGAAGAGGAGTTTTGTCCACAAAGCAATGTTTAGATTTATTACTAAAGGAGTTTAGTAGTTCAATTAAACACTCAATCAGTCGATGGCTCAATATCGTATGGTTCAAGGTGTTGGACGCATTGATTGGAGTATCAAATTGATTGAAATTGCAATTGACTGATTTTGCCCAACCTGTGCTCCCAACCGATCGGTTCATGTGATGAATCGGTCGGCTGAGGTTGTTGAACCGGTCGGCTGGAGTGTCCAGGCCGATCGGCTCATGCCCAGGTTGAAATGACCGGTTCAAGGGTTGAACCGATCGGATCAACTGGTGCAACCGACCAGTTGGGAAAAGTCATGTCGGCAAGAATTTACCTTTGGTTTCAAATTGCCCAATTCGATTGGGAATAACATTGGTATTCGATACCAATTGGGAACGAAACAAGGAAATTCTTTTTGAGCCGGATTAGGACTATGAACCGATCGGTTCAGGGCACCAACCGATCACTTGGAGTGCCCCAAACGATCGGCTCAGGTCCAACCGATCGGCTCAATGGCCGAACCGATCGGTTCAGTTGTGAACCGATCATTTCAGGTTGCGAGATGGTTGCTTTTTTGGAAAATCCCGAACCCTTCTACTCCTACTTTTGTCCCGTACTGCCGGGCACAGAGAACCCTGTCCCATGACTCGCCTATATATATAGGGGTATTGGGGGCTTCTCAGAGTACGACTCAGTGCAAGTTGATTGCTCTGCAAAGTTGTCATTCTCTCTGGTTTTGGTAACCGAGAGAGAGCCCAAGCAAGTGCTTCCCGCAAAGGGAGGTGCAGCAAGGGAAGGACAACTGCAGTTGCAATTGACAACAGGAGAGTGTGTTGGCGACTAGTATGTCAACAGGAGGGTGCGACTCCTTCCACTTCCTTGTGGGACAAGGAGAGTGGAGTTCCGGGTGGTCCGTGTGGACTACTTCAAAGGCGGGAGGTCACTGCCGCTCAGGAGGACAACTGTCATCCGACAGTCCAGTAGGAGGAGGAGTCTTCAGTCCCGGTGCGACCAGGAGCTGCACAGACACCGTCCAAGACCGGAGGTGAAGACCGTGCAAGGCGCGTGGTATTGTCGCCGAGTAAGCCTCGGGACAAGGTATGATTCACAAACCATCTTTCCTATTATATAGATGTTGACGCGATTCCTTTTGTTCTGGGTTTGGGGAGAAATTTTTTGTTTCCGCTGCTTCTCTGCCTCCTCTAAAACCCAACAGTGGTATCAGAGCCACGTCAACCTCTCTATATTTTAGGATTATCGATATGATCGATTTTGGTTTGTCGCCTTTATTTATTGCATGCGATGCGAATAATATCGGCTTTATACATGTCCAATCTACAAATCCCTAATATACATATATGATATGTAATATTAATGCACTCGACACGCGTCGCCCTTAAACGAGTTTTGTGGTGGATGTGTAGCATGATTATGGCCTATAAACCCCTATATCTGTGTGTGGTTGTTTGTTGGGTTTCTTGCATCTCGGTCTGTGCGCCGATTCCCTTTCTCATATTCCTGATGTAACTCGAAATAATTCGAGAATTCTTTTCCTACCTTTGCTCCCCCCGAATGTAACTCGGGGTTTCACAATTCAATTGTAAATAGGATAGATTTTATTTCCTGTTATGTCAAAGAACGGTGGACAACCTGAAGACGATTGGTTGGTGATCCAGACAGCCGGTTCGGGGAACGAGATGAGCTGGTGGCGACTTGAGCAGATGCACGATGACCGGTGAACCGATCGGCTGGAGGCGCCAGTCGATCGGCTGGTGGTACCAAGACAACCTACCTGATGGCGAGCCGATCAATCATGGAGATGAGTTGATCAAACCCAAAAAGGCAGACACATATTTCATCTTGTATAGGTTGCATGTGATGTAGACCTAGATGACCGTGATTCCTCTTGGCTCGAGGAATCACAAATAGGATGGCCATAATCATTGCTTTTATCGTTTATGCATGTTTTCTGTGGGATATAGCATGTATATGATACGTACTATATATTGTGGTGATTGGATATGTATATGTATATAAAACCAAATCCCTCATTAAAATATTAAGTCTTATATGCCTTCCATTAGCGACACACATGGCAAACTTGATCGACCAAGCGTAGGTTACGCCAAAGCGTGGTGCGCCGTTTATCTTGTGGAAGTGTGAAGGGTCGACATGTAGGTTCTGCCAAAGCAGGGTGCATGTTTACCGTGTCGGTTTATGGGTTTGACTTAACTGGTGATTCTTAGAGCGTCTAAGCCCAGAGGCACGAAATGTTCATGGCAATGTGTTGTGCATGTTCATTCATCAAGAGTTGCATATGATGCAATTGGCAAGAGTTGCCTACCCGGAAGATCTGAGTTGTGGGTGACAGCCAAAGCTGGTCCATGGCTTAGAGGATTCTAGGATCTTGACCCACTAGAAGATTGTATGCTGCAATCTTCCGAATTGATGGTGAGGGCTATCAATTTGAGTCAAAATAGTGGGAGCGGTAATTAATTAAAGGCCTAATTAACTATCGTCAAATTTTATTCAAATCAAATCAAAAAGGTTTTGACAAATGCAAATTTTCTCTTGTAGAATGGCAAAAGAATCATCTTTTAAAATGGGCAAATTAATTGAGAATAAATTCCATAACTGGTTGAGGACTGTGAGAAGTGTTCTGCACAATCCAGATATACCAGGAGCCTTAGAATCCACTCTATGTACGCTTAATGCGTTGGTGAAGAAGAAAGTAGGTAAGGGAGAGAAGTGTTCTCTCGCCAAACCAATTTCTTCTACATGGAGAGGATGGAAGGAACAATGGAAGAAGAAGTCGGAGATAGAGATCTCTACTTCTGGTGTATACGTGATAGAGATTAACTTTACTACTTCTTCGTCATGGGTACTTGATACCAGATGCGGATCTCACATTTGTTCAAATG
This sequence comes from Alisma plantago-aquatica, assembly GCA_963693085.1. NCBI lineage: Eukaryota > Viridiplantae > Streptophyta > Magnoliopsida > Alismatales > Alismataceae > Alisma > Alisma plantago-aquatica. The sequence continues at coordinate 1,332,818,357 of OY856410.1, read as the reverse complement.
TGAAGGATCTTAAGAGAAGTAGGCCTTTGGGGAAAGGCGAGGTTGAACTACGAGTTGCTAATGGGGCAAGAGTTGCCGCCAGTGCCGTAGGAACCTATGAGTTAACTCTATCCAGTGGGCTAATAATAGAGTTGAAGAACTGCTATTATGTACCTGCCATAAATAGGAATATCATTTTCGTTTCTTGTTTGGACAAAGATGGGTTTGAATTTCTTATTAAGAATGGAAAGTGTTCCATTTCTAAAGATGGGATCTTTTATGGCAGTGCCCCTATGTCTTATGGTCTATACTTGATAGACTTGGAGACAAGTGTATACAACGTAAACACCAAAAGGCAAAAACTCAACGACTCAAACAAAACATATCTCTGGCATTGTCGTCTAGGGCACATAAATGAGAAGCGCATTTCTAGACTCCATAAGGATGGTTATCTAGACTCTTTTGATTATGAATCAATAGAGACATGTGAATCTTGTTTGTTGGGCAAGATGACCAAGACTCCCTTTTCAGGTAAAGTTGAGAGAGCTAGTGATCTATTAGGACTCATACATACTGATGTATGTGGGCCTTTTTAGAACTAATGCCAGAGGTGGGTATCAGTACTTCATTACCTTTACTGATGACTTCAGTAGGTATGGCTATGTGTACCTGATGAAACATAAGTCAGAAACCCTTGAAATGTTCAAGGATTTCATGAATGAAGTACAGAACCAACTTGGTAAAAGTATTAAGGCACTTTGTTCCGATCGAGGTGGAGAATACTTGAGCCAGGAGTTTGAGGATCTTATGCGAGCCTGTGGTATTGTATCACAATGGACTCCGCCTAGAACACCACAACATAATGGTGTGTCTGAAAGAAGGAATCGCACATTGTTAGAATAGGTGCGATCTATGATGAGTTTTGTTGATCTTCCAATTTCTTTCTGGGGTCATGCTCTTGAAACCGCCATGTTTACACTTAACCGTGTGCCATCTAAATCGGTTCAAAAGACACCATATGAGATATGGTATGGGAAGCGTCCCGTTTTGTCTTTTATGAAGATTTGGGGCTGTGAGGCTTACGTTAGGAAAATGTTTCCTGATAAGCTTGGACCCAAATCCGATAAATGCTATTTTGTTGGATACCCTAAGGAAACGAGGGGATATTACTTATACCACCCTACTGACAACAAAGTGTTTGTTTCCAGGGATGTTGTATTCCGAGAGAGGGAATTTATTTCCAAAGGAAACAGTGGGAGGAAAGTAGAGCTTGAAGAGGTTCAAGCCTAACAAGAAAACATTGAACCGATAGATGTACCAAAGGAAAATTTAGATTCACAAGGTATTGTGGAATCTCAGTCTCCTCAGGTCACACAAGGACCTCGTAGATCTAGTAGGACTCGCCTTGAACCTGAGAGGTTTGGATACCTTGTAACTCAGGAAGGTGGAGAGTTGATCATAGATGATGATCCAACTACCTACGTAGAGGCTATGGAGGGATCAGATTCTGAGAAATGGCTTAAAGCCATGAGATCCGAGATGGAATCCATGTACTCCAACAAAGTATGGACTTTGGTGGAACCACCCGAAGGGGTAAAACCCATACGGTGGAAGTGGGTCTTTAAGAAAAAGACCGACATGGATGGAAATGTGCAAACTTATAAAGTCAGATTGGTTGTGAAGGGTTTTCGACAAATTCAAGGTGTTGACTATGACGAAACCTTTTCTCCAGTTGCCATGATTAAGTCCATCAGGATCATGCTTGCTATTGCAGCTTATTATGACTATGAGATTTGGCAGATGGATGTTAAAACCACATTCCTTAACGAGAATATTCATGAGGATGTGTACATGACACAACCTGAAGGTTTTGTAGATCCAAAGAATGCCAATAAATTCTGTAAACTGCAAAGGTCAATCTATGGATTGAAGCAAGCATCTCGGAGTTGGAATCTTCGATTTGATGAAGAAGTCAAAGTGTTTGGCTTTATTCAAAATGAAGATGAACCTTGTGTGTACAAGAAGGTTAGTGGGAGCTCGACCACATTCCTCATATTGTATGTGGATGACATACTTTTGATGGGGAATGATGTCTTAGCCTTAGAGAAGGTAAAGACTTGGCTTGGGAAAACTTTTTCAATGAAGGACTTAGGAGAAGCATCCTACATTCTAGGAATTAAGATCTATAGAGATAGATCTAGAAGGCTTCTCAGACTAAGTCAGAGCACGTACATTGACAAGGTGCTGAAGCGGTTCAACATGGAGAACTCAAAGAGAGGCAACGTCCCTATGCTACATGGAGTTACCGTCTCTAGAGCTCAATGTCCCCAATCTTGTGAAGAGAGGGAGCGTATGAATGGGATCCCATATGCATCAGACATTGGATCCATCATGTACGCTTTGTTGTGCACATGCCCAGATGCCTCGTATGCTCTCAGCATGACGAGAAGGTACCAGTCAGATCCCGAGGATTCTCACTAGACAGCCGTGAAGAACATCCTCAAGTACTTGCAAAGGACTAAGGATCAGTTTCTTGTGTATGGCAGTGAGGAAGAGCTAGTTGTAAAGGGTTACACCGATGCAAGCTTCCAAACCGATAAAGATGATTACAGATTGCAGTCAGGATTTGTGTTTTGCCTTAATAATGGAGTTGTGAGCTAGAAGAGTTCCAAGCAAGAAACAGTTGCCGATTCTACTACAGAGGTCGAGTATATTGCTGCTTCGCATGCAGCAAAGGAGGTTGTGTGGATCAGGAAGTTCATTTCTGAACTTGGTGTAGTTCCCAGTAGCTGTGATGCAATTGAGCTTTATTGTGACAATAATGGAGCTATTGCACAAGCTAAGGAGCCTAGATCACATCAGCGGTCCAAGCACATACTGCGGCGCTTCCATCTCATATGAGAGATCGTACAGCGAGGAGATGTGAAGATTTGCAAAGTACCAACTGAAGACAACATAGTTGATCCACTGACTAAGGCCCTTTCTCAGCAGAAGCATGATGGTCATGCTAGGTCACAAGGACTGCGTTTCCTTGGTGACTGGCTCTAAGTGCAAGTGGGAGTCTGTTGGTATGTATGCCCATAGAGCAAGTCATATGATGATTGTAATGGGATACTTTGTAAATGATTTGAATAATAATAAAGGCAATTTCCAATCTATATGTTTAAACTATTTCTGAGATGATGGTGTAACATGATAGATGTCTAAAGATTGTTTTACTCAATGACATATGCTTTTGGGTTGAGGACCTAAACGATGAGATCATACGGATGCTAAGAGTATTCTTTCTTGTTTAGTCCCTAGTCGGTTGTTATTGTGGAAATAGCCATAGACATCAATAACACTGAAGACTAGATTGTGTGTTGGTTGATGAAAGAATCTCATTAGTCATGATATAGTGATATCAAACCAAGCACATAGGTACTTGTTAGAGAATAAGGTATCAGACAAACCCACCGTGAGAGTGACACATGGAACCATGACTTGGTAGTCACAATCAACTCTCACAGTGATGGTGGTGAGTGTGATTCTTAGACCTGAAATCACTGCACTCAACACATGTCGTTGGGTACACTTTGACATCATCAAATGCAATCTTGAAACATGGGTTGTTATAAAGGTGATGATTGGGTGGCTTTGACACATGGGGCTTTTCAGGGGTGAGTGATAGATATGGGATTTGTCCCTCCTGAGGGATTTTGATATCCTTGGCCACTTGATGAGTAGGATTGAGAAAGGCATGCGCATGCACGTGTGATTCAATATGTGATATTGATGTCATACACATCTCACTCGGTCTACTCTGAGATCAAGGAAATGAATGAACATTGACAGGATGACTGTTCCATGCCTCGAGTTCATTCTGGATATCAGTGACAAAGGAATTATACATTCACTGTAACACCATTCACGGATTGTAGGATGAAAGTTGTTCTCCAACTTTCTACTTTCACTTGGGTAGCAATGATGTGTGAGTAGGCACCGCTCTTTGCTTGTGAAGTCATAAGTGTTATGGACTTTCACTGCCAATGTGAAATGGACCTGCAGGGTCACACACATAGGATTTAACCTGGAAGAGGAGTTTTGTCCACAAAGAAATGTTTAGATTGATTACTAAAGGAGTTTAGTAGTTCAATTAAACACTCAATCAGTCGATGGCTCAATATCGTATGGTTCAAGGTGTTGGACGCATTGATTGGAGTATCAGATTGATTGAAATTGCAATTGACTGATTTTGCCCAACCTATGCTCCCAACCGATCGGTTCATGTGATGAACCGGTCGGCTGAGGTTGCTGAACCGGTCAGCTGGAGTGTCCAGGCCGATCGGCTCATGCCCAGGTTGAAATGACCGGTTCAAGGGTTGAACCGATCGGCTCGACTGGTGCAACCGACCAGTTGGGAAAAGTCATGTCGGCAAGAATTTTCCTTTGGTTTCAAATTGCCCAATTTGATTAGGAATAACATTGGTATTCGATACCAATTGGGAACGAAACAAGGAAAGTCTTTTTGAGCCAGATTAGGACCATGAACCGATCGGTTCAGGGCACCAACCGATCGGTTGGAGTGCCCCAAATGATCGGCTCAGGTCCAACCGATCGGCTCAATGGCCGAACCGATCGGTTCAGTTGTGAATCGATCATTTCAGGTTGCGAGATGGTTGCTTTTTGTGGAAAATCCCAAACCCTTCTACTCCTGCTTTTGTCTCGTATTACCGGGCACAGAGAACCCTATCCCATGACTCGCCTATATATATAGGGGTATTGGGGGCTTCTCAGAGTACGACTCAGTGCAAGTTGATTGCTCTGCAAAGTTGTCGTTCTCTCTGGTTTTGGTAACCGAGAGAGAGCCCGAGCAAGTGCTTCCCGCAAAGGGAGGTGCAACAAGGGAAGGACAACTGCAGTTGCAATTGACAACAGGAGAGTGTGTTGGCGACTAGTACGTCAACAGGAGGGTGTGACTCCTTCCACTTCCTTGTGGGACAAGGAGAGTGGAGTTCTGGGTGGTCCGTGTGGACTACTTCAGAGGCGGGAGGTCACTGCCACTCAGGAGGACAACTGTCATCCGACAGTCCGGTAGGAGGAGGAGTCTTCAGTCCTGGTGCGACCAGGAGCTGCACAGACACCGTCCAAGACCGGAGGTGAAGACCGCGCAAGGCGCGTGGTATTGTCGCCGAGCAAGCCTCGAGACAAGGTATGATTCACAAACCATCTTTCCTATTATATAGATGTTGACGCGATTCCTTTTGTTCCGGGTTTGGGGAGAAATTTTTTTGTTTCCGCTGCTTCTCTGCCTCCTCTAAAACCCAACAATTGCCTTGTCGAAGGCCATTAGAACTTTTGAAGAAGCCAACCGAAGAGCCATTCAATAGGAGAGAAAAGGATGGGGTCTCCACACATTGCTTAAGTATGGAGATAAACCTATCATTGAAGTCAAGGCCAGTAAGACAATCCCACAAATAAGGCCAACGAACAGAGTCAAAGGCCTTGGTGATGTCCAACTTAATGCAAGCTGCAGGAGGGCTAGATTTCCGATTGAATTTGAGATTAAACTCAGCCACAAGAAGAGAGTAATCCTCAATACTCATACCTTTAACAAAATCACCTTGAAAAGGAGAAATAATATTCAGCAGAAGAGTGGATAACCTCCTTGAAATGACTGGCAATGATTTTATAGAGCATTGAGCAGCAAGAAATGGGCCTAAAATCAGCAGGAGACGAAATAATGTCCTTCTTAAGTTTAAGAGAAAGAAAAACATGATTAACTTGTCTAACCATGTTACCACCTTGAAAAATCCATTGGACAGCCTTAAGAAGATCATCACATATGACATTCCAATTTTCCCTATAGAAATAGCCATTAAAACCATCCAGACCTGAGCATTTGTGAGGCCCTATGCTCCAAACAACATCATGAACTTCCTTCAAATTTGGAATAGAACACAACATAGCATTGTCATTCACAGAGACAAGAGCAGACCAATCTAGAAAGCAAGAACTTGTTACAACATGAGATTGATTATAAAGTTGCTCAAAGAACTGAACAATGTCATCCACAATAGTATTATTGTCCTGTAAAAGATCACCATTAGAGTCAAAAAGTTCAGTTATAGTATTAATAGCATCCCTTCTCTTCACGATGGTATGATAGACACTAGTGTTCCTATCACCATTGGAAAGCCACTCCATCCTACTGCGCTGCCAGAAATAGACCTCCTCAGCCTTAAGAAGCATATCCAACCTCTCAAGGGTTTGTTTTTCAGCATGAATGAGATCAGAATCAAGAGGGTATCCACAAATCACAATTGAGATGTCATCAAGCTCCATCCTTTCTCTAGCAATAAGATTATTGAGATTGTAGTATTGTTTGGACCAAGTTTTCAATTTATCCTTAATAACCATGAGTTTATGGTAGAACTGAAAGAGTGGGTTGCCTTTAATATCAGTATCACAGGCATCTTTAATAATGTCATGATAGCCCTCCCGGTCCATCCAGTAGTTGAGAAATCTGAATGGTTTCTTCTTGAAAGATATAGGCTTCATATTAATGTTAAGAGCACAATGATCAGAATAATTGCAAGTAATGAACTTTGTTTTGGAACCAGGAAATTTAGACAACCAATCATCATTAACAAAGGCTCTATCAAGCTTGCAAGAAACCCTTTTTGCAATGCCTTGTTTGTTATGCCAAGTGTAAACCTCTTTACTGATGATAGGTAATTCAGTAAGACCAACATTATCAAGTGAAGAATTAAAAGAGCTAAGTGTAGTAGAGGGAACCTCACGACCCCCCTCCTTCTCCTCTTGTTTCCTGATATTATTGAAATCGCATGTGATAAGCCAAGCATAATCTATACTAGAAGCAATCCTCTCCAAGGTATTCTACAGGAAAGAATGGTTAGCCAAAAATTCCTAGCGTAGATAGCCGTAACGTAGATAGTGAGACCACTTTTGTTACTGCATCTAATAATAACCTATTGATCATCCATCTCAGTCACAGTAGTAACCCAACAATTTGGATTCCATCCAATATAGATATGACCATTAGGATCATGCAAGTGATTAGAAACCCATAGCCAGCCATTAGGAAACATACGAATAGAAGTGTGAGACCTATGAGACTTGATTTTAGATTCAACAAGAATCGCCATGGTAGCTTTGTTCTGAAGGATAGTTCCCCTTACTTCTTTCTTTTATGTGGATTTCTAGAGCCACAAGCATTTGTCATGAGGAAGGCCATTAATGACCTCTAGATATAGAACGGGTCTTACATGACCCATCACCCTTGGAAGTCTTTGACACTTTGAAAGATGAAGAAGAAGTCGAGGCACTCGAGGATCGTTTAGCTGCTGAGCCAAAGGTCTCGACAACATTAGCACCAACTTGAAAATTATCATCATCTTCCCCACCGTTAGAACCCAACAATGAGGTGTCAGTGTTAGACCCAGCCCGTGATGCAGCGTTAGTAGTGCTAACATCTGACACAACGTTATTAACGTCTCCACCCGACACGATGTTATTAACGTCTCCACCCGACACAACATTAACAATGCCTCTACCCGACTCCGTGTTAGCAACACCCCCTCCCGACGCCGCGTTAGCAATGCCTGTCACTGACACCGCGTTAGCAACTCCAGCCCCTGACGCAGTGTCGCAGCGTAGTTCAACAACATCCACCCTCGGAATAGTGACGTCGCCTGAGGAAGAAGTTCCGTCCACCCATGACACAACACGGGCGTCAACCATCTCAACAGTGGTGCCATGAGAAGAAGACCCATCACCGGTAGCACCATCATCACAACCAACGCCAACACCAGCGTCAGCAACACCTCCACCCAAGCAAGCACCATCAGCGTCAGCAACATCAACTTTACCCTTCCTACCCACAACCCATGTTTGTTTAGTCTTTAGAGAAGGGACCTCCTTGTTGATGATCAGATTGATTGGGCAATAAGAGCCATCGTGGCCGAAAACCTTGCACTCTGTGAATCTCGATGGGATGTACTCATATTGGATCTTCACCGACATAGAGTCACATCCAGGCATATTGACCCAAACCTCCTGAGGGTGCTCTTCATCAGCATCAATTTCCACTAGAGCACGCACCACACCCAGGGATTCCTGGTGTAACGACTTGTAATCGATCCTGAGGAGACACCCAACACTGCTAGCCACAATACCAATAGCCTTAGGGGACCAATTGCGACCCATACTAGGGATACTAATCTAGACCGGAATCGAATTGAAGAAATCTTTCTTCAAATCATCCCCCATCTTGTTATCTTTGATGACTACCAACTGATTATCAAACCAATGAGGGCCGTTGTTGATAACTCTCTTCTTGTCCTCAGCCGAGTTGAAATGGAGAAGAAAGAAATGATTTGGTTTAGAAAACAACTCGAAGCCGCCCTTGGGTTTCCAAACATGATGTATCCATGCAAGAAGATGGTAATAGTATGGACGTTTGCCCATAACGTACATGATCGCAGTGTGTTCCCAACACTTCTCCATGGCATCATAAATGGGTTCATCAATGGTAACAAAGCGTTTACCATCAATCTTCTCAGGAGGGCTAAAGGGGTGCTTTTCGGCAGCAAAATCTCCACCGGCCAGGACCTAGTTCCAAGCACACCTAGGGATGGGGCATTCAGTAGCAGTAGAGGGGACCTCACCAAATGGGACCTCCACGGCCATGGCACTAGAGAGAAGGGTGGAACTCCCCCCTATTGGGGGAAGGGAGGGAACTCCTCTGATCGCCCTATCGTCGCACAGGCAGTGCAAGTCCTAGAGCGCACCATCCGTCAGGGGGTGGTTGGTTGAGGATATATCCTTGTCATCCAAAATGCAGATTGTGGAGGTTGGCTATGGTCATGCCTCATACATCTGATGTGATTGAGAATGGCTGCAGTCATGTCTCGGTGATTATAACATGATGTCATTAGAGGACAACTGTAGTTGTACCTCAGTGATTGGGTTTAAATACCCTAGTTTCTAGTGTCATGACCTATACCAAGGGTGGACTAGTAGTTATCATCTTGCCTATATGTCACTATGAAGGCATCTTTGACTGATATGTCACTGCCTTTTTACTAGTACTGACCGAGGGGAATAGATCTTAGGATACTGACACTCCTAGATCTTGTACAAAATTGAATAGCCCTTTGCAGGGGTCAATTTGTGATGGAGTGGACTTTTGGAGTCCTTAAGTGTCCAATTATCTAATTGAAAACATATGTTTGAGTTAGATTGAGAGTTTCAAACTTTTGACAAAGTAGGTGTGTTGATGTGAGGTTCATATCATGATTAAGATCTCTCTTTATATACCTTTTTGAGGAATTCAATCGGATAATCTAACAATTGGTTTTTGGCACCAAATTTGAGTATAAGGTAGCTTGAGTGGTAGGGAAGTTATGGTTAAAATTTTGTGACAATTTGTTATTCCTATAGAGAGTTATGAAGGTTTGAAGTTTGTGATAATATGTGCATTTTGAGGATTGATAGACCAAAGTTTAATAGTTGGGTTGTGTCACGCCCATGTATCTTTGATTGGGTTTGTGCGGCCTAATTCTGGCCTTGGATCTCAGATCCTATGGTTTTGACCTTTCCCCAAGTTGAGAGTCACCCATTCACATAGTGGTTGCTTGGGAGCATCTGACGGTTGTTTTGGACGACTATGGTCTTTGGATGCAGACTGAGAGGTGGAGAGCTGCCACAATTTTGCTCCAGCACAATAGAGGTAGTGGGATAGAAACGACCGTATTCCTGGATGCATCACGATCTCCCACCATGGGTGGAAGTGGGATGCAAATGGGGCAGTTGCCCTCACATCCACTTTGACCCTCAGCTTGGGTGGCTTTTAGTGCCGCAAAAATAGAGAAACAGAGCAACCTCTCCACCGTTCTCCCTGTCCATCCACAACAGCGAGTCTCATTCCAGGAAGTTTCCCCACTACAACTCAAGAGTCGTAGAGACTGCTGAAGCAGATCGCAACAGTGGTGTAGGTACAATGGTGATATCATGCAGACGGAGAAGCTAACCATCGCGGCCGCACCCTGAACGGGGTTGAGAACCCATGGACGACGCACACAGGTGTCAGGCTCTGAGCAGCGATGGAAAATGTCGGAGGAGCGCCTAGTGGCGGTGCCTTGGAAAGAAAGGGCTACATTATGCTGATGAGGAGGAGAAGATGACGTCCTATCACTTGTCTAAGGCTGGAGACACCTTCCCTCCCAACCTGGCGGTGGTGCTGCCATCATCAGGAGACGGCAGTAGATGCACACCCAGGCAGAGGGAGGGTAGAGGCCACGAGCAACACACTTAGGGCTTCAAATGAGCAACTGGCCAGCAAGGAGGAGACCTTGTAGCCTACCTTTGGTCGAAGAGTAGTGGCGTCTGCTTAGGAGGGATCATACTCCACACACCAATCTAATGCCGGTGAAATGCCAGTGGTAGTTGCACTGCAAATGAGAGGGACAGAGTCCAATCGAGTGAACTGAACCCCGTCGGATCCGGGCTCTGAGGCGGCGGCTCTCGCGTGCACTGAGGGAAGACAGAGCGAGTGTCGAGGAAAGAAGATGACTTGCATGAGAGAAGGATCAGCCGGTTCTGAGGCCTAACTAAAAGCGCTTCCTTTTGGCCACGTGGCACTTCCCGATTGGCTCCAAAAGGTAATTCCTTCAGAAATGTTCAGATCTTGTAAAATTCCTAGTAATTAGATATGTTGTCAGAAAAATACAAATAATATACTAAAATTATGAGAAAAATGTGTAGAACAATACAAAAGCATATATCATCGTTTTAATGCTTTAATATCAGTGATATGATGTGAGATGTAAAATGGTCTTTTCATGTCTAATAAATAATAAACGAAGACTTAAAATTATGAGAATATGTCACTAAGTTTATAATCATGTTTATAATGCATATGATGTCAGATATGGTCATGATGATGAATGAAAGCATATAATTTGATTAATATGGCAGATTAGGGCTCATAACACTAAAGATAATGCAATTAATGCATACATGCTCAATAAATGGTGAATTTTACATAACACCCTTATTTCAATAACTAGAAGATGATATGTAAATACAAGATCAGTTTTATACACGAAATCTATGTTATATGAAGTTGACCCTTAATACATGGTTTAAAAATCCTAATTGGATTAATGTATATAAACTAGGGTTAATATATGCACAAAAAGGATATGGAACCTAATGTTCAGATAGTGAACCATAATATAGAAAATGACATCATTAAAAAAATCCTAAGACAAGAATGCAAGTAATCATGAGAATATCATAATGAGATAAGAAAACCTTAATATGAACACAACTAGGATTAAGATGATGAGAACTTGATGATAGTATGTGATCTGGTCTTAATCAGGTTTAGAAAAGATATGGTTGACATCAGGACTGTGGTATAGATTGTGATATCTCTTTGGAAGGTATGCCATTACCTCTTACTTGGTTTATTATACATTATGCTTGTGTTATATGTAGTTAAATACTTGGCATACGATATTGTATGAAATGATTGTTCTTGTATTATAACTTGCTTGATTTTCCATACTCATGACTATGAACACATGAAACATAAGATATATGATCCATCATATGATAGCACTAAACTCTTTGGTAGTACAGTGCATTGAAGTGATCTCAAACGCTTTGGTAGTAGATCACATGTGTTAGATCTCAAACTCTTTGGTGGTAGATCACACGTATTATGATCTCAAACTATTTGGTAGTAGATCATAAGGCCTAAGAACATCAAAGCCCTTGGGGGCAGATGTATGAGATACATGATGGAAATGTTCTTAAAAGATATGTGTTCTCTTTGGTTAATAAACATTCTTTTTCAAGTATATGCTTTTGTTATATTTCTTTATAACTGCTAAGTATGAGTTTTATCATATTGCCAAGATATGATGAGAGGTATATAAAAGACACGTAGGAGTACTCAGTACAATATTTTTGAATATTGTGCTGATGTGTACCACATGTAATCTTTTGCTTAGGTTGTAGACATATGTTTTTGAAGATCTGAGATAGTGAGAGTTGTATGGCGAGCTGATGTGGAGTTGGACCTGTTGTCTTAAGATCCTATTGTTTAGTGGTAGTACATGTATATGTATAGGTTTGTTGTTCAATATGTAATATCAAATGTTGTAACAATTCATGTTGTAATTATATGTTGAATGGTGAACATGTGTTGTGGTTTTATTATTGTTCATGTGCATGTTCTACTGATTGTTTCCTTCTGACTCCCTTGATTTTTTTCTTCTTAGCCTAGTGTGGGGTGTTTAAAATTGGTATTCTCGCTGAGGTGAGGGTTTCAATTTGGACGTCACATATTAGATTAAGTTTCAGAAAATCTGCGGACGTCACAGGTGGATTCAAAGCATGAACAATAGCAAAGTCTGTCATTTGCTCATTATGCAACTCAAAACTAAAGAACCTTGAACTTAATAATTTTTAGGGTTAGATTAATTGTCTTTTAGAGACAAGATGTGACCTAGCCTCTAGGATAACACCTAGATGTCCGAGAACTAGGTCTAGACTAGTGCTTGTTGTATAGCATGTCCTTAGATGTTATACTTTCCTTGTAGTGTAGCGGTATGGGACGTTGCACTATTTGGAAATGATGTGCATCAAGGGAAGAGAAACCCTAAACATATTGCGCACCTTGTCTAGAGTATCTACACTAGTCTACACCATGTTCTCACCCTTTTCACTAGTTAACCTGATATTGTACTCTCTAATATGTGTGGGACACTCATTTTTAGGATTTGGTTTTTGATTCCAAATGGATCGAACCTCAATAGTTTTATCTAACGCTTGTTTTATCAGAGAAAAACTATATAATATTTTATTATGTATATGTATTACAAAAATGTGTCCCCACACATGTACGAGTAGAAGGTGGTCACACAACCTAAGTGAAAGTGTATGACATCAGTCTAGAAGAGAGAGTAGTTCTAGATTAGATGTCTAGAGCCTTGTTTGGTATATGTGATAGATGGAATAGATATAATAAGTTTGATGATACAATCTATGTCTTATATAGATGATATAAGATAGTTTGTGATGATCTATGTTTGTCTTTAAGGATGTAAGTTTAGTTTTGAGGATTTGAGATAAGTTTTGAGGATGCAAGTAAATAGGCTTTTATGAGATAAGATACATGTTAAGCTAAGACTAGGTTTTGAGTCAGCATGAGCCTCAATCTCTTTTATGAAGGAGGACCTCTAGTATTAGGACTAGTTTCGGGGTTAACTCTAGAGAGAGTGAGACCCATTGGGAGAAGGTTAGAGAACCTAAACTCCAAGATATGAGAATTCTGAGATATGTGATATGATATGTCCTAAACTAGAATACTCCTGAGTGAATGAGTTGAGTTGACTAATTCATGATTCCTATAGTCTTGATGAACCCTAGATGTCCTTGGGAGGACCATACCCAAGAGACAGAGAGAGGCTGGTTATATGTGCATATGTGAATATGAATATGAGATCCTACCATCTAGGTGAGGGAGAGAGCCCAAGACCCTAGAGGAGGTATCTATGTTAGTTTTTGTGAAGCCTCATGCTCGGGTTGGTGGTTTCCCACATTGGAATCTAGTGGTGTAATCACCATCAACAGAAATTGGTAAGTTAACACCAAAAATAATCAATATTTAAACGATTGCTCTAAGAGTTGTATTTTACCATTTTTGCAGCCGCCTCAGCAGTTGTGGGCTTCCTTATTTCTCCCTTCTATTTTTACTCCCAGCTATCCAAACATCATGGTGAGGCAGAGGTGTGCTACCTATAGTAGAGGATTGCTGAGTAGCAGCAGACTCCGCCTGTAGTCTTTGGCGAATGCTTGCATAGCCCTTTGGACCCATAGTGTGGTCATGCACATTCAGTGCACGCCTTGATTTTTGCACCTCACTGAGGGCCTAGTTAGTATGCACATTAATGATTTGGTTAGTAGCACTAAATGTTAATCTTGAATAGGTGAATACAACATATATTAATTAAATTGGGAGTGACGCCTAATACCTTGAATTCTTCATATTTCCTTGAAGCAACAAACGTGTCCCAATCTTCTTTGTCCAAGAAGTTCCACTGTTCAAGGGCTGACTTCTTCTTCTTATCACCATATGTTATGTATTCTCTGTTGAGATTTGTCCTATAGTTCCTTAGCATCTTTCCAGTGCATTGCATCACGCTTTTACGATGCAACTTCTCATCCAATGCAAACAAATTCTGTAAAATAGAATTATTATTAACTAGTATCCAAAAATAGAATTGCAAATAATAGAATTTGTAATCTACAAAATAGAATTGCAAATAATAATAACTCACACATAAATCCTTCCATATCAAGTCTTTCTTCGCCTGAGGAACTTTATGCCAATTATCATACTTAACACAACAATGGCTTCGAGTGACAGTCCCAAGATAGTTTACAAAATTATTGTGGTTCACTCCAATTGCATTTCCTCCATTATCAAACTCCACAACCAATCTGGATCCACTGCCACTTAGCGCTATTAACTTCTTCAACAGAGTGATGCCCCTTTTCTTGTTAAGTTTTTGGTGATGCACATCAAGTTCCTCCAGTGCTTCAGTGGGTACATGTGCATCATCGACCTAAAATTTGACAAAAATAAACACACTGAATTAGCGCAATATAGAAATATGGGATATATGACATAACTAGAAGATAATGAATTTTATAGAAATACATGATATGTTTTTAGAACTTACATTGGTATCCTCACCATGCCCATCATGGACAGCATGCTCATCGTGGACTTCATGCTCATCATGGACATCATGCTCATCATGGTCATCCATCTAAAAATGTCATTAAAAAGGCAAGCATTTAGCATCTGAAGATAATGAAACATCAAATCTGAAAATGATATTGATATTAAAAAACCAAACATTTATCTTCAATAAAAAAATATAAACATGCATGCCTCTAAAATTGTGATCTTTTATCAATTAACAATCCTTCATTGTGATCTCCGCGCACATATAAGTCATCATTAGCTTTAATATTTTGTGAAGTTGGCAACAACAAAAGGGCATAAACAACCGACGCCAATGACATGTTCTGTAGTAGTGAAATTCAGGGCATAAACACATGTGATGTCATTCTGATATATAATAAATATTTACCACCTATCCCATCCTTGAACACCTAATCTCACTAGTAAGTGTATAATGTGTGTTGAGTTTACAAGAAAATTTCGGCAGCATTTCCCCACTGTTCTCTAAGTACATATGTACTTAGAGAACAAATGGAGAAGTGCTACTAAAATTTTCTCAAAAACCAAATACACATTATACACTTACATCCTAAGTGAGATTAGGTGTTCAAGAATAGTCCCAAACCGGGGACTATCCAAGATTTACTCCTAATGAGTAAATATTGGACGGGTTTCTAGGCCAACAAACACATGTGATGTCATTCTTATATATAATAAATGTGTACAACCTATCCCATCCTTGAACACCTAATCTCACTAGTAAGTGTATAATGTGTATTGGGTTTTTAAGAAAATTTGGACAACATTTCCCCACTGTTCTCTAAGTACATATGTACTTAGAGAACAAATGGGGAAATGCTATCAAAATTTTCTCGAAAACCCAATACACATTATACACTTACATTCTAAGTGAGATTAGGTGTTCAAGAACAGTCCCAAACTGGGGACTATCCAAGATTTACTCCTAATGAGTAAATCTTGGACGGGTTTCTAGGCCAACAAAAACAATAATTGATATGTACATGTTAGGGTTTCATCACAATTAATGTTAGGGTTTCATCACAATTGATGTTAGGGTTTCATCTATGTTAGGTTTAATCAAATCAAATTAGGATGCTAGAATGGAAAAGTTTAAATCTTATTTCAACATGCATCAAAATTTACTGAATTAGGTCAAACATTAGGATTAGAAGAACAAATATATGCAAGCAAAACATTTGTTCGTATCCAAGGATTTACATAAAGCATTACATAAAGATTTGTTCATATCCTTACCAACAGCAAGCACGGCCGTGCTGGACAGCACGGCCGTGGTAGGCCAACACAGCCACGGCCGTGCTTGCTGTTGGTAAGGAGCTAGGGAGAAGGAGCTAGGGTAAGGAGCTTGGGCTACCTAGAGCTAGCGTGGAGAAGAGCGGCAGCAGTAGTAGCGGCGAGCAGGAGAAAAGCAGAACAGAGAGGCGCTCGCACTGGCACCAGGAGAAGAGAGCAGAGAAGCAGTGGAGGCAACAGCAGTAGAAAGAGGATGCGGCGATGACGACGGTGAGCAGAGTGCACCAGCAGCAGCGACGACGAGCACAACATCAGCGGTGGTGAGCACAGGGTCGTCAGACGATTTTAGGCGAGATCGGTGAGCACAGGAATTATCGTGATGAAACAGGAAGAAAGGGGGAAGAGTCAGGTGATTGGGTCTATTAAGTTGGTCAACAGAGGCAGTTATCTCCAAAACGGACGCCTTTCACTCTTCAACGTCAGTTGATAGTAAACAACCGACGTCCAATTAGACAATCTTTGCCCTAAATTATTTGGCGGGAACCATTATCAGTGTCAGTTATCACAGGATAATCGGCGCTTAAATTGGAACTTTTTGTGCAAATTTCCATCTTATATCGGCATCGGTTAATGGTTAAAAAACCGACCCTGTATGTGATACTTTGGGGCAAAAAAAAATTCGCTCAAAAATTTGATTTCGCGAGCGATTTTAGGCGTCGGTTTGTTTTGCCTAGCCGACGCTGAATACATAGCGATACCCATGTCTGGTTGGTCTTTGAATATAGACATCAGGGTTCCTAAATATCTGACATTGAATATTATAGGCGTTGGTTTTGTTAAATACCCGACGCCCAGAAACGCGACATTGAATGTTGTTTCTGTAGTAGTGAGAACATCATAGCATGTTTTGGTTTGTGCTTATGTGACTTGAGCTTCTAACGTTGTGACTAGTGCCAATGAGGTAATCTGAGAACCCTAGACCAAGAGAGGAAAGATAAAGTATATGCATATGAGATAATCATAGAGTTGAGTTAGCTCAGAGAGACTGAGAATGGAACTATCCTCATGATATGGGTCTGGAGAACCTCAGTTGGACTAGATGAAGTTTTGATAAGCCACTCATATAAGTTTCTTTATCAAAACCATGATATAATATATGTAAGGATGTGATGTAATCTTGAGATGTTATACATGAAGGAAATCTAGAAATGGTTTAATTCATATCAATGCATAAATGGTTAACCATGCACATGAATAATGATGATAATGTGATACTGTTGGTTAATCTTGTGATGAAATCACTAGTAAATGTTGTAATTTTTTATGAGCTATGAAATACAATCATATGAATGAAACATGTTACATGAGGTGTTAATCTTAGTGCTTAACAAAGATGAAAAATATAGTTGATAGTAAGCACAACATAATGATTATAACACCTTGATATGATCTAGATAGATAACACAAATGAATTATAGTTAACTCCCTCCTAAAAGGCATATGTTAATGTTGAAAATGTTCTAACAATTGTCTCAATAAATGTTGATGACACCTTGATAACGGGTTAACCTTAGTTAACTTCTTTGGAACATGTTGAATAATGATGCATGGGTAAGGATAAATATGCAACCCTAACATGTGAGATATGTAGTGACATAACCTAAGCTTCTAAACCCTTGGCTGAGCCTTCTATGAAGTGAGGTTTCATCCTAGATGCTCTTGAAACCTCCCAAGAGTGGTTTGGTTATGATCATGGAGCTTTGGTTTTGTGGATATGTTGTACATAGAATAGTGCCTACATGTGGATGAAGGTAAGAATAGGCTTTCCCTAGAATTATGAGTATGGTTGACTTTCGAGGATGAAAGTTATTTTAATATGTATATGATGTGACAAAATGGGTTTTCTGGATTAATTCTTAGGACGAAATTTCTTTTAAGGTGTGTAGCACTACTACAGAAACGGCCTTTGGCGTCGGTCGTTTAACCCCATTTGGCGTCGGTTTCCAACCGACGCCTATGTGGGCGCCGCTAAAGGTCGAACACTTCGGCGTCGGTTTTTTAACCGACGCCTATTTAGCCTATAGGCGTCGGTCGTTTAGTAGATATCCGACGCCAAACAGGGTCCGCGCCACAGAAAATGGCGTCAGCTAGGGCACTTTCTGCGTCGGTTATTCATCTCAAAACCGACGCAGAAAGTGCCCTAGCTGACGCCATTTTCTGTGGCGCGGACCCTGTTTGGCGTCGGATATCTACTAAACGACCGACGCCTATAGGCTAAATAGGCGTCGGTTAAAAAACCAATGATGCTATCACAGACATTTTTCTCAACGTGCATTACATCGATACAATGCCTGACTGTCAAAGAACTCCAATAAGGAAGATCCCAAAATATTGACTTCTTCTTGAATAAAGAATTGTCACTCCGTGTGGCCATACTACATTGTGATTTCTTACCAAATTCATTGACAATGTCTTTTACTCTTTCATAAACAACATCCCCTGGTATAGGTTTAGGTGCACTTCGTTCATCATTCCATCCATTGAATGCTTTGCGCTTCCTACGATACGGATGGAATTTTGAAAGAAACCTTCGATGACCAAGATATACAGTCTTGCCGCCATGTTTTAGTCTTATTGAATCAGTGTTTTCTTCACATATAGGACACGCTTTAGCTCCTTTGACACTATATCCAGACAAATTCCCATATGCTGGAAAGTCATTAATAGTGCAAAACAACATAGCGTGCAAACGAAATGTCTCTTTTGCTGAAGCATCATAGGTCATCACACCTTCAGCCCAAAGTTTCTTTAAGTCATCAATCAAAGGTTCAAGATAAACATCGATATCATTTCCGGGTTGTTTAGGGCCCGATATCAACAATGACAACATAACATACTTATTTTTCATACACATCCAGGGAGGAAGATTGTATATAACAAGCATGACTGGCCAAGTGCTATGTTGGCTGCTCAATGTCCCGTACGGATTCATCCCATTTGTACAAAGCCCAAGTCTTAGATTCCTATCTTCTTCACCAAATTTAGGGTACAATAGATCAATCTTCTTCCACTGTGGGGAATCAGACGCATGTCGTAGGATCCCATCATTATTTTTCTTAACATCTGCATGCCACCTCAGATTCTTCGCATCTTTCGGATTTGCAAACAAGCGTTGAAACCGTGATATTATAGGTAGATACCACAACACCTTGGCAGGAGAACCAGTTTTGAACTCCCCCGAAGTCGTCAATTTATACCGTGACGCACCACATTTTGGACAATCTTTCAAATCTACATAGTCCTTTTGAAATAATACACAATCATTCGGGCATGCGTGTATCTTCTTGGCCTCCATTCCCATTGGGCACAACATTTTCTTTACCTGGTATGTTGAGATTGGAAGCTCGTTTCCTTCAGGAAGCATTTCTTTCAACAAAGTCAACAATGAAGTGAAGCTTTTGTCGCTCCATCTATTGTTAGCTTTCAACTTATACAATCTCAAGACAGCGCTAAGCTTCGTAAACTTAGCACAACCTGTGTATAACGGTATCTCAGCATCATGCACAATGTTTGTAAAGATAGGTGGTGGATCGGTGTGCTCTACCCTACAACTATCCAGCATCGCATCAACGATGTCTGCTGGAACTGGTTCGTTCACATTTACGTCATCGCTATCGACATCTACTGGTTTCGATTTTGAAATTTCTCCATGCCAGTGCCATTCTGTATAGCCTTGTACAATCCCGTTGCACATGACATGACTTTTGATTTCCTCACCAGTGTTGACTTTCAAGTTGTTACCGCAATGCCTACATGGACAGTAGAACCTATCTGTAGGTTTTTTCCTATGTTCCTCGGCAAATCTAATAAACTGATCAAGACCAGATATAAACTCTGGGGTACAACGATTACGAATCGACATCCATGATCTATCCATTCTATGATCAGAGAAAACAAGTATATATTAGGAAACAAGTATATATTAGGAAAAGATTAGGCAACATTTCCCCGCTGTTCTCTAAGTACATATATACTTAGAGAAGAAACGGGGAAATGCCAACAAACACATGTGATGTCATTCTTATATATAATAAATGTGTACCACCTATCCCATCCTTGAACACCTAATCTCACTAGTAAGTGTATAATGTGTATTGGGTTTTCAAGAAAATTTCGGCAGCATTTCCCCGCTGTTCTCTAAGTACATATGTACTTAGAGAACAAACGGGGAAATGCTACCAAAATTTTCTTGAAAACTCAATACACATTATACACTTACATCCTAAGTGAGATTAGGTGTTCAAGAACAGTCCCAAACCGGGGACTATCCAAGATTTACTCCTAATGAGTCAATCTTGGACGGGTTTCTAGGCCAACAAACACAATAATAGACATCTACAATGAAGCCGGACTCCATACAAACAGTATATAATTTGGTGATTGTTCATTCTAATTTATACCAATGTACAAGTAATATAAAAAACAATGATTGTTCACATTCTAGGCCAACAAACACATGTGATGTCATTCTTATATATAATAAATGTGTACCACCTATCCCATCCTTGAACACCTAATCTCACTAGTAAGTGTATAATGTGTATTGGGTTTTCAAGAAAATTTCGGCAGCATTTCCCCGCTGTTCTCTAAGTACATATGTACTTAGAGAACAAACGGGGAAATGCTACCAAAATTTTCTTGAAAACTCAATACACATTATACACTTACATCCTAAGTGAGATTAGGTGTTCAAGAACAGTCCCAAACCGGGGACTATCCAAGATTTACTCCTAATGAGTCAATCTTGGACGGGTTTCTAGGCCAACAAACACAATAATAGACATCTACAATGAAGCCGGACTCCATACAAACAGTATATAATTTAGTGATTGTTCATTCTAATTTATACCAATGTACAAGTAATATAAAGAACAATGATTGTTGACTTTCTAGGCCAACAAACACATGTGATGTCATTCTTATATAATAAATGTAAACCACCTATAACAAACACATTGTCCAACATTAGGTTCAACACTTGAAACATAGATTCGTTTTCTTATATAATAAATGTAAACCACCTATAACAAACACATTGTCCAACATTAGGAGATGCCTGACTGGGGGGTTGGGGGGTTGGTGGGGTCCACTTTTGACTCGCTCCCAGGTACGAGCAGGGGGCTGCACTCGGTTGTGTACTGGCAAAAAGAAAGATGAGTGGGGTAGCTGGTTTCACATATCAGTTTTTGACTCACTCAAACATGAATATATATTAAGTGATTATTAGCTTTGCGAGCCACTATAGAGATTGTATGATAGTTTAGTTCCCAATTGGTCTATGTTAAAATAATCTTAAGAATCTCCTATTGGTGCCACAAAAATAAATTGGACGGATCCATCCGAGGTTTGACGTACGTAAATCTAATCTGTTCTACCGACAAGGTGAAAATAAAGAAACTTGCCCTAAACGTTTGTGATATTGCTATTAGGAAATCGTTTTCGAATTCAAGTGCAATAATGTTTTAGCTCCTTTATTTAGATAGTTTGTGATCATTGACAGATACTGTTCAAAAATACATATTGGAAGTCATAGTGCTCAAATGGATTAAGCAATCTGCATTCATTGTACGCAAGGTCCAAAAACTTGAATATTATGTAGTAGTCTGAGAGGGTCCGAAAACGTGGAATTCATCTGGACCTATTCTCTAAGACTTGAATTGCAGAGCAATGCACTTCATATCAAACAAGGCCTTTAGTGTATATCCAGAAAACCAGTTGGCGCATACCTGTTGGCGCGGGAGGCAGCGGGAGTCAGGTGGAAGCTGATGGCGTCAGGCAGGCTGAGGCGGCGAGCTCCAGGCTCGTCAGGCGTCGGCGGCGAGCTCCAGCAGCAGTGGCGGCGAGCTCCAGCAGCAGTGGCGGCGGCGCGGCGGAGAAGGGGGCTCCAGGCTCGTCAGCAGTGGCGGCGGGGCGGCGGGGCGGCGGAGAAGGGAGCTCCAGCAGCACGGAGAAGGCGGCGGCGGGGCGCGGAGAAGGGGGCGCGGAGAAGGCGGCACGACGGCGCTGTCGTGGAGAACAAGGAGAAGAAAATCGCCGGCGACAGGGTGGGGAATCGACGGAGAAACAGAAAGGGCTCGCAATGAAACAGGAGGAAGGGGAAGAGTCGGGCACCGCGGGTTATTAAGTCCCAAATCGCGTCGGTTTTTTACAACAACCGACGCCTAAATGTCTTTAGCGTCGGTTGTCCGAGAAAACCGACGTCCAACTGGGCGATAATTTCATGAAATTGTTTGGCGGGAACCACCTTCAGCGTCGGTTATCCTTTAATCACCGACGCTGAAGGTGACACTTTTCGCGCAAATTTTCATCACACATAGGCGTCGGTTTCCACCTAAATAACCGACGCTGAAAAGGACACTATTTTTCGCGGGCGACTTTAAGCGTCGGATTGTTATAAACAACCGACGCTGAAGACAAAGCGGTACCCGTGTCTGGCTGGTCTTCGAATATAGACGTCGGTTGTCGTAAACAACCGACGCCTAACATAGAAGGCGTCAGTTTTTCCTAATAACCGACGCCCAGAAAAGTGTCACTGAATGCTATTTCTGTAGTAGTGTAGGATGTGATGGAGTGGAATTTTGGAGTCCTTAAGTGTCCAATGACTTAAGTGAAAACGTATGTTTGAGTTAGATTGAGAGTTCCAATCTTTTGACAAAGTAGGTGTGTTGATGTGAGGTTCATATCATGATTAAGATATCTCTTTTTATGCCTTTTTGAGGAATTTAATTGGATAATCTAACAATTGAGTTTTGGCACCAAATTTGAGTATAATGTAGCTTGTATGGTAGGGAAGCTATGGTTAAAATTTGGTGACAATCAGATATTCCTATAGAGAGTTATGAAGGTTTGAAGTTTGTGATAATATGTGCATTTTGAGGATTAATAGACCAAAGTTTAATAGTTGGGTTGCTTCACACCCATGTATCTTTGATTGGGTCTATGCAGCCTAATTCTGACCTTGGATCTCAGATCCTATGGTTTCGACCCTTCCCCAAGTTGAGAGTCACCCATTCACATAGTGGTTTCTTGGGAGCAGTCTGACAGTTATTTTGGATGACTATGATCTTTGGATGCAGACTGAGAGGTGGAGAGATGCCATGGTTTTGCTCCAGCACAATAGAGGTAGTGGGACAGAAACGACCGTATGCTTGGATGCATCACAATATCCCACCATGGGTGGAAGTGGGATGTAAATGGGGCAGTTTCCCTCACATCCACTCTGACCCTCGACTTGGGTGGCTTTTAGTGCGAATAAAATAGAGAAACCGAGCAACCTCTCCACCGTTCTCCCTATCCATCTGCAACAGAGAGTCTTATTTCGGGAAGTTGCCCCACTGCAACTTAGGAGTCATAGTGGCTGCTAAAGCAGATCGCAGCAGTGGTGTAGGCACAGTGGTGAGATCATGCGGACGGAGAAGCTAACCATCGCAACAGCACCCTGAACGGGGTTGAGAACCCATAGACGATGCACACAGTCATCAGGCTCTAAGAAGGGATGGAAAACGCTGGAGGAGCGCCTTGTGGTGGCACCTTGGGAAGAAAGGGTGACATGATTTTACTGTGCGTATAATGCAAGTGCACGCGTCAATGTAGTATAGGCCTTTGTGAGGCCCGAGTCGAACTCAGGGACACTAAACTATCGGTAGACTACTAATAACTGTTTGCGATCAGCTAGACCGATTAAAGGGCTTTGATGGTTGTTGTAAAATAAAAGAAAATAAAATAAAACAGAGCAATTGATTAAGTGTTTAGTTTAATCAATTCAAATGGAGACCTTTAGGATTGCGGTTTCACCGCGGGTTTTCGCTGTATGAATTTCCACATAGTTAATCAGATTTGCCTCTTATTCCGGGTAGTGGCATGTAGTCAGAATTGTTCACTGTCGTGATACAATTCACTACCTAAGTCTAGGTCGGTTCCACCGTCGTAGTAACCTATTCCCTATGCTAGGTGCATTAAAATCGACCTCTGGGCTTCCACCATTAACCGTACATCACCTGGTTCAAAGGATTTATGAGTTAATGTGAGTTTCGTCTCTTTTCAACCGTTAATTCTTCTTTCAAAGAAATTAAAGGCATTAAACTATCATTAGGGTGATCAAGAATAATGATATAATGGAGAAAATCAAATCATACCACAAATTTAAGAGACAAATTATAAATTACTATGATAAAAATATCATACAATGCTTCCCCTGGCTACTCCCAGTCCTAAAGATAAAGGGGATTAGCCCTGCATGTTCACCTCAGAGTAAGACATGATTGAAGAAAGGGGGAACATGGAGAAAAATGTGGCTAAAGTGATGAAACCCCCTAACAGAGAAGATCCAATCATTCCTCGGCGTAGAGTGCGTGATCTACAACCTTTCGGCGGTGGAAAACGTCTTCTTTGGCTTCTGGAATGGTCAGGGCGTGCTTCTGGGCTCCGTTCTTCTCTCCACACCTTCTCGGGATGTGTGCAGTGGCTAATGATGTGATACCCCACTCTCGACTATCGTCATTAGGTATTAACACCGAGTTAGGTTTCCAAAATATCACAGCCGTTGGATTTGGGTCGATCTGAAACAAACTCTGATCTGACGGTGTCGATACCATCGACGCTGGTCGATGGTATCGACACCTCGTGATATCGGCAAACCTTCTTTCTTTTCTATCACCCCGCCTGATGCTGACTCGATACCATCGACGCGGGTCAATGGTATCGACACCCTTAAGCGTCAGTTTTATCCCTTTTCTGTCACTAAAGCTATAAGTGTCGATAGTATCGACTAGCTGGTCGCTACCATCGACTTCCCAATCGATGGTATCAATTTTGCACTGCTCCTTGCGGCTGCCTGCCTGTGGCTGTGTCGTAGTATCGACTGATGTCGATGGTATCGACAGCTGCAGCTATGTGTTTTTCCTGAAATTGCACAACAAAACCAAATCAGTCGAGATAAAACCTATAATTATAATCATTTATGCTCAAAATGATAAAATAAGAGAGATTTGACACTGAGAAGGATGATAGAATAAAGTAAGTGAATTATGTAATATTAACCACCAAAGTGACCAATAAACACATAAAATGCAAGTAAAACAAGTCTATAAATGCAACTCAAAATCATCACATCAAACTCCCCTAAGGTTGAACATTGCTCGTCCTTGAGTAACAAAACTCTAGAATAGAATTGCGAGGGTCAACTAAAGAACAGATTATCACAACAGACTTCGCCATATGATCCCCGCCATACATTCACAATCCAGCCCTTACTAACCACAGAATGATAATTACCCTCAAGGCGACAATAATCATCCATAAAAGATATCTACCTCAAAATTGATGAGCACTATCACATAAGGATGTTAACATAATAAAATCCTTCGGTCCAGACTCACTACATCTTGTGATCTTCTATCTACTTTGCTCGTCCTAACTACCATCTAAGTGGAAGCAGCTCTCCTGATATGAAAAAGTGAGGAGACAATCATGGTGGCCTACCAATTCAAGCAATAGATGGATGGAATAGGTGGTTGTGGATGAAATAGAAGCATTATATGATTTTAACATGCACAAAAACAATAATGACCTAAATGATGCATATGCAAATGAAAATGCCCTAATGCCTACATTTGGGTGGAATGGTGCATGCACTATCATTCCATCTCAAGGTGAGATGGAATATCTAAGAAACTACACCATGAACTTATTATTCTTAGTATGCAAGTGAGAACAAGTTCCTTTCTCCCTCTCATTACTACTTACTTCTCAATTCTCTTTTCTTCTTTGTTTTTTTTCAAAACTTTTTTTTCAAGCCCTTATTTTCACAGCTGACAATGAATTATTTGTTAGGCTCACTTATTGTTACATAACTTATACATTTGAAGCATTCAGAAGGTATGGAACAAGTTCATCACATTTAATGTTTCAGAAGACATAAGATGCATGATGTACTATAATCACAAAAAAAATGTGAATGCAACTACAAAATGATAGTTATGCAACTAAATGACATACACCTAAGGATAATGTGCATGTATAAGTATTCTATCTTTTTCTCATTTTCATGCACAAATATGTGAAAATAGTTGCAATGTAAAACCTATCTACATGGGATGCAGTCAAAGAGATGAAAACCGTAATGTGGTTCCAGTTCTTATGGTGGAGTATGAAAACAATGCGGTGGATAGATCACAAGATTAATTGACTAAACCTTTGGAAAATATTATGTGTCCCTCCTTACTGACATGTGTAGTAATTAAGAGGTTTCCCTCTCTTATTTCAAATTAAAGTCTCATTATCATTTGGTCAGTTTAGGCTCAAACAACCAATTCCGTCCACTTTTCATGAATCATAGGAATGTACAGTTGTGGTTTCCTATTTTAGAGTTGACAAACCCAATTATTTTCTTAAGTCATGTGCATGCTCAAAGTTGAACAACACAAGCTTGCAAAAGTACTATTTTTTTTTAAATTTACCCCTGATTCCCATTTACAAACAACGAGATGACATATGACATTAGACATCCACAATTACACTAGATAAAGTGTGGATCCTAAAAACAAACTAATAACTAAGATAAATAAATGAAAAAAGACAAATCACTAAAAACTAAAACTAGGAAAAATAAAGGATAGAAGTTGTTCCAACTCCCCCTCCCCCCTAAGCTTGAATTCGAATATGGCCTCATAGTCAAAAACATCCTTAAAAGGTGGAACAGTGATACCGATCATTCTACAGGTGGAGGCAGGTACTGTGGGGTTGTGGGGTCCCATGATGGGTACTGGCCCTGTAAACTCAGATCCTACTGGGGCATCGGCAGAGGTTGAGGATACCCCCTGAAATAGTTTTGGCTCCAGTAGTTGTCGTAGAAGGGTTGTTGCTGCATCTCCATCCTATGCAACCTGTCATGAATGTTATGTTGGTTGGCAAGGAGGAGGCGCTCATTTTCATAAATGGCCTGCTGGTTCACAAAAAGCCAGTTTGTGGTATCCTGAATACCAGCGAACGACGTCGTATGCTACTGTTGAGTCTGTTGTATCTCCTGCAGCATCGAGTACATTCCTTGCATCGAATATACATCCTCTCCTTGCTGAGAGGGTTGAGGTGGCGGAGGCTGTGAAGATGATGATTGACCCGGGTGGAAACGGGGACGCTTCCGGGGTGCTACTCGTGCCCGAAGAGTAGTGAAAGCCTCCTCTTCCTCTTCATGCTTGTCGCCATCATCATTATTGTCACCATTACTGCCATCTTCATCAGATTCGTCGATGGCGATGATAGGCCATTGGAAATGCTGAGCTCCCTCGATGTTGAAGACAGGGTCGGGAAGCACACATTCTTGATATTCATGATTAACATGACAATGTGCATATGTCAATCCATCACGGAGAAGGAGGAGGTTGGAGTAGTGCAGATGATTGAGGTTGACCTTGCTCCTATTGGAAAGTGGAGTAAGCTGGGAAAAATCCAAACTAAGGTAGAGGGCCAGCGGTATGATGAGCCCTCCAAAGTGGATAGGATCCTTCCGCATACTCCTCCTCATGACCAACATGTGCTTCAAAAAGAACGTGCCCCAGTTACACTCCTCGCGCTTCAACAATTTATACAGGAAGAATAGATCCATCTCTTGGAATTTGCTAAGAGACAAATCACCACGAGCAAACAGTGTCGTACAAAGCATGTAGTGTAGAATCTGCACAAAGGGATGCTCGAAGTCAGCTACGGCAGCATTGTGGTTGCTCAAAGACTTGCCGGGAGGCGTAGTCACCAGCTTGGCGAAGATGTCGTCGTAATCAATCTGGTTGTCCGGCCTCCGGTGCTGGTAATTGTCATGATACCAGATATACACATAATTGAACTGGTCGAGAGTGAGGGTGTAATTGTTGTTGTAGAGTCTGAAGGACACACGCTCCTTCTTCCACTCTCTATCGGTGGCGATCAAGTCATTGGGCACAACATTGATATCAAATGATGCCATGAACTCCTCCATGAGCTCCTTGTATGTTGGCCACTCACCGAAGAACGGTTGGCCATCAACATGGTACTCCAACTCGTCGGACCTCCTGGTCGTATGCCTTGCCTGCCCCTTCAGGACGTAGGCAAGATTGGGCTCAAACCCAAGGTTGCGAACCATGTCCTGATCAATGTAGAGGGTGGGCTCAATCTTTCTCTTAAGCAACTCCTCATACACCTTCTAGATATCCACGGAAGGGTGGACAATCCTCGGACGAGTAATCGATGCAGGAGGTGAAGGAATGAATGCGGGGATATCCATCGGGACCGTGAGTAAAGAATATGCACCGGCTGTACGCACCATTGTCGCTGAGAAAGAAAAAGAATAATAAAGAGAGATCGGTGAAGGTCATAGAATATGATCTATGCTCGGTGCAGTGCTCCGGGAAGAGATCACGATCTATGGATGCTCGTAGTAGGCCTCCAGTCGCACAACAATGCTCAATGCACAAGTATAAGGAAGAAGCTCTGAAGGTGTGAAGAAATCTGATGAACAATCCCTCCTTTTATAACTTCATCCTTCGCTACTGTGCACCAGTCGATACCATCGACGGGGTGTCGATGGTATTGACACCTGTAGCACAATCCGAGTTTCGCAAGTATCGACGGCTGTCGATAGCCCGATGTGGGGGCCCATATTGATGACGCGTCGATAGCATCGACGGTTGTCGATGGTATCGACCCATCCCACGGATCGACTTCCTTGATGTAGCGATCGCCGTTGATTTCCTCTCACAGATTGGTGACATGCCGCATCGATACAATCGACAGATGTCGATAGTATCAACTCTTCTTAGTGCAAACACCCTCACGAGGCACGGACGCCGCTTTCTTCTTGTAACCGGGTCGATACCATCGACAGACCCGACGATGGTATCGACTTCACTAAGACAAATTTTGTCTGAAAATCTTCAGGGATCTAGCGAGTATCGACACCCATGTCGATACTATCGACCCCGTTCCGGTGATTCACTGATGGTAGGTCGATACCATCGACGAGTCCGTCGATAGTATCGACTCAGAGAAATTTTTGCAGCCTCCTTACTGTGCCCATGTCGATACCATCGACACAATGGTCGATGGTATTGAACCTGCCTCAGGCCTGCACACTAAACAAATGATCAAGGTATCATTTTTAGTGTAAAAACAAAATTAAACCAAACTAACTTGTAAATGCAACAAAAATAGATGAAACAACCAATGGTTGGGTTGCCTCCCAACAAGCACCCTTATTTAACATCATAGGCTAGATGAAATCAAGCATATCACACTTCCTTGAGTGCAATGAGTTTCACCTCATGCACTTTCCTCGTGTAATCCTCACCGAAGTACAACTTCAACCTTTGTCCATTAACCAGAGATTTTGTCTCTCCATCACGCACCATGATTGTTCCATGTGGCCAGACCTCCTCTACAATGAAAGGTCCACTCCACTGGGATTTCAATTTCTCGGGATGCATCTTCAACCTTGAGTTGAACAAGAGCACACGATCTCCCTTCTTGAAGACACGCAGTTGACTGTGTCGATCGTGAATCAACTTTGTTCGCTCTTTGTAAATCTACGAGCTTTCATATGCATTCATCCTCAGCTCGTCAAGTTCATTAATTCAGCTCTAGCAAGCGTTTCTTTCCTGCTTCATCATAATTCAAGTTCAACTTTCTTAGCACCCAATGCGCCTTATGCTCCAACTCTACCGACAAATGGCAGGCCTGCCCATAAGCCAACCTAAAAGGCGTAGTGCCTATAGGTGTCTTAAACACCATCCTATACGCCCATAAAGTGTCCGGTAGTAAGGTGCTCCAGTTCTTTCTTATCGAAGCCACTGTATGCTCCAGGATTTTCTTTTCCCTATTGGAGACTTCGACTTGCCCCTGTGTCTGTGGGTGGTACGGGGTACCAATGTTGTGCTTTACCCCATACTTCCTCAACAATGCAACGAACTTTTGATTTTTGAAATGGGTACCTCCATCACTGATAATCATCCTCGGTATGCCAAATCTGCAAAAAATATAGTCTTTTACGAACCTGCACACTACAGTAGCATCATTAGTCCTAGTGGGTATTGCCTCTACCCACTTCGATACATAGTCAACAGCCAATAAAATGTACAAATTAGAGTTTGAGGAAACAAAGGGTCCCATGAAGTTAATACCCCACAGATCAAACACCTCAACCTCTTGAAATACGTTGAGGGGCATATTCGGTCACTTTGAAATATTACCTGCACGTTGGCAGGAATCGCATCGTCGCACATAGTCATATGCGTCCCGGAAAAATGTAGGCCAGTAAAGGCCACTCTCAAGTACCTTGGCCGCTATTCTAGAACTGGAATGATGACCTCCCGTGGGTAAAGTATGACAATGATGAAGTACACTCTCATACTCAACCTCCGGTATGCACCTGCGCAACACGCCATCCCTACATTGCTTCAACAAAATGGGGTCATCCCAGAAATAATATCTCAAAGAATGGAAAATTTTCTTTTTCTCTTGATATGTCCAATCATCAGGGATAATTTTGCAAACAAGATAATTAACAATATAAGAAAGCAATGGATTTTTAGATTTTATAGAAAGAAGTTGTTCATCAGGGAATGTCTCGGTAATGGGTATATGAATGTGCTTCTCATCAACCCATTCCAACCAAGACAAATGGTCTGCAACCACATTTTCTATTCCTGCCTTATCTTTAATTTCAACATCAAATTCTTGTAACAGTAAGATCCACCTAATCAATCTAGGGTTGGCATCTTTCTTTTCCATCAAATACTTTATGGCAGTGTGGTCCGTCCATACCATAACTTTTGACCCTACTAGATATTGCCGAAATTTTTCAAATGCGAAAACGACGACGAGAAGCTCTTTTTCCATTGTAGTGTAATTAAGTTGTGCTTCATTTAAAGTTTTGGATGCATAGAAAATCACATCGGGTTTGTTATCCACATGTTGTCCTAAAATAGCCCCTACTGCGATATCCGATGCATCACACATTAATTCAAACAACTTGTCCAATCTGGTGTTTGCACAACCGGTGTAGAAATTAATTTCTCTTTAAGCACATTAAAAGCATGCAAACACTTCTCATTAAAATCAAACACCACATCTTTCTCCAACAACTCAGATAATGGTTTAGTGATTTTTGAGAATTTTTTTATAAAGTGGCTGTAAAATCCTACGTGACTGAGAAACCTTCGTAGCCCTTTAACCGAGTTCGGTGGGGGTAACTTGGAAATAACCTCAATTTTAACTAGATCTACCTCCAACCCCTTTCTAGACACTTAATGTCCAAGCACAATCCCTTCACTAACCATCATATGACATTTTTCCCAGTTGAGAACCAAATGTGTGTCCTCACATCGTTGTAAAACTTTATCCAAGTTATATAAATATTCATCGAAAGATGCACCATGGACGGAAAAATCGTCCAAGAAGACCTCCAAACAATGCTCAACCATATCAGAGAAAATGGCAAGCATGCAACGCTGAAAGTTTGCTGGTGCGTAACATACACCAAAGGGCATACGACGGTATGCAAATGTTCCATAAGGACAAGTGAAGGTGGACTTCTCTTGGTCCTTAGGATCAATTGAAATATGATTATAGACCAAATAACCATCTAGAAAACAAAAGTGAGATCGACCTGCTAATCGCCCTAAAATCTGATCAATGAATGGAGGAGGAAAATGATCCTTCAACGTAGCAGCACTCAATCTACGGTAATCGATACACACACGCCACCCGGTTACTAGACGGGTCGTGACCGGCTCATTTAACAGATTATGCGTAACAGTAATTCCCCCTTTTTTAGGGACTACCTGTGTGGGGCTTACCCACGTCAAGTCAGAGATAGCGTAAATGATGCCTGCAGAGAGGAGCTTGATCACCTCCTTCTTGGCGTCCTCCATCATGCTTGGATTTAGTCTGCGTTGTGGCTGGATTACAGGTTTGGCTTTTCCTCGAGCCGGATCTTATGATGGCACAACATAGGGGAGATCCCCTTGATGTCCGCTACCGACCACCCGAATGCACCTCGGTGGTTCTTCAGCATGATCATTAGTTGATCCTCCTCCTCGGCACTCAGATATGCCGAAATAATCATTGGTAGCTTTTCACCCTCGGCTAGAAATGCATATTTTAAGTGAGGTGGCAGTGGCTTCAAGTCTAACTCTGGCGGACTGATCAAGGATGACTGAAGCGGTGGTGGGAGTTCCCCAAGATCTTCATAGTACCTAGCATAAAAACACGACATCACTTGAAGCATCTTGACACATTCTTGTAGTGACTTGCTTCTCATTCAATGATGTGTTATATTGACCAGGCAAGCTTCAAGAGGCAGTTCCGGATATTCATTGAGAACAGAACTTGCTATGACATCCTCTTCAGTAGAAGGAGGGATGTCCTCCTCTTCATCATTTGGAAAACCCACAGCCTTGCTAAGAGAAACAACTTTGGTCTGCTCCATAATGTCTACAGCCAGTGTCCCCTTCTCCACCTTGGTCATTACATGAGCCATATCTAGAAACGACTTCCCTAGATAGAGAGAAATATTCTGATCAAAGTGCTTCACCATGCGGCATTGCTCCTTTGCTTTTGATTGCATTATGCTTGATGGAATAACCATTTCAAACAGATCATCAGCGATACCCAAGGTCAAACAGCCTCTTCCCATCTCGAGTATCATATCTACAGTAGCTTGGAAGGGTCTTCCAAGGAGTAACTCATTTCCTTGTTCGTCCTGCATTTCCATTACCATAGAGTCTACTGGAAATACAAACCGATCTACTTTAACTAACACATCCTCTCAAATACCATATAGCTTCACCACAGAATTGTCCGCCAACTAAATTGTCATATTGTTTGGCCTTGATTCTTTCAGTCCCATCTTCTTGAACATAGAGAGAGGCATCAAATTTATACTTGCCCCGAATTCACACAGTGCTTCGCCGAATTTCACTTTACCAATATAACATGAGATATTGAAGCAGACTGGATCCTGCCTTTTAGGTGGCAATGTGCCCAAAATGAAAGCACTCACCTGTTCCTTAAGAACCATAACCTCGGTATCAGGAATATTCCTCTTCTTTGTGATTATGTCTTTCAGAAACTTGCCGTAGGAGGGAATATGCTCTATTGCTTCCAACAATGGAATGTTGACAGAAAGCTTCCTAAAGATATCTAGGAACTTCTTGAACTGAGCATCCACTTTCTTGGCTTTCATGCTATTTGGATATGGGATCGGGACAGTCTGTGCCCTTTGATGTGGCGACACATATGGTTTCCTCTTCTACGTCTCCTCCTCAACAACTGGTTCTACTTTGACATCCTCTACCACATCCTCGACCGGCTCTGTGCTTGGAATCAGAACCTCCTCTATGGCCTCACCTATGATTTTTGGCTGGGGTGTGCTCGGTTCATCGGCCCTGGGGTTTAAAATCTTCTTACCACTCCGTAGAAGAATTGCCTTAGCTTGTTGGTTTCCTCCTAGAATGTTTGTGTTTTCAAGAAAACCTTATTGTACTGGCTTCTTCAGATTTGCTATCTCAGTGGCCATCTACGCTACTGATGTCTCTATAGTCCTCATCTGAGCCCCATGACTTTGTAAGGTCTGCCCAAATTGATTCATAATTTCTCCTTGTTGCTTAATCTGTTGATTAAATGTGCTCATGAGTTCTTGATTCTGCTTGATTACTTGGTTGAGCAACTCATTGCTCTTATCCTCCTTCATCGGTTGGGGTTTTGCGTCAGGGTCATGTAAGAAATAATTTGGGTCCTTCCATGAAATTTTCTTGTCTTTCCTCCAAGAATAGTTGTTGTTTCTTTACCCCTGTTGTTGGTGCATAAATTTTACTTGAGCTTCATCCTTAGATTCTATATCTTCTTTTGCCAGCAATTTCTTGGATAGAAGGTCCATCTTCTCATTTAGCTCCTTGATGGCCTTTGACTCTCCTACAACTCGAACCTTCTCTACTGCATCTCTGTCGCCCCAGGATTTCTTTTTGGCCATGTTCTTCATAATTTCCCAACACCTTGTGCCTGTGTTGTTTAGGAAGAACCCCGAACCTGTGGAATCTAGGTTACTTCTATCATGCTCAGAAAGAGCAAAATAGAAAATCTTGACTTGTTTCTCCTTGTCAAGCCCATGATGTGGTCACCTCCTCAGCATTATCTGGAAATGCTCCCAGGTTTCAGAATAAGTCTCCCCAACCTTCTGGCTAAAATTATGGATCTTCCATACTAGATTGTTGGTCTTCTCGGGTGGAAAGAATCTCTCGAAGAACACCTCGACCATATGATCCCACGACTCCACATACTCATCATCCAAGTTATACAACCATTCTCGGGCATTTCCCGCTAGTGAGCTAGGAAATAATTTCAAATAGAGCATCTCCTGTGGGAACCTGTCGATTTTGATCATGTCACAGTTCTCCACGAACTGGCTAATGTGAGTCACTGGCTCTTCATTTTTAATCCCGTGAAATGCATTTGATTTGACCAAATTTATTAGGCCTGGATCAATCTTATAGTTGGGAATGTTGATCGCCTGCCTCTTGATCGACCCTTTAGATGCAGATGCAGAAGATGCCTTGATCTTCTACCAGATTGTCTGTTCCTCAGCCATATCTTCTGGTTCAGAGTCTGAATCTATATCTTCAGGTCAGTTTTGAATGTTGTTCTCCTCGTCGTCTGGTCCCAACAGTGGAACCTCTGGTGATATCTGTGTGTAGTCTATGCTATGCGTCCTCACCATACACTAGTGCCTGCAAAATAATAATTTAGGTTTAGTACCGTGCTAGACGATTTCTAAATATGAAAGATAAACTATGAATTTCAAATATGATAATCATCATCATCATCATCATCATCATCTAAGCCTCAATCCCAACTATGTTGGGATCGGCTACATGGATCCTTCATTTCCATTCAGCTCTATCATGGGCCATATTCTGATTGAGATGTAGAGATTCAAAATCTCTCTTTATAAGCTCATCCCATGTTAATTTAGGCCTTCCTCTTCTTCTATTTATAGTGTTTGGCTCAATAGCATTGATTCGTATAGGCGCACTAGTAGGTATGCATTGCACATGTCCGTACTGTCTGAGTCGGCCCTCACGCAACTTGTCCTCAATGCTCACCACCCCCACTTTATTCCTGATATAGTCATTTCTCAAACGATCTTTTCTTGTCTTCCCACACATCCATCTCAGCATACGCATTTCAGCCACGTTCATCTTGTTGAGACCTTGTTTCTTCACCGCCCAACATTCACTCCCATAGAGCATGGCTGGTCATATAGCTGTTCTATAACCAAGATAATAAAATAAAAAATGATAATAAAATAATAAAATAAAAATG
This sequence comes from Alisma plantago-aquatica, assembly GCA_963693085.1. Lineage (NCBI taxonomy): Eukaryota > Viridiplantae > Streptophyta > Magnoliopsida > Alismatales > Alismataceae > Alisma > Alisma plantago-aquatica. The sequence continues at coordinate 1,332,782,935 of OY856410.1, read as the reverse complement.
TGGCCTAAAGTGGCCGCTTGCAGCACTCGTAGTGTCAACAATTTTCCGTGTCCCCGGTAACGGTGCCAAAAACTTGACACGATTTTACCGTGCATATAACGCAAGTGCACACGTCAATGTAGTATAGGCCTTTGTGAGGCCTGAGTCAAACTCAGGGACACTGAACTATCGGTAGATTACTAATAACTATTTTTGATCAGCTAGACTGATTAAAGGGTTTTGAGGGTTGTTGTAAAATAAAAGAAAATAAAATAAAACAGAGCAATCGATTAAGTATTTTGTTTAATCAATTCAAATGGAGATCTTTAGGATTGTGATTTCACCACAAGTTTTCGTTGTATGAATTTCCACATAGTTAATCAGATTAGCCTCTTATTCTGAGTAGTGGCCTGTAGTCAGAATTGTTCACTGTCGTGATACAATTCACTACCTAAGTCTAGGTCAGTTCCACCATCGTAGTAACCTATTCCCTAAACTAGGTGCATTAAAATCGACCTCTGGGTTTCCACCATTAACCGTACATCACCTTGTTCAAGGGATTTATGAGTTAATGTGAGTTTCGTCTCTTTTCAATTGTTAAATTTTCTTTCAAAGTAATTAAAGGCATTAGATTATCATTAGGGTGATCAAGAATAATGATATAATGGAGAAAACGAAATCATACCACGGATTTAAGAGACAAATTATAAATTACTATGATAAAATTGTCATACAATGCTTCCCCGGGCTACTCCCGGTCCTAAAGATAAAGGGGATTATCCCCACATGTTCATCTCAGAGCAAGACATGATTGAAGAAGGGGGGAACATGGAGAAAAACGTGGATAAAGTGATGCAACCCCCAAACGGAGAAGATCCAATCATTCCTCGGCGTAGAGTGCGCGATCTACAGCCTTTCGGCGGTGGACAACATCTTCTTCATCTTCCGGAACATTCGATGAATTCTTTTAGTCTCCGTTCTTCTCTCCACACCTTCACAGGATGTGTGTAGCGACTAATGATGTGATACCCTACTCCCGGCCGCTGTCATTAGGTATCAACACCAAGTTAGGTCACCAAAGTATCACAGCCGTTGGATTTGGGTCGATCTGAAACAAACTTTGATCTGACGGTGTCGATACCATCGACGTGGGTCGATGGTATCGACACCTCGTGATATCGGCGAGCCTTCTTTCTTTTCTGTCATCCCGCCTGATGCTGACTCGATACCATCGATGCAGGTCGATCGTATCGACACCCTTAGGCGTCGGTTTTATCCCTTTTCTGTCACTGAAGCTATAAGTGTCGATAGTATTGACTGGCTGGTCGCCAACAACCTGATGGTAACTCGCTACCATCGAATTCCCAGTCGATGGTATCGACTTTAAACTGCTCCTTGCAGCTACCTACCTGTGGCGGTGTCGATAGTATCGACTGATGTCGATGGTATTGACAGCTGCAGATATGTGTTTTTCCTGAAATTGCACAACAAAACCAAATCAGTCGAGATAAAACCTACAATTATAATCATTTATGCACAAAATGATAAAATAAGAGAGATTTGACACTGAGAAGGATCATAGACTAAAGTAAGTGAATTATGCAATATTAACCATCAAAGTGACCAATAAACACATAAAATGCAAGTAAAACAAGTCTATAAATGCGACTCAAAATCATCGCATCAAAGGGCTACGTTATGCTAATGAGGAGGAGAACCCGGCATACTATCACCTTCCTGAGGCCGGAGACACCACCCCACATGGCCTACCTACGGAGCTACCATCATTAGTTGACGATGATAGATGCAGACCCAGGTGGAGGATGTCGCAGATGGAGGGCAGAGGCCACGAGCAACACACTTAGGGCTTCAAATGAGCAACTGGAAAGCAAGGAGGAGACCTCATAGCCTACCTTTGGTCGGAGAGCAGCGACGTATGCTTGGAAGGGATTAGACTCCACACACCAATCTCATGCCGATGAAAGGCCAGTGGTGGTGGCACCACAAATGGGAGGGACAGAGTCTAGTCGAGTGAACTGAACCCCGTCGGATCTGGGCTCTGAGGTGGCGACTCTTGCGTCCATTGAGGGCAGACAGAGCGAGTGTCAAGGAAAGAAGATGACTTGCATGAGAGTGGGAGCGGCCGGTTCTGAGGCCTAACTGGAAGCGCTTCCTATTGGCCACGTTGTGCTTCCTGATTGGCTCCAAAATGTAATTTCTTCTGAAATGTTCAGATCTTGTAAAATTCCTAGTAATTACCTCTATTGTCAGAAAAATACAAATAATATACTAAAATTCTGAGAAAAATGTGTAGAACAATATGGAAGCATAATATCAACCTTTTAATTCTTTAATATCAGTGATATCATGTGAGATGTAAAATGGTCTTTTCATGTCTAATAAATAATAAATGCAGACTTAAAATTATGAGAATATGTCACTAAGTTTATAATCATGTTTATAATACATATGATGTCAGATATGGTCATGATGATGAACGAAAGCATAGAATTTGATTAATATGGCTAATTAGGGCTAATAACACTAAAGATAATGCAATTAATGCATACATGCTCAATAAATGGTGAATTTTACATAACACCCTTATTTCAGTAACTAAAAGATGATATGTAAATATGAGATCAGTTTTATACATGAAATCTATGTTATATGATGTTGACCCTTAATACATGGTTAATAAACCCTAATTGGATTAATGTATATAAACTAGGGTTAATATGTGCACAAAAAGGATATGGAACCTAATGTTCAGATAGTGAACCATAATATAGAAAATGACATCATTAAAATAATCCTAAGACAAGAATGCAAGTAATAATGAGAATATCATAATGAGATAAGAAAACCTTAATATGAACATAACTAGGATTAAGATGATGAGAACCTGATGATAGTAAGTGATCTTATCTTAATCAGGTTTAGAAAAGATATGGTTGACATCAGGAATGTGGTATAGATTGTGATAACTCTTTGGAAGGTACACCATTACCTCTTACTTGGCTTATTATACATTATGATTGTGTTATATGTAGTAAAATATTAGGCGTATTCAGTACAATATTATTGAATATTGTGTTGACGTGTAACACATGTAATCTTTTATTTTAGGTTGTAGACATATGTTCTTGAAGATCTGGGATAGTGAGAGTTGTATGGCGAGCTAATGTACAGGTGGACCTGTTGTCTTAAGATCATGTTATTTAGTGGTAGTACATGTATATGTATAAGTTTGTTGTTCAATATGTAATATCAAATGTTGTAACAATTCATGTTGTAATTATATGTTGAATGGTGAACATGTGTTGTGGTTTTATTATTGTTCATGTGCATGTGCTACTGACTGTTTCCTTTTGACACCCTTGATTTTCTTCTTATTAGCCTAGTATGAGGTGTTTAAAATTGGGATTCTCGCTGAGATGAGGGTTTCAATTTGGATGTCACACATTAGATTAAGTGTTTGAAAATCCGGGGACGTCACAGGTGGTATCAGAGCATGAACAATATGTATATGATGTGACAAAGTGGGTTTTCTGGCTTAATTCCGAGGACGAAATTTCTTGTAAGGTGTGTAGGATGTGATGGAGTGGACTTTTGGATTCCTTAAGTGTCCAATGAATTAAGTGAAAACATATGTTTGAGTTAGATTGAGAGTTCCAAACTTTTGACAAATAGGTGTGTTGATGTGAGGTTCATATAATGATTAAGATCTCTCTTTTTATGCCTTTTTGAAGAATTTAATCAGATGATCTAACAATTGAGTTTTGGCACCAAATTTGAGTTTAAGGTATCTTGAGTGGTAGGGAAGCTATGGCTAAAATTTGGAGATAATAAGATATTCCTATAGAGAGTTATGAAGGTTTGAAGTTTGTGATAATATGTGCATTTTGAGGATTAATAGACCAAAGTTTAATAGTTGAGTTGTGTCATGCCCATGTATCTTTGATTGGGTCTGTGCGGCCTAATTCTGGACTTGGATATTAGATCCTATGGTTTTGACCATTCCCCAAGTTGAGAGTCAGCCATTCACATAGTGGTTGCTTGGGAGCAGTCTGACGGTTGTTTTGGACGACTATGGTCTTTGGATGCAGACTTAGAGGTGGAGAGCTGCCACGGTTTTTCTCCAGAACAATAGAGGTAGTGGGACAGAAATGGTCGTATTCCTGGATGAATCATGATCTCCCACCATGGGTGGAAGTGGGATGTAAATGGGGAAGTTGCCCTCACATCCACTCTGACCCTCGACTTGGGTGGCTTTTAGTGCCGCAAAAATAGAGAAACCGAGCAACCTCTCCACCGTCTCCCTATCCATCTGCAATAGAGAGTCCCATTCTGAGAAGTTTCCCCACTGCAACTCAAGAGTAGAAGCGGCTGCTGAAGCGGATCATAATAGTGGTGTAGCCATAGCGGTGAGATCATGCAAACAGAGAAGCTAACCATTGCGGCAGCACCCTGAATGGGGTTGAGAACCCATGGACGACGCACGCAGGCCTCAAGCTCTGAGCAGCGATGGCAAACGTCAGAGGAGCACCTCGTGGAGGCACCTTGGGAGGAAAGGGCTACATTATGCTGATGAGAAGGAGAATTCAGCATCCTATCACCTGCCTGAGGCCGAAGATGCCACCCCGCCCGGCCTGGCGGTGGCGCTACCATCATCAGGAGACGGCAGTGGATGTAGACCTAGGCGGAGGCTATCACATATGGAGGGAAGAGGCCACGAGCAACACACTTAGGGCTTCAAATGAGCAACTGGCCAGCAAGGAGGAGACCTCGTAGCCTACCTTTGGTAAGAGAGCAGCGACGTCTGCTTAGGAGGGATCAGACTCTACGCACCAATCTCATGCCAGTGAAAGGCCAGTGGTAGTGGCACCGCAAATGGGAGGGACAAAGTCCAGTCAAGTGAACCGAACCCCATCAGATATGGGCTCTGAGGCGACATATCTCATGTGTGCTGAGGGCAGACGAAGTGGGTGTCGGGGAAATAAGATGACTTGAATGAGAGAGGGAGCGGCCGATTCTGAGGCCTAACTGGAAGTGCTTCCTTTTGGCCACGTAGCGCTTCCTGATTGGCTCCAAAAGGTAATTCCTTTAGAAATGTTCAAATCTTGTAAAATTCCTAGTAAGTAGCTCCGTTGTCAGAAAAATACAAATAATATACTAAAATTCTGAGAAAAATGTATAGAACAATATGGAAGCATAATATCAACCTTTTAATACTTTAATATCACTGATATGAAGTGATATGTAAAATGGTCTTTTCATGTCTAATAAATAATAAACGAAGACTTAAAATTATGAGAATATGTCACTATGTTTATAATCATGTTTATAATGTATATGATGTTAGATATGGTCATGATGATGAACAAAAGCATACAATTTGATTAATATGGCTAATTAGGGCTAATAACACTAAAGATAATGCAATTAATGCATACATGCTCAATAAATGGTGAATTTTACATAACACCCTTATTTTAGTAACTAGAAGATGATATGTAAATATGAGATCCATTTTATACATGAAATCTATGTTATATAAAGTTGACCCTCAATACATGGTTTATAAACCCTAATTAGATTAATGTATATAAACTAGGGTTAATATGTGCACAAAAAGGATATGGAACCTAATGTTCAGATAGTGAACCATAATATAGAAAATGACATCATTAAAATAATCCTATGACAAGAATGCAAGTAATCATGAGAATATCATAATGAGATAAGAAAACCTTAATATGAACATAACTAGGGTTAAGATGATGAGAACCTGATGATAGTATGTGATCTTATCTTAATCAAGTTTAGAAAAGATATGGTTGACATCAGGAATGTGGTATAGATTGTGATAACTCTTTGGAAGGTACACCATTACCTCTTACTTGGCTTATTATACATTATGATTGTGTTATATGTAGTAAAATACTTGGCATATGATATTGGATGAAATGATTGTTCTTGTATGATAACTTGCTTGATTTTCCATACTTATGGCTATGAACACATGAAACATAAGATATCTGATCCATCATATGATAGCCCTAAACTCTTTGGTAGTACAGTGCATTGAAGTGATCTCAAACTCTTTGGTAGTAGATCACATGTGTTAGATCTCAAACTCTTTGGTAGTAGATCACACGTAATATGATCTCAAACTCTTTGGTACTAGATCATAAGGCCTAAGAACATCAAAGCCCTTGGGGGCAGATGTACGAGATATATGATGGAAATGTGCTTAAAAGATACGTGTTCTCTTTTTTTAATAAACATTCTTGTTCAAGTATATGCTTTTGTTATATTTCTTTATAACTTCCAAGTATTAGTTTTATTATATTGCCAAGATATGATGAGAGGTATATAAAGGACACATAGGCATACTCAGTACAATATTCTTGAATATTGTGCTGACGTGTACCACATGTAATCTTTTGTTTAGGTTGTAGACATATGTTCTTGAAGATCCAGGATAGTGAGAGTTGTATGCCGAGCTGATGTACAGGTGGACCTGTTGTCTTAAGATCCTATTGTTTAGTGGTAGTACATGTATATGTATAAGTTTGCTATTCAATATGTAATATCAAATGTTGTAACAATTCATGTTGTAATTAATTATATGTTGAATGGTGAACATGTGTTGTGGTTTTATTATTGTTCATGTGTATGTGCTACTGATTGTTTCCTTCTGACTCCCTTGATTTTCTTCTTCTTAGCCTAGTGTGGGGTGTTTCAAATTGGGATTCTCGCTGAGGTGAGGGTTTCAATTTGGACATCACACATTAGATTATGTTTTAGAAAATCTGGGGACATCACACGGTTGGACTTTGAATGGTACAATTCAAATTCCCCTATGCGTAATAAAAGATGTAATACAACTGTGATGCATATTTGTTTAGGGATATACACAATGTTTCACATTGGATGATAACCCTTGTTTGTTCTCTTTACATAAATATGATGCTTAGTGAAATTAAGAGATAGTAGATATACTTATGTTGTGGATATGGTTAAGATTGTAAATGCATACATACAGTATCCATGATTATGTTGATAACTATACTGCTACTGCTGATTATAATCATGATGCTAGCTATCTCATGTTGTTTGTTATGTTTAGCATGCGAGCCATGCCTTTGTAACTAGAGATGCATATACTTCTAATCATGCTTATCCATATAGTTTTACTGATGTTGTTAGCTCTTCTTATGATGTTGATATGTTCAACCGATTAGACATGCTCATGTTTTTAGCTATGTTATGTTACTAGACTTGCTCATGATGCTAGATATGCATATGCTATTGAATTGCTTATATTGTCAACAAGATAAAGGATGACAATCAAGCTAATAATGATAGTTATTATCTGCTCCTTTATGTATTTTATTAATAATCAATACTGCTAATCTTATTTGTTAAAATTGATTAAAGTTCTTAACTATTTAATTACTCAAAAATGTTGTAATCAATAAACATTGTTGGAGGTTATATCTCTTGTTGGGACATGGGTCTCACCCTTGTGGTTCGTCACAATTCTTTTTAGATAATCTGAAGTGATGAAAACAAACATGTGGCAGCAAAGATGAGCTATAGTAATGAATCTATGAGAAATTTGATTAGGTCTAGTTTGTCCTAGAGTCATCCATGTGCTCTCAGGTCTGGGCAAGAAAATGTTTGTATATGATGTTTCAAACATATCAGACTTTTGTTAGCATACTAATGCTTGTTTGTATGACATATATGGATATTGTTCTCCTATGTATATATGTTGTGGCTAAGGTGATAGATCAGTTTGTATCAAATTCTTGGCATAGTATGGATTTAAGAAAGATGTTGAGCTCTTATGCAAATATTTCTGAGCTGGTGCTGACATTGAAATCAGTTTGACTTTACCCATATTTTTGGGTATGTGATTAATTAGTGATCGATTGTGTTTTATGTTTTGAGTAATCTTGTTTAGTGTAATGGGTTCTCACAGTGTACTTACACCTGAAGTCACTAAATTCATCACGTGTCGTTCATGTACTTTGACATCATCCATTGTGATCTTGAATAAGGGTTTCCATGAACATGGAGCTCAGGTGCATTGTGACACATGGGGTAGAATGTGAGTGTTGTAGATGGGATTCAACCCTCCTATAGAAAATTGATATCTAGGGCCTCTTGATAAGCAATATTGAGAAATGTACAACCATATTCATGTGATTAAATATGTGATATGTGAACTAACATACATTTGAGATAGTCTACTCTAGTTCAAAGAACTTGGATTGAGAATTGAGAATATGATGATTTCATGCCTCAAGTTCAATATGGATATAAGATACAAAGGAACTATATGATCATGGTAAAAATAATCATGGTTTGTAGGTTGAAGTTGTTCTCCAACTTTCCAAATTACTTGGGTAGCAATTATGTCTTGCTAGACGCTGCTCTTTTCTTGTGATATGATAAGTTTGTTATAGACATTCACTACTGGCATAATTATGGATCTATAGGGTCACACACATAGGAATGCACTTAGATTAAAGGAGTATATTCATTAATGATGTTTAATTTGACTATTAACGATGTTTAGATATTCAATTATACAATTGTGGTTCCAAAAATTGACTAAACTAGACTTTGAACTAACCAGTTCAAGTGTTGAACCGGTCGATTGGAGTGTCAGGTCAATTTTAATCATTATTGGTTGATCAATGGCCGAACTAGGGAGTGATATGGCCAATTAACATGGTTTAGAGATCAGTTCACATATCCCAATAGACCTCTTCATGGGATGAACCACCCAGTTCAGTTTCTAATTCAATTGGATCAAGGAGTGGTGTTAACATCATGTTGTGCATTTATCATGCATTGATGACCAATTTAATTCAGAATATGAAACTACACGAACCAACTATTTCACTTAGAGAACCAACCTACTCATGCACCATGAAACTGGTTGGGTGTGTGAACCAATCGGTTCGCCGTGCGCATGTTCTAGAAAATTTGTCAATTTGACCTTTTTGAATCCTGCTATGATTGGGAACCCTGACTATAAGACCCCTGCCCTCACTTAGTTCTTGATTTTTCTTTCTTTAAATAATAATATTCTTAAACCTTAATCTATCATGTGATTAACATTAATAACATGTGACATGTTTATGTTTTCAATTTGGTCTTATTTACATGATGTTTGTCTAGTTATGCTTTATGTGTGATTGATTTGGACCAAGTTGCAATTTACCCATGTTGAGGGTTTATCTTGAAATTTATGACATTTTGGGTGTTCCTCCTATGTTTTAATATCATGAGTGATAGAATGATTCATAGAGGTTCCTTGTTGGACCTTGGTTGATGAGGTGGCTTCATGTGTGTTGATGTTAGGGTTTGCATGGTTTGCATGGATGCACAAGTTGATGGTGGTGTTGACCATGTTGATGCACCTTAATTAGATCATGTGATGCACCTTAATAACATGTGACATTTTTGTGTTTTCAATCTGGTCCTATTTGCATGATGTTTGAGCTGGATATGCTTTGTATGCTTCATTTAGACCAAGTTGCAATTTATTCATGTTGAGGGTTTATCTTGTAATTTGTCACATGTTGGTTTTTCCTCCAATGTTTTAGCATCATGAGAGAGATAATGATGCATGGAGGCACCTTTTTGGACCATGGTTGATGAGGTGGCATCATTTTTGTTAATGCTAGGGTTTGCATGGATGCATGAGTTGATGGTGGCATCGACCATGTTGATGATCCTTTTAGAGTAGCGTCTGACGTGCTTTGTGCCATTGAGAGTGTTTTTAATGAAGTGATTATCTTAGTTGAGTTTGTAGCAAGACATGTGCTTTGCTCTTGATCTTGGTAACTAGGTTTTGCTTGTGTTGATGTTGCAGTGACTAGTTGCTTTAGTTGACATGGGTAGCGGTCGCTACCCTGTTGAACCTTGATTTTTTTCTTTGACCATTTGGGTGGTGAGGAGCTAAGTGGTTTCTACACTACCTATGTTTTAACATTCTTTTTTTCATGCATATCTTGAGTACTTTCATGGATGAGGTTTTTGGGGGACAAGTGTCACTACTGGCTGTGGTATCTTGGCACCTCATATCCCTTACCTCTCTCCTATCCTTGGGTACTTATACCCCTTCTTTCACATGAAAATAACCCTTTTAGCTCTCTTGTTTCTCTCTTCTTGCTTGAGGTAGGTCCTCATGCTTGATGGTGTTTGTGGAGGTGCTTCAGCTTGAAGAAGGTGGCCAAACCCTAACTTGTGGTGTTCAAGGATTGGAGCATCTCTCTTAGATGATCCTTGTGCTTGGTAAGTGGCCTAACCTTCTTGAATTGGTTTTTCTTGAAACCCTATCCCTCTCTCTTCTTTTGTTGGCCAAGACTGTGGTTCTATATGGTGGATTTCTTGAGGAACTTCTCTTTAATTGAGGTCGAATACATGTCTCTCCCATGGTAGTACCTTAGTGAGATGAGGATCTCCTCTTTCTCTTTCTTTTTGGCCTAGGGTTTAGACCCTCTTCTCTTTGGGTTTTCTTTGACCTTGGTTTGTTTGTATTCTCTTGAGGTGATCTTTCTTGGAGTTGGAGTTTACCAATCTTGGCGTTTCTTCTTTCTCTTGTTATATAACTCTCCCCTCTTCTATTATTTCACTTAATATTGCATACACACTATCTTATCTCTAAAACATGATTATAGGATGCTTTATAATGTTACCTTGATTTAGGGTTTATGATTATGCAATCATATTGTATAGATTATCTCTTTCTCCTAAACCCTAATTCATGTACCTGAAACTTAGTAGATGATGGAGTTGGTGGTTCTTACTTGCATCTTCAATGTTGGTTTTATCACCATGTTTATGGCTTAAGTATCACATGTTGGAAGGAAGTTTTGTTTATCTCATGTACAAGCCTAATGCTTGGTTTCATCTCTCATGGCATGATTTCTTTTCTGATATTAGTTATGGCCATTTTAGGGTTTTGATGTTCATCCATTCATGGAGTTTTCACCTCAGTGACACTTGAGTATCTTGATGTGACATGCATTCTTGGATCCTTGTCATCGCTACAACCATGTTGGTGGTGACCATGGGTTTTGGTTTGGTTGCCATAACCTTAACCCTTTCTACCTTGGTCCCTACATGAGTTACTTTTGGGGTTGCTATAAACCCTAACCCTAATCTATTTTGAGTTTTATAATTGAGTTGGTTCATTTCTTGAAGTGAAAATGGTTTTGGTTGATGGATAGTCACTAGGCTATGGTGGTTTGTTTGTAACAAACCCTAAAGCTAGTTTCTCTTGCAGTATCTACATATGGTTAAGTTTGGTTGGTCTCTATGAGGATCTCTACACATGATCTAACCCAAATGGTTGCTATAGTTCCCCATCTTCATGGTCACAATAAATGGTCTTAACCTACATGGTTGATATCCTTTTTTGAATTTTCATGGGTTAGGTTAATGTTGGTTGATCTTATGGCTTACAAGAATGTGGGAATGGTGTACTATAGGATATGATGCTAAGTGTTGTATGTGAAACCCTAACCCTAATTATGAGTACATGATGTAACCCTTATCTTTCTTAAATTTATTAGCATGTAATGATGTATTCTTTCTCCGATTTGTTTAATCCTACTTTTGTAAGTTGAATGAACATCATAGATTTTGGTTTCTATGTATCTCTGGTGTGACACATGGTGATGATTATGAGCCTTTATGAGGCATGATGAGATAATGATGTTATACATGAACTATGTGATTGGGTCTTATGACCTGGTAGAGGCTTTGTGCCAAGTTTGAGGTGATATCCTGTAGTGATGTGATGAGGTATGGTTATCCCATGATGATATAATAATGGTGATGTCCTGGTATAAGACAATGAGACAATATCATGTGATGATATAACTAGCTTTATGCTTAATACGTTTTATATCTTTTAACATCATAATCTACCCCTATCTTTGTAGAACTTATCTATGGCTTGTACGTTGTAACTTGATTGATGCAATAAAAGATACTCAATTGGCTTAACTAATCACGTGAAACCCTAATCATGTATTTGCTCTGAGCCATAGATCAATCTTCAATGTCAATACTTATTGGATGGTGAAATAATTAATTCCTAAGGGAAACTCAGAGTGCATATTGATTGAATATGTGAGGGTGCATATTGAGGATATATCCTTGAATTCACAATTACAAGATTGGAGGATAACTGTGGTCATGTTTCAAAACGAGAACAACAATGGTCATGTCTCTGTATGTGATGTGATAGAGGACATCTGTGGTTGTACCTCAGATGATTGGGTTTGTATACCCTATTTTCCAGTATCGTGCCTATATACCAAGGTGGACTTGGCTGATTTATAGTTTGACTCTATATTTCACTACAGTGGACTCAGAGTGACTAAGGGTGTGGGAGTTCATAGGAGTCAATCTCTCCTAGATCTTGTATGACACTTATTTTGACTTAGCAGTGGTCAGTTGGAGTATGGGTTGTATACCTCATCTCCACAAGGCTTTAATAAAAGACATAATACAATTGTGTAGTATATTTTTTTAGGATTAAACCCGATTCACAATGGATGACCCCTTTATCTTATTTCTTATACTATTTACTTGATAACTGTTACACATATTCTTCATATTCCTTCTAAAACTATATGATGTTCTATTGATCAATTTGTAGCTGCTTAAACTATGTAATCTGTGTTATCAACTTTGAAAGTATTAATGTAGCTAAATCCACTCTAAATGTATAACCTGCTATATATCTACATGTGTTAGCAATAGTTGTTGGTGGAGAGTTATATATTTGGCTGGGACATTGGTCTCACCCAGTGGGTTTCCACATCTTTTAGGTGATTGCGCACGACGTGGTACAGATTGTGTAGTTGAGGAAGAGAAGTGTAACGACTGCCATGAAACTAACAACCAAATTGTTACTAAATTAAGCGAAATAATCATAAGCAACAGATTAACAAAATCACTAAAAATAAAGCCATTTTGCAAAGAGATCCATTTCCTGGAAAACTCTTTAAAGGAAGAACCAAACTTTATATACATAATGGTTCACATTGTACATACTTTGTACCATTTCATCTCGAGGATAATATATAATAGTTGTTTTTCCAAAACCTTATACATAACCAACATGAAATCCTTGAGACATTCAAGCCCAAATCATAGATTGTTCATAAAACCATCACATACTAAATCCAAGGACCTGAGAGTACAAAGATGACACATAGGACATCTATCAACAAGACACGACAGACAGTACACTCAACCTGAGCTGTTACTTCTGTCATTGTTGTTGTTGTCCTACCTCTACAGAACGGTCTCTACCTCCTCGTGCATGTCGGGGTGAGACAATTGTCTCAGCGAGAGATATAACTCTCTGCCAACAATGTTATTATCACAGGTAAATAGTATAAAATTGAAAAAAAATTCTTTTACATTAATAAGCAAGATTAATCATTGTTGATAAGTAGTTTAGAACATTCTTATCATTTAAAGCATTGCAATTGTCTATGACAGAGTAGAAATCACCAATTCAATTTATAAGGAGTATGAGGAACATGTGTATCATTTACCCATCATACTATACCAACATCTCAAGCTTAACCCATGATATTATTATCATGCTATGACATCCATGAATCATTCTCATTTCTATTTGTTGGCCACAACCAATCTGCTAGCCAAACATTGATTTCTACCAATCTGATGAATATACATCTTCATGTTCCAACTTTATACCAATCTTGTAAGAGTACACCAGGTATTGAATTGTTGGAATCATGTGATATTACAACTAGGTATTGGATTGTACCAATCTTGTGATATTACATCCATGTATTTGGTTATCCCATGCCTGTGAGAGTTCATCCAGGAATTGGACTGTACCAATCCTATGAGATTACAGTGAGGTATTGGATTGTACCAATCATGTGATATTACAACCAAGTATTGTATTGTACCAATCCTATGATACTACAGCCAGGTATTGGGTTATCCCAATCATGTGAGAGTTCAACTAGGTATTGGATTGTACCAATCCTATGAGATTACATCCACGTATTGGATTGTACCAATCCTCTGATATTACAACTAAGTATTGGATTATACCATTCTTGTGATAGTACAACTAGGTATTGGATTTTACCAATCCTGTGATATTACAACTAGGTATTGGATTGTACCAATCCTATGAGAGTATGGCCACATTACTAAGGATCCCATAGTAGTTAGGATGCCTTTACATTTCCCTTTCACTTCCATATGAGATATCAACCCCTTGAACTCATCATTGAATCCCACATCACCTTTACTAGGCATTATACCTTGATCGAGCCATCATACCCATTCACATCCTTTATGGGATACAAGTATTCCTCATATCTCAGTTTAGCATATTCAACACATTATAGCCGTCATTTGGCTATCATCATAATGCATGTATGACCAAGATTTCATTATTATTATTAGAACCATTTATTATTATTATTATTATTATTATTATTATTATGTTATGGGGTTTCCATTTCCTCAGCTTATTTTGAACATTACCATATTTTACATCAATCTTTAGATCATGTGGCTTTTATAAACATTTTGTCACCTTTCACTAGGCAACATGCATCTCTTGGTCATAAGACCTATACAACATCATACTTGTTATACAAGTATTACACATGGCACACAAGGCCCATTAAACATATTGTCACCTCTCACTAGGCAACAACTATTCACATGGCTCACAAGTCCCATTAAATATCTTGTCACCTCTCACTAGGCAACAACTATTAAAATGGCTCATGAGGCCTATGCAATGAGAGAAATATAACCTTCCCATTATTAGGGCTAGGGTATCCCTTTCTTACCAATTAGGGTTTCAAGTCATATCAACTATGTGATACAAGAGCAATACATCCTTCCCTTTATTAGGGTTAGGGTTTCCCATTCTAGCCGATTAGGGTATCAAAATCATATTATTAGGAATCAAACCCTATTTCATACTCCACTTATATTAGGAGTATCAAAGTATGCTCATAACATGATTATCACACATGTATAAGTTTCTCTCTCATCCTCACTAGGATGTTTTTGGCTCAATCCTTCTCTCAAGGTACATTGGCCCATATTTATCAAAATGCATTAAACCCTTCATGCCTTAAAGTATCATTTGATATAACATACTACATATATCACTCAATCAAGAGTATTGGATTGAGGTGCTTCCTCCATATCAGGTATAGAGGTGTAGGTATGCTTCCATATTGGGGATAGAGGTGTATCCTCATCACCATATCCTGCATCCATATCGGATTACTCAACCATAGGGGTTTGCATATCGGGTTTCACAACACCATGTTGAGTTTCAACATCATATCTAGGGTATATATTCAACACAATATCGAGTATAAGGTGTGTTCTTAACCCCATATCATGCACAAGGTGTGTGTATGTGTCACTCATATCGTCCATGAGGTATAAATTCATCACCATATCATGCTAGTGGTTGTGTTCATATCACCATATCGGGTTACCATATCAAGTTACCATATCGGTTTGTCATATCGGGTTAGCATATCAGGTTAAACCCTTATTCTCATACTCTTTCATACCTCCATGGGATCAATCCTAACATGTATTGAGTGATAGGATAGACAACTGGTTTATCCCTTCACAATTAACCCATTACACAAGACAATAGGGGTGTGGGGTTCCAAGGTATATCGAATTCCATATCACCATATAGGGTTTCAACACCATATCGGGTAAGAGGTGTATGAGTTATCACCATATCGACCTTCAGGTGTATGTGTGTGTCACCATATCATGCATAAGGTTTATGCTCATCACCAGGTGTATAACCATCACTATCTAGGGTTTCAACACCCTATCAAGTAATAGTGTATCCTTCAACACCTTTTCAGGTTAGAGGTGCTTCAACCCAATATCGGGTTGAACCATGATGATGTCATCATCATCAACATCTAGACTCTTGTTCTTACTATTGTAGTTCATGGACAATAGTCCTAGGTTACTACTAGAGTTCATGGATTCATAAATTATGCAAGAAAATTCTATTTGAAAGTAAATCATTTAACTAAGCCAAGATTGATGGTAAATAATAACATAATTGAGTTCAAGTTATATAACCCACTTCAAGAGTAACTTCAAAGCTCCAAGATCCAAAGCTTCACATTCCCAAGGTTTAAGATGAGCTTATTAAAGGTCCAATACTTGAACTCCTTAGTACTATGCACGATACATCACCACTTTGTGGCCGATATCCCTCACTTGGCTGATATCACTTCACTTGGCCGATACCACTTTTCTATGGCCAATATCACCTTGATATGGACGATATCAAGGATCTATGCATGATACTCCTTCACCTATGCATGATACTAAGAGTATATGCATGATATCTAAGAGTAAGAGTGTGATATATTTTGAAAATGTCACTTATCAATGAAAGGAAGGGTATATATACTTGAGGTTCATGAAAACGTGAGTATATGAGGTGTCATATTTTTAAGCTACTAGGTTCCATGTGTCCAAGCATGGTTGACACATGTATATGCATGCATTTACATTTATCTTGACATGTAAAACACTTTAGGATAATCCATATATGATATTTTGTCCATCACTTATCTCTTTAGATAAGATATCTCAACTCAATCACCACTTTATTCACAACCTGATACAACTCTTCCAAGGAAGTTGTAAACTGATACACTTCATCTTCGTGTGGTTCTTTGCCCATCATGACCTTTGCAAAAGTTCAAAAACTGATATGAGACTTCCCGTATGGCTCCTTGGCTGATAGGTACTGATAACACCAAATTTTGTGATATTTTAGACTATTTTTCTGTTATCAAAACTGCCATTTTTATCTATTTTCCTATCTTTTGAATGCACTTTCGCAATAATTGGCCAAGCAATGCTCTTAATCCAATTTTCCTATCTTTTGCAGGGTTTTTCCTCATTTTTGGGTAATAAGGCCGCTCCGACCCATGAATAAGCCCAAGCCTGTCTCGGCCTCCCTGACGCCCGATACAACCCCTGCCCGATAGGGGTTCGGAGACACAAAAAAGCTCGACAAAGAGGCGCCACGCGAGAAGAAGCTGACGAATGACACGCCTTCTACCCGACAGGGAGCCTGGCTCGCTTCGACAACCCAGCTTGTCGGGCGACACAGCCACCCACCGGCAGGCGCGCCAACCGTCACGATCGATAGCCGACACCATCTACGTCGAGAAAAACCTCTGTATCAGCCCGTCCAATGACTGGCGCATAAGGGGGCCACGTGGCGCTTCGAGCACCATGTCTTCTCCCCAACCAGCTAACTATAAATAGCAGCTACAAGGAGCTGAAAAGATAGTTCGGAGTTTTGGGGTTAGAATTCGGACAGTTGGGAGTTGAGCTATCTTCCGAGGAGACTGCGAGAGCATACGTGTCGTGCCCCAATGCTTGTCTCGGGAGACACTAGGTGAGCTTCTCCTCATCCCGAGAGGGAGGGGACAGTTCACTTAGGACCATCCCGAGACAACACTGCGGGCCGATATCGGCCGACGTAGATGAGCGACGCAAGTGCCCGACAATAACAATGCGTAGCTCTTAGCCCGACACGATATCAAACCGATACGCTTAGCTTGTCGAGCGCACCGCCCGAGAGGGTGCGTCGCCCGACATGAGCGTATCGGCCAGGGTCCTTGAGAGATACGGTCGACAGTTGGTGTGTGCCGCCCGACACCTCTGTATCGAGCTAGGCCTCTGACCGATATCGGGAAGGAGAGATACAACACCCTGTCGTCCTTCTACATCAAGGAGGCAACACCTATCTTTACTTTCTGTCATTTAATTCCTTACTTATGCATTGTAATTAAGACCCTTTATTTGTCTACGGAAATAGAAGATGCTTATTTACTTGCGGCTCTGTGCTTGGTATACTCTGTTGGATGACTACTATGTTTGATATCCGAACTCTAGCTTGCATGTTTGGATCACGTTTTGCTTAGCTAACAAATCGTGTTTTCCCGTCGCAACAACTTCGAGAGTTGTGTTGTGGCTCTAGTGTTTGGTCCGATTCTGGAGTACGAGAGTGCCTGGAACGGAGTTGCTTTAGTGACCTTTCCACTCTAATTTTAGTCCAGTGACCTCGAGAGGGGCGCTGATGCCTTGTTAGAGGTACTCGCTTCGAGAGGAGGGGTACATGACTAGTTCTACCGCCACTTGTCTTACTGGAGTTTTATCCTTCGTACCTCGCCTTAGCTCGAGCAATATCCTTCTATTTCTATGGCATGAAAACCCCTAAAAACTACTAAATGACTAAAACCTTAAATCTTTCTAGTAGCTCCAGTTGGAGATAGTTTCCTTCGTTTTATTTGTGACATCTTACTGCTTCCCATTTGGGAATTTATCTCTCTTTTTACCTATCAGAGTGTAGCGTGTCGATTCCGTGTTCTCAACACTACCCCCCTCGTCCCTGTGTTCGACCCCGTATATCTACTTTGACCCCATAAACAAAGTTGCGGGGGCCTATAAGGATTCGGGTTTATAAATGTAAAAGCTCGACTACCTCAAATCCGCCTCCAATTTTAGGACGCGCAATTTAGGCCAGTCAACTTTTTGGCGCCGTTGCCGGGGAGGAGGCAAAAACGGTACTGTTGACGAATCCGAATCCACTAACTACACTCCTGTGCCTCAAGCTTAGCAATGAGCTTGGCAACACTCTTTTTCTTCTTTACTATTATTCTTTGTTCGAATTTAATAGATTTATCTCCTAAACTTGATTCCTCGTGCCAATAATAGGTACTCAGAAGGATGGTGATCTGTTCCACTGAGCACCAACACCAACCGACATGCCACCTCGCATTGAACCACCCCATTCTGAAGGTGAACGCCAAGGGAGGAGGCCTGATTCTCCCCCGCCTGAAGAAAACGACAGGTATGAAGGTGACCATCAAAAAGAAGATCCAGACTCAGGGGAGTACGGAGAGGGCCATCACCGACACAGATGTCGTCACCGTCAGAGGCAAAGAAGAAATCGGAACGATCAGGAACAACGCCGGGGAGAGAGTGATAGTGACGACTCGGAAGAGGAGGAAAAGACGCTTAGGGAGTTGGCATCCTCAAAAGCCAACAACTCTAGGTGTCCTGTCGTCACTCCGCGGTTCAATGCGGCCAACTTCGAGCTTAAGCCTTCTGTCATTTCTATGATCCAAAATAAGAGTTTTAGAGGGAGCTCCAAGAATGACAATCCCTATCATCACCTGGATGCTTTTAAAAATATTTGTGACATGATTAAGATGAGAGGTGTTCCCCAGGAGGTGATATATTGCAAGGGCTTCATCTTTTCACTGGAAGACAAGACATTGTCTTGGTACCTCAGGGTACCCCACCAGTCTCTGAACGGGTGGGGAGCGTTAGCTGACGCGTTTGTGAATAAGTTCTACCCCACTGAAAGGACAGTCAGAAATTGGCAGAAGATAACATCCTTCATGCAAAAGCCAAATGAAAGCCTCCATGACGCCTGGGAGCGATTCCAGGAGTACCTGAGAGATTTCCCCCATCACAACTACAAGAAGGGTTTTCTCGTCACCACCTTCTACAACGGCTTGACTTCCGAAGACAGGGTGTCGCTGAACGCGGCCGCGGGCAGTGACTTTCTGGGGAAGAAGGCGAAGAAGTCCGAAATGATTATCAAGAATATGGCCGAGTTGATGGCAGGTGCTGAGCTGAACCGGTCCGATAGAGGACAGATAAAGAAGGTATGTGAAGGGTCCACCCTTGAGTCTAAGGTGCTGGAGGCAATCACCTCGCAGATCCAGAGGATTGCTACGGATGTAAAACAGTTGCGAGAAGCTGGTGGTAAGGGGAAGAAGCAGGTAGAAAAAGTAATGAAATGTGTAACATGCGGAGAAGGCGGCCATGGGGTAGATAATTGCATCTACACCCGGCCAGAAGCATCAAGCGATACCGAGTCCGAGGCAGAAGAGACTGAAAATGTCTCTTTTGTAAACTTCAAAAGACTGGACCACCCTGGTTTCAGCTATAGGAACAAGGATGCAGATGAGAATTCTCATCAGTTGCATAACTCCACTAAGCCACCCCAAGCTTTTGAAAAGAGGGGAGTAACCGATCAGTATGCTAGAAATGCCCCCTTCCAGCAGAACAAAGGTAATTTCCAAAGTCAAGGCAAGTACCAGGGATCAGCTAAAGAACAAGGACAGAACCAGGCTTAGAACCAAGAAGATGTGGTGGGACAGTTGTTGATTTTGTGAAAAAGTAGGACATTATCAACAACCAATTGGCGCAGAGTGCGCTATCAAATTCGGGTGTATTGAACTCATTGCAGGTCCAGCTGGTGGATATGCAGACGCATCAACGCCAGATAGACCAACAATTAGCTCAAATGGCCGAACTAATGAAGAACCCCTCAGGAAAGATATCGTCAAACACTGAACCTACGAAGAGGCCAGGGCTATGACAGATGGAAGGCCGAGATCAAGTTGTGGAAAAGGGATGATGCTGGCAGAGACGATAACTGCAGCGCTTCTTGGGAGGCAACCTGAGCTTTACTTTATTTAATTTCTTAGAATAGAATTGCAATTTACTTTCTTGCAGAACAAACATTACAAACATTTGGTATGTAATAAGGCCTGAGGCGGTGCATGCGCCACATGCACTGACTCTTATGTTTTATGGGCCACCGCCTTAGTTTTATTAACCGAGATGGGTAATACCATCTGAGGCCGGGAGCTTAGTCCTCGACCAATGATGTTTTACTCATCGCTCGTAGCTTAACCCTTTTTGTTTTTCACGATTCACAGGGGGGGGGGCAACCCAACCAACGCTTTGAGTGTCCCCTTATCAGGCAGTGGGGCTTCGTGGAGCGCAACAGTCGTGCTGACGGTTGGGCTTGCTGGCTTATGCGTTGGACTGACGGATGACGCATGCCCGGGCTTTACTGTTTAGTCGCTATAAAAGGAAAGCGAGTTTTACCGTGTTGGGTTCCTTACCTTGCTATTTTTACACTCTCGTGCCGAGTGAGAGAACTTGTGCTTCTTCTCCCTTGTCGTGCGAGACTGCAATTCTCTTGTGTCGCCCGATAGCCCAGATCAAAGCGAGGTATAGCCCGACAGATCGTGTCGGCCGACACACTTCTTCTCTTATTACAAGTAGTTTATCGGTCTCAAGGTTTCCTTCGCTGAGCAGTCGTGTCACCCGATATGGGTGTCGTGCGGGGTATCTTTGATCCATGTCACCCGATGTTGCATTGCATCGCCTATTTTTGTTATCGGGCGACACACCGCTTTTCTTTAAAAAGAATGTATCGGGCACCTCATCTTATAGCCCTCATATCGCCTGTCACTCCTATCTTTATCGTGCGATTGAATCTTTTGACATATCGGGCGATACCAATCTCTTGTATCGAGCACAGGGCTTCGCTGCTGAAACTAGTGTGTCGCCCGATACAGGAGTGTCGGGCAGTTTTAGGCACAAGATAATACAGGGTCACACATCTATTCTTTATTATATTTCTTCCAAAGGCCAACATATTTAATCAAGCTATTTCTTTTGTTGACTTACAGAGATGGCCCGCATTAAGATGATTGTTGTCTCAGTCGACGAGAAAGGCAGGAGGGTCTACCCTGAGACTGCTGCTGAAGGGCAGGCTGCCAGACCCAAGCGCCTGAACCCAGGATAGGCTGAGACATCAGGGACAAAGAAGAAGGCAAGGGTTGGAGAAGCTGCGACTCCAGTACCAACACCAACACCAACACCAACACCACTTGCAGCAGCGCCAACACCAGCAGCAGAACTCCTGGAATCCTTTCTGGGGAGTTTCGAGCCAAGAGACGACGAGCATGCTCGCCTCTATGCTGAGCTGGTGCCCAAGATGTACAAGCCAAGCAGGTTCTGCCATAGAGCCTCGTTTGATGAGCTTGGGATCGTGAAGAGGCTGAAGAGTGTCCTTGCGGCGGCATGACTAAAGAAGATCTGCTTCATTCAGATTTCTTCGTACACCAAGTTGACCATGGAGTTCATGTCCTCTCTCCACCGGGTGAGGAATTTAGTAGCAGAGAAAGAAAAATTTGGTGGGCCAGACAGACTACAAGCCCGACTATACAATTCAGAGCACGCCATCTCCGAGAAAATCTTAAACGAGATGTTCTCTTCCAGCGAGGAAGAGAAGAATCGGATGGACAACGGTGAGAGGATCACCGAGGAATACGGGTTCAATCCCGTGGAGTTTTGGGGCAAGCTTATCGGCGAATCTTCATTTAAGCCGGGAGCAAAGGTCGTGGCAGTGCACTCCTGCTTCTGGAGGATCATGCACAAGCTGGTGGCATGTTTGTTGTTTAGCAAGAACGAATCCAGCAGCATCTACACGGAAGAACTCCACGTCATGTGGCATATTATGGAGGGCCGAGTGATCAACCTCGGTCGATTCTTGCTGAACAGATTGCATCTAATGAAAGAGGCCACTAAGGAGTACTGCATGGGCGACACTATCAACCTCATCGCAGCAGGACTCGGGTACCCATTCGAGCCGCGCAGCCACACTAGAACGCAAGGCGATGAGGTGTTTGACACCAAATATCTGATGAGGACCAACATCATCAGGAAGGAGAGGGGAAGTTTCTTCTACAAGTTTTCAAGGACGGACATACTCCTTCCCATTCCTCGCTGCGCCAACTACGACAAGGAGAAGTTGGTCTTCACCACCACCGAGATCGAAGCTATAGCTAATAACACGACTACCGCCACCACGATCAGGGACGTAGAGAGGCCAGCCCCAGAACTACCGACAACAACTATTGATCAAGCTATCGTCGCTCCAACCATACCAGCCACCGCACCAACAACGACAGGGGTGGCTGAGAAAGAGCCGGTGATTGTTGAGGTCACCGGGACGGAAACTTCGGGATTTGCCACAGAAGAGATGGCCGTAGTTCCCATCCGTGTTTTCTAAAACTGCAGAGGCGGGAGAGGAGCTTCAGTGGGGCAACAACAACGTGAGGTTCGATGAGATCATGAGGGAACTCAAAAGAACACCATCCCTGCCGCCGAAGTCCCCACCTACAGCAGTCGGGGAGATCGCCGATAGTGCAGAGATGGAGCAAAGTCTTCCGTCACCACAGCCATCCCCA
Source organism: Alisma plantago-aquatica (assembly GCA_963693085.1). NCBI lineage: Eukaryota > Viridiplantae > Streptophyta > Magnoliopsida > Alismatales > Alismataceae > Alisma > Alisma plantago-aquatica. The sequence goes on along the minus strand of OY856410.1, from coordinate 1,332,759,773 downwards.
ATCAGAAGAGAAGGCAAGGCGGCAGCACCTGAAAAAGCGCCGACTCCCCGCCTGGTGGCATCTGGTTCGCGAATGATTTTCATAGATTCTACCTCTCTAGGTGGACCTTCACGCGGGCTAGATGTCGCGAGGACGGAAGGGAGATCCACCGGACCCCCTCCGTCACTCGGAAAGATGCTCGGAAACGAACTCGACGATCTGCGGGACGTAACAACCATCAACTCTGCTACTTGTACTTCCCTGACCCGCAAACTTGCATCTTTTCAAGAAAAGCAGGACAACCATGAGATCAGGATGAACAACCAGGAGAGCGAGCTGCTGGCTCTAGCGAGCATACCCGGCAGACTAGAGGCCTTAAATGCAACAATGCAGCAAGTGCTCCAATGGCTTGACAGGCTCGAGGAGAGGATGGACAGAAGTGACGACCATCCATGCCAAAGGAAATCAAGACGGTCGCCGTCACCTCCCAGCCGGAGCCCTAGTCCCTCTTCTTCAGGTTCCCCCTCGGGAACGACGTCCCCATCCTCCTCCTCTAGTGGGTGATCATCAATGCCCAGGGATAGGACACAATGAGGATCTGCCGAAGGGTCTCCCAGCAGACAGGAGAGCTCTTTGGGTTTGGGAGATACTAACGTCTCCATCCCCCTGAATGAAGTTGAAGATGATGGCGCAGACATCAACATCGGGGAAGACTCGTCTGATGAGTCTGAGGGAGAGGTGGGGGATGTCTACACAGTGAATAACAGACATCCACCCCGAGGAAAGCGCTCGTTTGCGGAAAAATTCCGCGAGCCATCCGAGATACCCTCCTTCGAGATGTCCGACTTCGATAGAAGAGCCGTCGGGAACCCAACGATCAGAGACTAGAATCTGCTAAATAAGGTCTTGAGGTCGCAAGCCAATGAACAAGACGTCGTCTGGAGCGACTGCTACCTCTCCCTACAACGGGGAGATCTTTAGAAGATGTTCCGCACGCCAGCTGTTGTCGGCAAACGAGTGTTCAGGGTCCTGGAGAACGCAATAATAGAGAAGATCGACAGCAGGACAGGTCAGAGACAAATATACACAACCACCCCGACCTTGGCAAGAAGGCTGATGAAGGGAGAGCAAGACTCCCGTGCGGTGGTCGACATGTTGTAACACGTTGAAGAGCATAGACCAAATCTGGTGTTGGCCCCGTACAAGAATCACAACGTGTGGTTTCTCTGTATGGCAGACATCAGAAATCGCGATGTCCAGCTGTTGTGTTGCAGCAATGATGAAGTACCACGCTCCGGGGGTATTTTCTGCCGCCCGGAGGATGGACAGTTGAAACGCCTACCAATACGCATGCTACGAGCTTTAAAGCAAGGAATCCAACGCCTTCAAGAACCTTGGAACTACTTCGCTATCAGAGACCTCCCCGAATAGGCAGAAGAAGGGAGCGGAAATAGCGCTATCGCCGTCTTGGGTGCCATTGAAGTTCTCAACTCAATCAGAAACTTAGGATTCCTCAGAGGCATGTCCTTTTATCAGCGTAGGGGGATCTACGCCATGCTCCTAATTAAGGACAAACGCTATTTCTGGGACGTAGGTGTACCAGAGCAGCTGCTGGATAGTGATGTAGAGAAAGATTCTTCTCGATCCCGCAGCTCAGAAGAAAAAGAAGAAGAGATAGCAACCGAAATTCATGGAGCATGCAAGAAACTAGTAATTCTGAAGAAAGTACATGGGGAGGAAGACACTACTTTGCTCGAAACTTCTGAAGGGAAGATCAAAAATTTCGACCGCTTTTCGTGTTCAACTCTCACACAGGAGCAGGTCAACATCATCCAGAAGAAGCTTGCTGACTCAACCCCATCAGATGTTGCTTTTCAGACAGGAGATGTCATAGTCCTAGAAGATGAGCTAAGGGACATGGTGAAAGAAGGAGGGTGCTTGACTGTAACAGTTGCAGCCGCTTACATCCAATATATACAGCCAAAGCTAGAACATGCATTTATAGCCCATCCTTTGCTTTTCAACGATATCTGCCTCGCCGACAAAACAGGAGCAAAGAAGATGTTCCTTCAAGAATTGAAGGACGGCGTCGCATGCACTATCTTCCTGCCTATTGTGCATTACAATCATTGGACACTCTTAGCGATGTATACTCGGCAATGAGCAGGCATTTTCTACAATAGCTCGGACAGCAACAAGAACCATCCCGTGTCGTGTACATCAGAACCTTTGACACCCGTCGAACGCTTAGTTCGAAAATATTACGATGAAGTGTTAAAGATGATTGAACCATTCCTGGACATACAGGGATGCAAATGGCACGAACTCCAGTTCTGCCACCGTAGTCCGCAACAAATTCTTTTATCCAATGGCTGTGGCATCTTCGTCCTGGAATGGAATGGATATCACAGCAAACGAGGAGAATACGTGTTGGAACTCCTATCTAATGCAGGCGCAACCTCACTGGATTAAACATTACCTCACCTTATTTACTTCACAACTCTAGTGACAGAGTGTGGAGTATGTTTGGGGGGGTACCATGTACCAGTGAGGGAGGTACAAACATCTTCTGATCTCTCTGACTTAAAATCCTTATTCTTTCGTTCTTTATCCTTCTATTCTTTCCTATATCATGTGTACATATATATGTTTATACCAAAAATTTTGAAAATTTTGCTTATTTTGTTCCCATGCATATGTACAAAGTCGCTATATTAGTAAAAACCCTGATGCAACTGCTTGCCAAGTTTATTTTCTTTGTGTTGAATGTGATGCAAGTCCTGTTATATCTTTTTGATAATGCTGCTTCAAACGAACAAAAGAATATGTTTTGCCATGTCTAAAATTTTCAAAAATACAATAATCTCGCAAATAGCTAAGAGATGAGTATGGAGAAGGAAAAAGCTGCCCAAACAGCAGATATCTCTTTTGTTTTCCCTCACCCGACAAAAATCCCAAAAAGAGAGAAAAGCCTTATGAGTGTGAATAAAAGCATGAGAGTTGTGCCCAATAAAAGAAAACGAGAAAAAAAATATATACACACTTGTCTTCCAAAATTACTCATCTTTAGGCATGGTAGATCCGGGGCAGTGGTACGTAGGATGTGAAATCACTGCTCTAAAGCCAACTGTCTTGGACTCCAGGGACCACTTGCCCGCTAACAGACCCTTACCTGGATGGACTTATGGGAGACAAGAATGAAAAACCCAAAAAGCCTTATCCTACCCTATACACAACTTTCTGCCCCAAAAATAAAGTGGTTTGGTGTGTAAGCTAACTTCAGAATCATACAACTAAGTCTCGCCGAAGCTGTAGGGAAAAATCTTACTTAAACAATAAGGCAGGGAAAACTAAGTCTTTTGTTCGTATTGAGACAACATTATCTTTAAGGCATTACGATCTCTGTTTCACTTTTTGAACAAGAAGTTATACCAAGCAAGAAGAAGCATCACAAAATATAGTTTAAATATTGATTGAGGACAATCAAAATGCTAAGTTTGGGGGAGTTGATAACACCAAATTTTGTGATATTTTAGATTGTTTTTCTGTTATCAAAACTACCATTTTTAGCTATTTTCCTCTCTTTTGAATGCACTTTCACAATAATTGGCCAAGCAATGCTCTTAATCCAATTTTCCTATCTTTTGCAGGGTTTTTCCTCGTTTTTGGGTAATAAGGCCGCTCCAGCCCATGAATAAGCCCAAGCCTGTCTCAGCCTCCCTGGCACCCGATACAACCCCTGCCCGACATGGGTTGGGCGACACAAAGACGCTCGACAAAGAGGTGACGCGTGAGAATAAGCTGACGAACGACACACCTTCTACCCGACAGGGAGCCCGGCTCGCCCCGACAACCCAGCTTGTCAGGCGACACATCACCCACCAGCAGGCGCGCCAACCGTCACGACCGATACCCGACACCATCTACGTCAAGCGACACCTCTGTATCGGCCCGTCCAACGACTGGCGCATAAGAGGGCCACGTGGCGATTCGAGCACCATGTCTTCTCCCCAACCAGATGACTATAAATAACAGCTATAGGGAGCCGAAAAGACAGTTCGGAGTTTGGGGGTTAGAATTCAGACAATTGGGAGTTGAGCTAGCTTCCGGGGAGACTACGAGAGCATACGTGTCGTGCCCCAGTGCTTGTCTCGGGTGACACTAGGTGAGCTTCTCCGCATCTCGAGAGGGAGGGGACAGTTCACTTAGGACCATCCCGAGACAACACTGCAGGCTGATATCGGCTGACGTAGATGAGCGACACAAGTGCCCGACAACAACAATGCGTAGCTCTTAGCCCGACACGATATCAAACCGATACACTTAGCTTGTCGAGCGCGTCGCCCAAGAGGGTGCGCTGCCCGACATGAGCGTATCTGCCAGGGTCCTTGAGTGATACGGTCGACAGTCGGTGCGTGCCACCCAAGAGGGTGTGCCGCCCGACACCTCTATATCGAGCTAGGCCTCTGACCGATATCAGGCAGGAGAGCTACAACACCCTGTCGTCCTTCTACATCAAGGAGGCGACACCTATCTTTACTTTCTGTCATTTAATTCCTTACTTATGCATTGTAATTAAGACCCTTTATTTGTCTATGGAAATAGAAGATGCTTATTTACTTGCTTCTCTGTGCTTGGTACACTCTGTTGGATGACTGCTATGTTTGATATACGAAATCTAGCTTGCATGTTTGGATCGTGTTTCTCTTAGCTAACGAATCATGTTTTCCCGTCGTAATAACTTTGAGAGTTGTGTTGTGGCTCTAGTGTTTGGTCTGATTCTGGAGTACGAGAGTGCCTGGAACGGAGTTGCTTTAGTGACCTTTCCACTCTAATTTTAGTCCAGTGACCTCGAGAGGGGCGCTGATGCCTTGTTAGAGGTACCCGCTTCGAGAGAAGGGGTACATGACTAGTTCTACCGCCACTTGTCTTATCGGAGTTTTATCCTTCGTACCTCACCTTAGCTCGAGTAATATCCTTCTGTTTCTATTGCATGAAAACCCCTAAATATTGCTAAATGACTAAAACCTTAAATCTTTCTAGTAGATCCAGTTGGAGATAGTTTCCTTCGTTTTATTTGTGACATCTTACTGCTTCCCATTTGGGAATTTATCTCTCTTTTTACCTACCGGAGTGTAGTGTGTCGATTCCGTGTTCTCAACACTACCCCCCTTGTCCCTGTGTTCGACCCCGTATATCTACTTCGACCCCGTAAACAAAGTTGCGGGGGCCTAGAAGGATTCAGGTTTATAAATGTAAAAGCTCGACTACCTCAAATCCGCCTCCAATTTTAGGACGCCCGATTTAGGCCGGCCAGGTACTCGCATATGAACTCTACAACCTGATACAAGCTCAAATTAGGGTTTCACATCGAACCCTTTCTTGGTCTTTTCATTACCAAGAATACTATCAATTAAATATGATTCAAACATGATGAGTTCTTCTTTATCTATCCTTGATATGATACTAGGAGGGTGTAGGGACACTCTAGAGGTGGTAATTTGCATATCAACCCTACATTTTGGGTAAATAACAACTTGTACCAAAAGTGGTACACAAGTCACTAACTTTATTCAAACAATTTCAAACTAGGAATTTAGGCTTACCACAAGCCACCACCTATCATAATTATCTTTCTTATGATGCTAAAACACTTAAGGAACGTTCAACATATAAAAAATTGCACTATAACCCCTCATCTTGGGTAAATTGCATATTGTTCCAAAATAAGAGAACATTGCTCAAACATTATTTAAACGGGACCAAATTTGAAACATAAGTATGTCACCTGATAACAAAACAATTTAGAGGATTATATTAAAGTTAGAAGTAACTTATTTAGGCTAAAAAAATAGGGTTATCCCTAAACCCAGTTCAAGGATGTTACAAGTAATAAACCCCTAACAAGGATTTCGTCCCCGAAATCCCAGATAAAGGAAGACAATTGTTATGCATGCATCATATCATCAAGCCTTCTCATAACATCTTAATGTCATGGAGATGCCATAGAATTTTAACCGGCATAAGATTCATCCATACAAGGTTATCATACAATCTTTCATACAGGACACATATTCCATTGTCGTTTTCATTAATGACTGTAGTGTCAATTTTGTTGAGTCAGGTAACACTTTCCTTAGTCAGAGAAGCATTATACATACCTTATTTAACGCAGGTGTCAAACCTTACTGATTTGTCACCTTCTCAACTTACAACTTATGTGATAAGATTCTTGACCTTAGAAGTCTTCCATACTCCTCACTTAGTTTAACATTTCACCTTCAAGGAAAGACTAGAGTCACATTTTGTCACCCACTTAGAACTACAAGTCTTATCATACATCTGCTGTACCACTGCAATCTTCTGACTTAGCACTAATCTTTCTTGTGACTTATACCAACTATCTCGTTAGCTGTTTATTTTCTTATCATAAGGAGAGGATACTTGTCAAAGAAGAACTTATCTTGGAGGTGTCTCTAGATGTTATGTACAAACTGCCTCAACAGATCTAGATAGGGATATTCTAAGGAATTATTTTTAGCTTGATAAGCTTTTTCCCAAAATGATTCTACAATTGTTCCTTCAACTCATAAATATTTTCTGATGTTGTGTTTATGCGGAGCATAAACCCCTAACATATGGTATCCATACTACTGCATGTAACTTTTTAGCAATGGGTTTAATATTTCTCTCTTTTCTTTATTTTATTCAATATCAATAATGTTCACACATAAGCATTTTTTTCTTTTATTAATCTCAAAGTTGGCGCTTCTAGGTAACCAAATATTATTCAGCTTTTTAGGAGTCATATCCTCATCATCTCATACCTTTAAAACTTATTGGACACTAGAATTCCTTACCTTAGTATTAGTTACATGTGTCAAAAACATATCACGTCCTTATCATTTCCATCCTCTATTGTTATTTCCAAAGCCAAACATATAATAAGACTTTTCTTTCATCTCGGGGCATTACTTATCTCATATAACGTTGTCTTGGAACCAAAATCCATGACTAACTGATACTTTTCAAAGTATCCTTCTATATATTACTTCTAATCCATGCATATCAAGTGTCATAAGACTTACTTGATTGTCATGTCCCTAAAAGGAAAGAACACAAGGAAGCATAGTCCTTCTTATCACCCCATCATTATCCATGGTTGTTTATTAAAGAAAAGAGATTATGACCTTCTTTGAGTATTGCATGAACTCTCAATTGTTCATGTGTCATTCTATTTTATTTCCTCTTAGGTTCCTTTCCATCAGCATAGTAATTTTAAGGATGATTACATGTTATCATCCCTTAGCATTATCGTATTCATGATTACTAGATATGGGTATTCAAAACCTTAGTTCATCACTAAACATTGTTACCTCTTATCAGGTAACTATTACCTCTAGGTCCTCAGAGCAAGGTATACATCATACTAAACATCTTCTTTTGTTTATAAATAGTTCGGTGATTAACTTAGATTCCTTCGTATATCAATTAGGATGTGGTAGAAATATCCATGCCACATCTTCTACTTCATTATGTTCTTTAGATTGTCTCAAAATGACTACTTGATCAGAGTAATCAGAAAGATAGCAATCTAAGAGTTCCATACTTGCCTTGTCTTCAAGAGATGAATACTTGGATAGGGTATTCAAGAACTGATATTAGGTAGTATGCATTTGTTTTATATTATGTTTCATCTCTTTAAGTTTTACTACTTAATATCTCAAATTTTCTCTGGGTGTTTCGTTTACATCTCATCCCTTTCTACATGAAGAGTGAAATTTCAAAAACATATAAGAGAATATTGGATTGAATATAGGTTCTCAGTCTTCTTATCTCTTTCTTATAATTAGTAGGTAGAGAGAAGAAAAGAAAAGATAACTCATAATGAAATGTTCTATCTGTCATGTTACCTTTACGGGTTATCTAGTGTCTTAGCTGTCAGGTCACCTTATTATTTCTTCTGGGACACTGCCACTTCAAATGTCCTATCTATCCACATTTATGGCAAGCTCAGACCCCACTCAGTGACTACTGTATTGGTGTACTATATTGTGGTTGAATCGGTGATACTGAAGATTTTGGTTGTTTAGTACCACCATTCAACTGACATGTGACTGTTTAGACTTTCTTTTGAGGTTTGTCTCATGTTTCTTTGTCACAGACCTTTCTATCCTCTGGAAAGATTCTACAAATGTGGTGAATATCTCTCTATTTTCTAATGCAGATGCTGAGATAGACACATCAACATTCAATCCTTTCTCAAAACATTAGATCTTCTCCTATTCAGTTGATCCATTTGAGGACAAAATCACAAAAGTTCCATGAACCTAGGTTCATATTCATTAATTGACATGGTTCCCTGCCGAACCTTCTCAAACTGTGAGATCTTTTCATTTAAATATGTTCATGGAAAATACTTATTGACGAATTCTCAACGAAATTCCTCCCACCCAACTTCTTCATCATTCCTTTTTACTACTGCTATGGCCCACCAATGGACATCACTACCCTTCAAAAGGTATACATCATGTTTGACTTTGTCAACATCTGGGATACTAAGGATCTTAAAAGCCTTTTCTAACTCAGTGAGCCAGATCTAACTCAGTGAGCCACAAATCAGCTCTGCTGGTTCAGTTGTTCCAGCATATTCTATAGCTCCTACACAACGTAGTCGTTCAAAAGTCTTACCAGACCCATGTCCCTTATTGGCAACTGGTGCCCTAGGTGTTGATGCTAGCATCTGGTCTGCTATATGCATCATTGTGGTCATGACTTGCCCAAAAAGAGCATGAAATGCTGGGTTTTCTATCATAGCTTCATCAAAATGGGGATTCTCATGAACGAATTCCTTTCTTACCTGATCCCTTGCACCTCCTACTGGTGTAATAACATTTCTCTCAGCAACATGATCCTTGTGTTCTCCGGACTTCTTTTAAGCTATATCCCTCCTTCTGCATAAGTAGAAGTCACTATAAGATATACTGGCGAATACTAGAATAGACTTAACACCTTAGTCCTATGTCTTTCTAGACTCAACGAACCTTAAGCTCTGATACCAAAACTTGTAATGGCTGCCATCAAATAGAAAGCCAAATTGTTACTAAATTAAGAGAAATAATCATAAGAGACATATTAACAAAATTACTAAAAATTAAAACCATTTTGCAAAGAGATCCATTTCCTAGAAAACTCTTTAAAGGAAGAACCAAACTTTATATACATCATGGTTGACACTGTACATACTTTATACCATCTCATCTCAAGGATAATATATAACAGTTGTTTTGCCAAAACCTTATACATAAGAAACATGAAACCCTTGAGGCATTCAAGTGAAAATTTTAGATTGTAGATAAAACCATCACGTTCTAAATCCAAGGATCTGAGAGTACAGAGACGACACATAGGACTTCTTTCTACAAGACACGACAGACAATACACTCAACCTGAGCTATTACTTCTATCCTTGTTGTTGTTGTCCTTCCTCTGCAGAACGGTCTCTACCTCCATGTGCACGTCCACCTAAAAATTGTGGATCCCACAGGGTGAGACAATTGTCCCAGTGAGATATATAACTCTCTGCCAACAATGCTATTATCATAGGTAAATAGTATAAAATTGAGAAAAGGTTCTTTTACATTAATATACAAGATTAATCATTGTTGATAAGTAGTTTAAAACATTCTCATCATTTAAAGCATTGCAATTTTCTATGATAGAGCAGAATTCACCTATTCACTTTATATGGAATATGAAGAACATGTGTATCATTTACCCATCATACTATACCAACATCTCAAGCTTAACCTGTGATAATATTTTCATGGTTGACATCCATGAATCACTCTCATTTCTATTTGTTGGCCATAGCCAATCTGTTAGCCAAATATTGATTTCTACCAATCTGATGAATATACATCATCATGTACCAGCTTTATACCAATCTTGTAAGAGTACACATGGTATTGGATTGTACCAATCATGTGATATTATGGATAGGTATTGGATTGTACCAATCCTGTGATATTACAACTAGGTATTGGGTTATCCCAATCTTGTGAGAGTTTAGCCAGGTTTTAGATTGTACTAATCCTATGAGATTACAACCAGGTATTGGATTGTACCAATCCTATGATAGTACAGCCAGGTATTGGGTTATCCCAATCCTGTGAGAGTTCAGCCTATTATTAGATTGTACCAATCTTGTGAGATTACATCAAGGTATTGGATTGTACGAATCCTGTGATATAACAACCAGGTGTTGGATTGTACTAATCCTGTGATAGTACAACTAGGTATTGGATTGTACCAATCCTGTGATATTATAGGCAGGTATTGGATTGTACCAATCCTGTGAGAGTATGGCCACATTGCTAAGGATCCCATAGTAGTTAGGATGCCTTTACATTTTCCTTTCACTTCCATTATGGGATATCAATCCCTTGAACTCCTCATTGAATCACACATCACCTTTACTAGGCATTATACCTCATTCGAATCATCGTACCTATTCACATCCTTTATGTGATACAAGTATTCCTCATATCTCAGTTTAGCATATTCAACACATTATAGCCCTCATTTGTCAATCACCATAACACATGTATGACCAAGATTTCATTATTATTATTAGAACCATTTATTATTATTATTATTATGTTATGGGGTTTCCATTTACTTAGCTTATTTTGAACATTATCATCTTTTACATCAATCTTTAGATCATGAGACTTTTATAAACAATTTGTCACCTTTCACTAGGCAACATGCATCTCTAGGTCATAAGACCTATACAACATCATTATTGTTATACAAGTATTACACATGGTGCACAAGGCCCATTAAACATCTTGTCACCTATCACTAGGCAACAACTATTCACATGGATCACAAGGCCCATTAAACATCTTGTAACCTCTCACTAGGAAACAACTATTCACATGGCTCATGACGCCTATGCAATTAGAGAAATACAACCTTCCCATTATTTGGGTTAGGGGTTCCTTTTCTTACCAATTAGGGTTTCAAGTCATATCAACTATGTGATACAAGAGTAATACATCCTTGTCTTCATTAGGGTTAGGGTTTCCCATTCTAGCCGATTAGGGTATCAAAATCGTATTATCAAGAATCAAACCCTAATTCATACTCCACTTATATTAGGAGTATCAAAGTATGCTCATAACATGATTATCACACATGTATAAGTTTCTCTCATATCCTCACTAGGATGTTGATTACATCATACTCCATTAGGTTGTCTCAATCCTTCTCTCAAGGTACATTGGCCCATATTTATCAAAATTCATTAAACCCTTCATGCCTTAAAGTATCATTTGACATAACATACCACATGTATCACTCAATCAACAGTATTGGATTTATGTGCTTCCTCCATATCAGGTATAGATGTGTAGGTATGGTTCCATATAGAGTATATATGTGTATCCTCATCACCATATCGTGCATCCATATTGTATTATTCAACCTTAGGGGTTTGCATATCGGCTTTCACAACACTATGTTGAGTTTCAACATCATATCAGGTTAGGGTATATACTCAACACCATATCGGGTATAACGTGTGTGCTTAACCCCATATCATGCACAAGGTCTGTGTATGTGTCACTCATATCATGCATGAGGTATAAATTCATCACCATATCGTGCTAGTGGTTGTGTTCATATCATCATATGGAGTTACCATATCGGGTTGCCATATCAGATTAGCATATCAGGTTAAACCCTTATGCTCATACTCTTTCATACCTTCATGGGATAAATCCTATCATGTATTGAGTGATAGGCTAGACAACTGGTTGAACCCTTCACAATTAACCCATTACACAAGACGATAGGGGTGTAGGGCTCCAAGGTGTATCAGATTTTGTATCACCATCTAGGGTTTCAACACCATATCAGGTAAGAGGTGTATGTGTGCTCACCATATTGACATTGAAGTGTATGTGTGTGTCACCATATCAAGCATAAGATTTATGCTCATCACCATATCATTCTAGAGGTGTATAACCATCACTATCTAGGGTTTCAACACCCTATCGGGTAATAGGTGCATCCTTTAACACCTTATCGGGTTAGAGGTGCTTCAACCCAATATCGGGTTGAACCATGATGATGTCATTATCATCAACCTATAGACTCTTTATCTTATTATTATAGTTCAACGACAACAGTCCTAGGTTACTACTAGAGCTAATGGATTCATAAATTATGCAAGAAAATTCTATTTGAAAATAAATCATTTAACTAAGTCAAGATAGATGGTAAATAATAACATAATTGAGTTCAAGTTATATAAATCACCTCAAGAGTAACTTCAAAGCTCTAAGCTCCAAAGGTTCAAGTTCCCAAGGTTGAATATGAGCTTATTAATGGTCCAAGACTTGAGTTCCTCAGTACTGTGCACGATACATCACCACTTTGTGGCCGATATCAATTCACTTGGCCGATACCACTTTGCTATGGCTGATATCACCTTGCTATGGCCGATACAAAGTTTATATGCATGATAATCCTTCACCTATGCATGATAATAAGACTTTATGCATGATATCTAAGAGCAATAGAGTGATAGATTTTGTAAATTTCACTTTTAGGTGAAAGGAATGGTATATATACTTGAGGTTCATGAAAAAGTGCTTATATGAGGTAGGGGCTTCCTAGGCACAACAATTTCCTCCAACAATATGTTGTCCTCTCTAGTTTTAATAACCAATACAAAGCTCAAGCAATTCCTACCTGATAAAGGGAGGGATAGCAAGGGAGAGACAATTGTGGAGGAGTGTTTCATCTCTGACAGGTTGATGTTTGAAATGGGAAAATCCTTCTTGTTAGCTATGATAGTGCAACATGGAGTTCCTAGTGGTCTGCGTGGACTTATATAGAGGTAGGAGACTTCTTACTCAAGGAGAACTTCGTCAACCTTCGTTCGTGGGAACCAGACCAGGAGGCCGTTTGTCACGACTGTTGGAGTGTGGCTGCTGAAGGAGTGTGATGCTGCATAAAGAAGAAGCATGATGCTACTACAACTGTAATGTCTCTGGACTTGCTCTAGGACTAGGTATAACCTTGCAAACTATCCTTTCTAGATATATTGTTGTTGATGCGATCTTGTTGTTTTTGGAAACGAGCATTTAATTTTTTTGTTTCCACTTCCTATATTAGTGCCCGATGTCCCTAAATTGAGGTCATTGGAATCCCATACACTATGGTAGAGGAGGTCCATTGGTCTCACATATGTACTTTGCATATGATATAGTGGTTTTGAGATAAACAACAATAAAGCAAGAAACGGTGGTACTAAAATGTGTGAAGGATTTCAATAGAGGTTGAACGATGCATCTATCAAGAAATAAATCTTAAATTTACTTTTGCAAGAACACATGTAGTCAAATGTGGAGGGGGATTAGTGGAGATGTCAATATCTCAAGAACAAAGAATACATGTAACTACCTAGGAGTACCCATAATACAAATAAGGATAAAGAGGGAAACATATTCTATAATATAGTGAGGATGTAGTAAAGTATATGATAATGGGAAGACTATACTTCATCCATGCCTACCAGAGTGACCCTAGTGCAAGCTACACTAACTAGACGACCTATATACATGATGCAAACTACCAAAATATCCATATCAGTATGTGACGAGATTGACCAACTAATTAAACAATTGACAGGATGCAAGTATTCAGGAAAGGAGTAGGGTTTCTTGGTGGAAGGTAATTTCTATCAAGGGAAATGGGGGATTAGGAGTCAAGTTAACCATTGTGCTTAATTAACATTTATTGAAACAATAGTGTGGGATCACCTATAGAAGATGACTTCCCATGCAGATGGTTCATGGGAGAGAAATATGGTAGAACAATAGCCTTAACTAGTGACAGGTTGACAATTTTGTAAACATATAGAGGCTAACGGGTAAGTTTCTAAGTAACATTACCAGATGCATCATGAATGGATTTCATACATCTGTATGGAATGGAAGTTGGATTGAGGGGATGGGTAATCAAAACATCCATTCAAATAGGTGATTCCATATGACATACATTTTTTTTAATCGGAAGCTATGCACAATGGCAATGAGAAGTGGTCAAGGGATTCTTAGAACTTTTGACAAATTGGATGCAATTGAAGCAATTAAACTCCAAATCCTTCAATAAGGGATGAATATTATATATGGAACAATGATTTGAGGGGATCATGAGAATGACATCAGTCTATAGGGAAAGACTAAAGGAAATTTGCATGCAAACACAAGGTAGATGGGGCACATGGAAAATCAACATACTATTAATGTTAAAGTTCTTCCTTTAGCAATGTGTGCACAATAGCATAATGATGAAAGCTCAACAAAACCTAAGGAAGATAGTGGATGTCCTGAGATGTACTTCTTATTGACTGTGTGGGGGGGGGGGAGAAGAAGTGGGACTCCATTGACCCTAATTTAGATGTTTAGTTCTTCACACATGGGGACTTCAATAGATATATTGTGAATACAATAAATAGGGATAAATTGGATAAAGGTTGGCTTAGCAAATTTGCATGGGCATATTTGATAATTCAAAAGATGCATAACACATGAGTATTTGAAGTCAAAGAACAAGTACTCATGCAAGTAATCATGATCATAGTCAAGAAACATGTGGAATGAACTAATTCATTTAGAATAGTGACCTCATGTGGATGCAAATGCATCACAGAAGGCACAATCAAGAAATGGTTGTAGTTACCTAAAGGAGATACTATATTGATAAATGTGGACCTAGTAGAAAATAGACCACACAATTTGCATGTAATATGTTCCATTATGAGAAATAATCAAGGTCAATGGATAATGGATTCATGATATAGATGGAATAGAGGGGTTATGGTTTCTAGGAAACTCAAAGCTATTTAGGAATGCTTTTGTCTAGCCAATACATTCATTGATAAAGCATGAACAATTCAATTTAATTCTAATGTATCATACGATCAACCTTCCAAAGAAGAGTAGAGATGATGGAGGAAGATATAACCCTTTGTGCAGTTCCATCAAGATATACAAAGGTAATAGATGCATCCTATAGTTCAAGAAGTGTGAGTGCAACCATCTCATAGAAAGTTTCACTTACGCAAGCCTGAATCTTAAGAGGAAGAAAGATGGATACCAACATGCTGAGGAAACTTTAGGAAAATCTATGATAATGACAGATGTGGAATTTGGATAATACAATTATTACTAGGAGTAGAGTAGCAAGTGTTAACTCTATATGGGGAGTAGCTTAGTATGTAGCTTTAGTTTGTGTAAATTTGTTGTAGGAGACATATGTAAGTCAATGAGATTATGGGTTAGAAAAAGTTTATGTTTTCTTATTTGAGAGTATTGCTCAAAATGTGTGATGCTTCATTATTTATATGTGAATAACATCCCAAAAGAATTGGTTTAACTGGCATGTAGTAGGTGAAGAATCGTGTAAAATAACATTAATGAATGATTAATACCATTTGTACTAATGACAGGGTAATCATTATAAAATGGATAATCACACATTTTTTAAGGTAAGAATTGCAATCACATTGACAAGAGATATGTGAAATCTACATAGAGAAGCGATCTAAGAAATACCTATGATGAAGTAGCAAGAGGCATACATATGCTATAAAACTTTGATCAGATAAAAAATAGATGCTTCTTCCTAAATTCCTTCCCATCACACTTGACAAAGCAATTTTTAACTAGAATTCTTCCACGATCAAGGGTGTCACTTGAATAAACCATACTCAAACTATTGATGCCAAAATTACAAGAACAAAATACTTCATAAGAACCATAACCTTTGTACATACAAACTAGAAGAACAAGGACACTTACAAACCACCATAAGACAAAGCAAGGAGGACGAAGGACAACCTCATCCAAGACAAATAGGAAATCAAGAAAACCTAACAACAAAACTCAACACACACGACAAGAACAACTTAATAGAATTAAAACAAAAAGATAAATGATATCATGGGAACAAATATATAAAGCCTAGAGGGCACAAAAACAATTGTATAACCTATGAAATAAGAATCATGTTACAACCCCAAATTTTGGGTTCTTTTGATGCGAAATATGAATTCTCTTAATAAAGATAAATGAGCAAATAATGGTGTGTTTGATTTGAATCAATGAATTTCGTTTATAATAACCTTGATGGTTGCTTAGTGGGCCTTATTGGCTATTGGGCCCAATAACAAGGAAAAGGAAATTCAATTAGTAAATGAATAATTAAGAAATAGAGAAAAGAAAGAGGTAGAAGCCTCTAAAAGGCAACGGAATATTCCCAAAGGGGGAATTCATGCCTCTTGGGTTACTTGGGTTCCAAGGAGTCCAAGTTGCAAAGATAATGCAACAAGAAAGAGAAAGTCTTAATTAAATATTGCTTTATTTAGAAGAAATGTGAGATAATGATAATATCACAAGAAATATGTGAAAAAATGAATAATGGATCCATATTAGAAAAGATTTCATGTTCACATGGTTTCTAATAGAAAAAGGAATCACAATTAAGAAAATAAAGTATTATGAGAAAGAAATTGTGCTTATGACTTTTATTAAACATTTACTTGCATATGAAAGAAACACCCTTTTCCTTTGGAATTTGGGTTTCAAATTTTGTACTCGAGTAGATAATGCCAAGATGGAGTTTCCACTAAAATTTGAGTGAAAAATAATAAACGAGGAGAGGAATATGTTTTTCCCAATTTTCCTTATTAAATACCCTTTTTAATTAGATTTTAAGAAAATAGAATTAGGGGAGCGATGTCAGCCGTTGGATGCCCACGTGGTCCAAGGGATCATGAATCCAAGGCTAAGTGCTCATCGCCTACCCCAATTCATAGAAGGAAAGGGAGAGGAAGGGGAATCTGAGTTTCTTGCACTCAGTGCTTTAAATCGATGAACTGATGAGTCCATCATTTTTGGGATATTAAACCGAGGAATCCATACCCTATTTTTGGGTTCTTTGGTCGCCGATTGGGAGAGTCCTCAATCCAACAGAACTCCTCCATCGACCCTATATATAGGGGAGTGTTTGTGAGGACACCAGTTCATCAACTATATACCCAAGCACCTCCAGAGAGCAACACAGAACCTGTTGGTGAATCCAATTCATCAAGCAACCCCAACCTTCCCCTCTACAACCTGTCGACCTCACCAGAAAATCTGGTGGTTGGTTAGCAGTGAAGGAACGGAGCCCACCACTAATTGGATGCCTCGTCAGGTTCATCAGAGGAAGGTGAAGCTTCCTGGACCATTGTCGTGCTAGTAGGTGGCAAGGATCTCTGAGTCAACCAAGCAGTTGACCATCAGATCAGTGGAAGGAGTGTCGTGAGGTTGAAGAAGGGACCCCATAGATTTACAAGCATGCCCCTCATCTCCTGTTGTCGAGGTAAGGGTAGTTTGGTCCTTCACAACTTAAAATAAAGTTAATTGCACGCAGGGTGAGTCGTCGGATCCCGTGTGGTCCAGTGGACCACAGATCTAGCGGCTGGTGTTTTTCTAAAAATAAAAAATAATTTGAGGAAATGAATTACTTTGCAAAAATCATAACTTTTGCTAGGAACCTCTAATTAGAAAATGTTATACATGAAAGTTGCATATAAAAATACGAGGAACATGATAAAATTGGTTTGAGAAATTGATTCTGTTCTGATTTACAAAAGTGTGTTAATCTAATGAAAAGTGCTTATATATTAGATTAAGAAACCCTAATTGAGCATATTGGTTAAGTTCATGTTGCTTAGTTGATGAAATTGAGTAATTGCAACCTATTGAATGGTTAATGACGAACTTGAAGTGGATCTAGATGTTTCTTGCATGACGTAGGGTTTTTACCTCAAATAAGAATGATTAAGCACTTAGAAACCCAAATTGAGTATAAAGGTTCCTAATTGTGGATAAATATCGTTAATATGGTAATTACGGTTTTCTAAAGGATAAAGGTGGAATTTGAGATAAATAGAGTGCATATGTGAATTTGATCATAATGAACTATGAGTTGTTAATCCAGAAGGAACCAAAGATGATAATTAGGCCTAATGATCTTGTCATGAATTAAAAGGATAAAAATGGTAGTTTTAATGTAAAATAGGCATAATGGACTTAATTGATGTTTAATTATGCCTTTAATCCAAAATTAGGGTTTAAAATAGTATAAAAGAAGAGAAACCCTAATTGCAATGGAAAACCTAAAAGCGGACTAGAAACCCTAGGAAGCAAGCTAGGTTTAATAGTTCTTGATGGCATGATTAATGATAGTAAAATTGGAGGCATATTTCAGGATCAACTTCTGTGTGCTTGCTTGGTTTCTTTCTTGGTTGAATTATTTCTACACCCAAGTCATCTTGATAGGTATGTGGTTAATTATGGTTAATCGCATTAGTTTCCCAAAGTTTTATCGGATGATTAATCACATTGAATGCAACCTATCAATTTGGATGTTCATATTTACAAATTATAAAGTCACTATGATTATCACAATTGTAATATAAATGTGTATTCTCGCACCTACATACCACCCTGATGGATGATGCAAAAAGGTCAAGCCCAAGAGGGAAGACCAATGGGCACCATGAGAGGTGACCCTACACACCAAGCTCGGGAATGAGAAAGTGGTCTATGTTTCATGACTAATGGGCACCAAGAGAGGTGACCCCAGGCACCAAGCTCAAGATTGAGAAGGTGGCCTTAAATCAATGGAAAAAGAGAAACCCTAGAGGGGGTATTCCATTGTTAGGGCAAAAGTAGTGGAGAATGACACATTGAAAATATAATTTGGCTTGTTAATTACCTTGATTGTGATAATTAGTTTGTTAGCCATATTTGTAAAATTGTTGGTTGTCCCCACATTCTGACATATTTCGATATGCTAACCGAAATTTTGTTTTTCGGCGTTTTAGGTAGAACCCTTAAAAGAACAAACAATAAAGTGACACATTGTGAAAATAAGAAATAAAGTGTAAGGAGGATTAGATAGAAGAGATTCAAGCTGTGGATAGAAATAGATTTCCAAAGTTTTTAAAAGGTATGCAAAGTTTTATTTTATACTGGATCTCAGTTTAGTTGGTAGAATTTCGTAATTATTATTGATTAATTGTCGAACCTTTGATCCTTTTAATTGAGATAATGACTTTGACCTTTGAGTCTCCCTTAATTGGGGGTTACCGGGAGGCGGGGTTGTTACATTTGGTATCAGAGCATAGGTTCCTCATTTAATCTTTAATAATTATTAAATTTTACAAATTCTATAGAATTGAGGGAGTTAATAGAGGATTTTCTGAAAGACAGAGGTGTCTAGAAAAGGATCATGTTCGGGGGCTGGAAAGATTTTCCTCCACACCGCTAGTTGGAATACGAGGACTCCCAGATTTGTGTGACTACCTGGCTAATGTCTCAGGATTTGACTCGAAATAAGATACCTTTAGGACTCTCTCATATGGTTCATCCCTTCTCAAATCAAATGTTGTTGAGGATTTTAAGGACTAGGGTTTTCTCTCTTTTCCTCACCCTCTTGAGGTATGGGTAAAGTTGATAAGGTTTAAGGAATCATCCACTAAATTAATGAAAAGCATGTAAATAAGATGTCATGGACATAAGCTTAATAGTTAAAGCATAAACTAAAGAATAGATGCATGCTTAGGTTGTGTGGTATGAGTTGTCATGCTTCAGGAGAGACTTGAGGCTAGACCTTTTTGTCAGAAGGATGAGTAGAGAGAGTTGGTCTTGGAGGCAGAGATCTCCATTATAAGTAGAGACCTGGCACATCCTCTGAGGATGATGTTAACCCTAATCCTAAGTGGCGGTTAGAGAGAGAGATGGCATGATGAGTTAGATGTCATGATAGACTAGGGGTGTGGACATGCTTTTGGATACCCATGATGATATGAGCCATGTGAGGTTGGATGACCTAGTACCTTTGACGACCCAACCCAGAAAGGGTCGTGCATGTTAGAGTGAAGGATAGCTCCTTCAATGATGAGGTTAGTGAAGAACCTATAGAAACCCTATGGGCTTATGCGAGTAGGGCATAACATGCACCCAGAGTACGTCAGTAGTGCTGACAGTAGGCTAAAACCCTGGCCAGGAGAGTATGAGGATCGGCTTAGGAGATAAGCATAAAGAGTTATGGATAATCTTGAGCGAACATAAGTTTGAACATAGGCTTCACCAATGTATGGGTATGCTTGGGAGCTTGATCCACCTTCATGGAGAGAGGACCTCTAGTAGTAAGTTTGTTTGTAGGGTTAGCTCTAGAGAGAGAGAACATGGACCAAACAAGAAGGTTGGAAGCTTAGACTCTGAGATATGAGGAACAATGGGAGTTGAGGAAGATGCGACCTAAGTAGATGATAGTGGTTGCCTCATACTTTACCCCTGGAGGCTGATGGTATCTTAGTTGCCTTTAGAGGAACCAAACCCTAGAGAGAGGATGAGGCTGCTTGTACCTATGTGCCTATGGTATAAGTATTTACCTTCGGAGATAGGAAGAAGAGTTCCTTAGACCTTGTAGAGGCTTAGTTACAGGTTGCGAGGCCTTATACCTTGTTGATTGTCCTGTAGTAGGACTCCACTCTGAAGTGTGTTCAAGTAGAAGGATGACAGGAAGTGCATGTCATACCTTGTACATGTTTGGTTCATGGTTAAGAGGTTGAGCATGCAGTTGGATACCCAAAAAGTGAACCTAGGGTTCCTAGGCCTAAGAGGGGAAGTGGTGTACTTGATGCTCATGATTAGATTTGAGTTTTTATATATTCGAGCATGGAACTCCTCATGTTTAGAGGAAAGGTAAACCCCTTAAGTTTAAGGTATGTTTTATGAACCCCTCATAGATAAGTTGGTGACATGGGAAGGTTTGTTCTTGGTCCAATGTTGATGATGAGAACAACTGTGGCCTAGTATGGTTTAGTAGGTGGTCTGCTTATGCCTTAGTAGCTTGGTAGGGTTAAGCATGCTCATGTGGATGTAAACCCTAGATATAAGCACATTTGTGACCTTTGTTATCAAGGTGTAGTTTTCTCCCATCCTGGGAGAGGGAACCTTTTGTAGGGTGTATACCGGTTTTGTTGGTTTTGAGGTAACCTAAAGAGGTCTCAATAGGATCTAGAGAAGCTAAGTGAAAAGTACATGGTATGAGAATGAACCTGTAGATCCATAGATAACCATCTCTAAGTGCATGTGGATGTTTTACCATGGAGGTAACCGGTATGGGGCCTGACCAAGGTAGGTAGGTCACCATGACCCCTATGAAAGGATGAAAGTCAACCCAGGAATGCAGAGAGAGATGATGGAGTCTTAGTTAAGATTCTGAGTTGGACATGTACTATACCCGAATCCTAAGTCTATCCTAGGTTCAGGAAGGGAAAAGACCGATGGAAGTAGGAGTTGCCTAATTCCCTAATTGCACATGGCCATAGGGTCAGGAGGTAACAACTATCATTGTCTGAGGGCCATGGGTTAGGAGATTGATCACCTTCAAGAACTCATGGGACCCAAAGGGTGGATGAAGAGGGCACTCTCTGATGCATAAGGGAAGAGGGATGACCCCAAAAGTGTAGGCACCCTACAGACCTAGAGGAGATGACCAAGGATTGTGTGGTGACCCAAGTGGGTTCGAGACCAGTTTTCCATGGAAGTAAACTTGATATCAAGATTTTCATGAGGCAGAGACATATGTTGCATGTTTCAACTTGGATTTGAAGGTGTACTAGAAATGTGGGATGTATCATCTCTACTCTTGGAATAGGAAGAACTTTGTGTTTGGACGGATTCCATATGCTTATTTCCTCTTGTTATGGGAGTGAGAGATAGGACAATACGCATGCCATAAACTAAGGATAAAGATGATGTGAGTTGGAATGTTGCTATGAGGTATGAGGACATAGATGATAACATACCGTTGTGGAGTGAACGATGTGTAGATGGTTTACAAACATCAAGAGAACTAAGGTGGTCTTCTTATGAAGATGTTTTTATTATGAGCTATACAAGGTTGAGTTTGATAACTGAGAAGATGAGGTCTGAGTTTTCTTGATGAAGATAGACTTAGAGTTTGAGATGAGATGATAAGTGGAATGCATGGAGGTGTATGTCTTAAACATTTACCTAGCACCTAAAGATGTGAAGTGGTAATGGATGATCTAATTGAGATACTACTGCCTAGTTTAGCTAGAGTCTAGAAGAGGTTGTTTGGTTAACCCTAAGTTTGAAAAAGGATATATGTTTGTCTAACACTCAGATGTGACGAGATCTGTTGAACAAGTTAGTGGTTGTTTGGATAGCCATCCTAGGCCTTGATGCAATGAAAAGATGATTGTAGAACCTCATATGCACTTCACTGGAAAAGAAGGTGATGAAACCCCGACTAGAGTGGTTTAAGGTTTCTCAGGATTTAATCTTGAGGAATCATGACATATACGAGATCATGATTTTAAGATCACCATACACCATGGTACTGCTAAGACAATAAGTGGTAGTAGTACTTTGATGCCTAAGATGACAAGTGTACAAAGATGCATGTGGCTTGTCACCATGCATGTTAAAAGGTGAATGACGAACACTAGTAACCCAATGAGTTGGTATAGAGGATGAAAAGTCCCTGAAGGGGATATAGAGTTGATCACTATGGATGTTGTGGTAAGTCTCCCCTAGACTAAGGAAGGTCAAGATGGAATATGGGTTATGGTAGATCGCCTTACCTAGATGACATGAGAAAGAAAGAATTCTATCAAGGGACGGATCCGGTTCAACTACATATGAGAGAGAGATGGTTCAACTACACCATGATGCAAGTTCAAAAGTTCTTGAGTATAACCTATAGATTCATTTCCATGCGGTGGAAGTAGATACATGAACGACTCGAGGTTTGTACAGTTTATCACTATAATTAATGGTTAGTATGATCCAGACTAGAAGGTCTGATGAGAGCATGTGTGCTCAGTGAGGGTGATACGTGGAGACAATTTTTGTCCTACGTAAGATGTGTTGATAACCACCATAGCTAGTATCGGTATGTAAAGAAGCTCTGTAAGGGAGGTTGTGTCGGTCACCACTTCATTATGATGATGTTGGTGAAGGGACTTCGCAAAGGTCAAGAAAGAACCACAGTGTGTGTAGATGAATTCTCTTTGATCGTGCAATGGCTGAAAGAGAGCCCAGGGGAGACATGAGTCATGAGCTGATGCAAAGTAGACTAACATACAGTTCACTGTGGGAGGATATGTGATGTAAAATCTGACCCCTCTAAGTTATAGCTAAGAGAGTTGAGTCCCGGCTGCATGGTCCATTTGAGATGGATTAGTCGAGATGGTTGTGTTTAGCCTTACCCCTCAGGATAACATGATGTATAATGTGTTCCATGAGTCGGATCTAGAGCACTATGTGAAGTACCCCAAGCCATGTGTTGAGCCATGAACCTATTCAACTTATTGAGAGGCTGAAATGTCCTGAGTCACCTATGAGGGTACGATATGCCAAGGTGAGAGAGAACTCAGATGGAAGAATATGAGATGATGAAGGTTCTTGGGAAGCACCGTGGAAAGGGTGAGGCCACATGGGAGCCATGATGGAGATACGAAAGACTTATCCTGATTTGTTTGCTTGATTGATGGAATTTTGGGGGCAAAATTCCAATAAGAGGGGAAGGATGTTACGACCCCAAATATTGGGTGCTTTTAATGATAAATGTGATTTCTCCTAATAAAGATAATGAGAAAATAATGGTGTGATTTGATTTGAGTCAATGAATTTCATTTATAATAACCTTGATGGTTGCTTAGTGGGCCTTATTGGCTATTGAGCCCAATAACAAGGAAAACGAAATTCAATTAGTAAATGCATAATTAAGAAATAGAGAAAAGAAAGAGGTAGAAGCCTCTAGAAGGCAAAGGAATATTCCCAAAGTGGGAATTTGTGCCTGTTGGGTTCCTTGGGTTCCAAGGAGTCCAAGTTACAAAGATAATGCAACAACAAAGAGAAAGGATTAATTAAATATTGCTTTATTTTGAAGAAATGTGAGATAATGATAATATCACAAGAAATATGTGAAAATATGGATAATTGATCCATATTGGAAAATATTTTGTGTTCACATGGTTTATAATAGAAAAAGGAATCACAATTAATAACATAAAGTATTATGTGAAAGAAATTGTGCTTAAATGACTTTTATTAAACATTTACTTGCATATGAAGGAAACACCCTTTTCCTTTGGAATTTGGGTTTCAAATTTGGATCGAGTAGATAATGCCAAGATAGAGTTTTATCTAAAATTTGAGTGAAAAATAATAAATGAGGAGAGAGATCTGTTTTTTCCAAGTTTCCTAGTTAAATACCCTTTTTAGTTAGATTTAAAGAAAATAGAATTTGGGGAGCGATGTTAGCCGTTGGATGCCCCACGTGATCCTGGGGATCAGGAATCCACGGGAAGCTGCTCATCGCCTACCCCAATTCATAGAAGAAAAAGGGAGAGGAAGGGGAATCTGAGTTTCTTGCACTCAGTGCTATAAATCGATGAACTGATGAGTCCATCATCTTTAGGAAATTGAACCGAAGAATCCAGACCGTATTTTTGGGTGCTTTGGTCGCCGATTGGGAGAGTCCCCAATCCAACAGAATTCCTCTGTCGACCCTATATATAGGGGAGTGTTCGTGAGGGAACCAAATTATCAACACTCTACCCAAGCACCTCCAGAGAGCGATGCGGAACATGTTGGTGAATCCAATTCGTCAAGCAACCCCAACCTTCCCCTCTACAACCTGTCGACCTCTCCAGAAAAATTGGCAGCTGGTTGGCAGTGAAGGAACGGAGCCCACCACCAATTGGAGAACTCGTCAGGTTCATCGGAGCTTCCTGGACCATCGCCGCACTAGCAGGTGGAAAGGATCTCAGAGTCAACCAAGTGTTTAACCATCGGAACAGTGGAATGAGTGTCGCGAGGTTGAAGAAGGGACCCCGTAGATTTACTAGTGTGCCCCTCATATCCTGATGTCGGGATAAGGGTAGTTTGGTCCTTCACAACTTGAATCAAAGTTAAGCGTGCACAACGTGAGCCATCAGATCCCGCGTGGTCCATTGGACCACGGTTCTAGCGGATGGTGTTTTTCTCAAAATAACAAATAATTCAAGGAAATGAATTACTTTGCAAAAATCATAACTTTTTCTAGGAACCTCTAATTAGAAAAAGTTATACATGAAAGTTGCTTAGAAAAATTCAAGAAACGCAATCAAATTGGTTTGAGAACCTGAATCCGTTCCTATTTGCAAAAGTGTTTTAATCTAATGAAAAGTGCTTATATATTAGATTAAGAAACCCTAATTGAGCATATTGGTTAAGTTCATGTTGCTTAGTTGATGAAATTGAGTAATTGCAACCTATTGAATGGTTAATGACAAACATGAACCAGATCTAGATGTTTATTACATGATTTAGGGTTTTTTACTTCAAATAAGAATGATTAAGTACTTAGAAACCCTAATTGAGTATAAAGGTTCCTAATTGTGGATAAATACCCTTAATATGGTAATTAGGGTTTTCTAATGGACAAAGGTGGAATTAATGACAAATAGAGTTCATATGTGAATTAGATCACAATGACCTATGAGTTGTTAATCTAGAAGGAACCAAAGATGATGATTAGGCCTAATGATCTTGTCATGAATTAAAAGGATAAAATGGTAGTTTTAATGTAAATGAGGCATAATGGACTTAATTGATGTTTAATTGTGCATTTAATCAAAAATTAGGGTTTAAAATAGTATAAAAGAAGAGAAACCTAAATTGCAATGGAAACCATAAAGGTGGACTAGAAACCCTAGGAAGCAAGCCAGGTTTAATAGATTTGATGGCATGATTAGTGATAGGAAAATGTTAATGCATATTTCAGGATCAACTTGTGTGTGCTTTCTTGGTTTCTTGCTTGGCTGAATTATTTCTGCACCCAAGTCATCTTGACAGGTATGTGGTTAATTATGGTTAATCGCATTAGTTTCCCGAAGTTTTCCCGGATGATTAATCACATTGAATGCAACCTATCATTTTGGATGTTAATATTTGCAAATTGTAAAGTCACTATGATTATCACAATTGTAATATAAATGTGTATTCTCTCACCTACATGCCACCCTGTTGGATGATGTAAAAAGGTCAAGCCCAGGAGGGAAGACCAATGGGCACCATGAGAGGTGACCCTAGACACCAAGCTCAGGAATGAGAAGGTGGTCTATGTTGCATGACTAATGGGAACCAAGAGAGGTGACCCCAGGCAGAAAGCTCGGGATTGAGAAGGTGGCCTTAAGTCAATGGAAAAAGAGAAACCCTAGAGGGGGTATTCTAGGGTTAGGGAAAAAGCAATGGAGAATGACAAATTGAAAATGTAATTGGGATTGTTAATTGCCTTGATTGTGATAATTAGTTCGTTAGCCATATTTGTGAAATTGTTGGTTGTCCCCACATATTGGCATATTTCAATATGCTGACTGACATTTTGTTTTTCTGCATTTTAGGTACAACCCTGAAAAGCACAAACAGTAAAGTGACACATTGTGAAAATAAGAAATAAGGTGTAAGGAGGATTAGATAGAAGAGATTCAAGTTGTGGATAAAAATATATTTCTAAAGTTTTTAAAAGGTATGCAAAGTTTTATTTTATACCAGATCTTAGTTTAGTTGGTAGAATTTCATAATTATTATTGATTAATTTTCGATCCTTTGATCCTGTTAATTGAGATAACGGCTCTGACCTTCGGGTCACCATTAATTGGGGGTTATTGAGAGGTGGGGTCGTTACAAATCAGGTGTATGGAAAAATAGGGGGGCTGCTTGGGGTAGTCTGATGACACGACCACTCTATTTATTCCCCCACTCAAGCCTATTCTCAAGGAAGGACAGGGAAAAACAAAATAGATGGAAGCATCCATCACTAGTTGAGAACCACTAAATCTTCTCCTACACCTATAAGCAATTGGATGATGCAAATCCAGTCCCCTATCAGGCCAAAGACAACAATGACCACAATGACACAAACAAAAATAATGGAAAAGAGAAAAGAAGGGATGGGTCCATTACATATGGCATGAATAGCCAAAACAAATGGTAGGACTTCACATAGGCCATGGAAAGAAGAAGAGAGATTCCAAGTGCACTGAGAGCCTCATTCATCTCAAAAAGAACCTCCAACAAGCACAAATAAAGATCTACACTGAGTGATTTGGGATAATGTTACTGCTAGGACTCAGAGCCCCACAAAAAACTAAATGTTGGTTCCTATCATGGAACCATGTATTACCCAAATCCTAACTCCCAATAAAGTCAATGGAGATATGATCTAGACTTCTGTCCCTATCATGGTATTAACAAAGCACAAATGCAGATGCTTAAAACATAGCATACAAGAATGAATAACAAAATACAAGCACCAATCATAATCTCAACCTTCAACAAGTATTATTAAGCAACAATCTTTTATTACAAGATTTCAATTACACAATAAAGAGTACAATTTTACAAGTATGCTAATGTATACTAGGGATCTTACAAAAAGTACGCCTGACATCGCTCACCAAGCCCATCAAATTTTATCCATATCAAAACCTATAAAATACATGAAACAATACAGGTCAAACATATTGAGGTGTTCAGTACATGGATGAATATATATATATATATATATATATATATATATATATATATATATATATGTATATATATGTATATATATGTATATATATGTATATATATATGTATATATATGTATGTATATATGTGTATATAAATATATGTATATATCTATATATATATGTATGTATATGTATGGATATGTATGTATATATTTGTGTATATATATGTGTATACATATGTATATATCTATATATATATGTATGTATATGTATGTATATATATGTATATATATATATTATATATATATATCTGTGTGTGTGTGTGCGTTTTGCATAATTTTGAAAAGATTGGAAAAAGTAATGAACAAGAATAAACAAGTTAATTATTAGCAAAGAGAGAGTCGTGTTATATATCATTTTACTCCAATTATACCAACAACATCATATATCATAAGGCCTTTGATTATTTTCCATCAGAAGAGTATGTAAGGGTGCTCAAGATTAGCTAACCCTTTTATACATGAGGGACCTCAAGGACATCAACAATAGATAACCCTTTTATAGACATGGTACACCCTAACTTGAAAACTCAAGTAGGATGCCCAACCTCGTGTCCTTACCCCAAGAATACATGCAGGTGCACCAGGTTTGTATAAAACAATGAAAATGAGATAAAAATGGAGTACAATACTAGAATTCTACATGGAAATAATTTGAAAAAGTAAACAATCATACATATGTATCACATTTCAAACAATAAAGACATAATTATATAATTATTTAAATCCCATACATGATTTGTTTTTTTGATAACTTAACTTTGCCTTGAAAATCTATCAACAAGAAACACATGATTCAACACAAGATTACATACATGTATTAGATACTCATCATTAACCCTAACTAGCTTCATTTTAGGTTTTTGGCTAAGTTAGGCTACATGTGTATTGTTATGTTTGATGATATTTTACTAATATAGAGGTCATCAAGAAGATGTGTATCAAGCTTCATGTCATTCTAAGGTTTCATTCATTTCATATGAAATTTTCAAGGTTTATGTAATTTACTTGCACATTTCAAGCCCATGGGACTCATAATAGAGAAGCCAAGGTCCATGATCATTAAGCCATGAATATCAAGATTAAAAGGATGGTTCAGTTCAGAAGGATTAAGACATAATAAGTACATATCAAGTCTAGGTGTATGTACCCAAGTTTAGGCATCATAGGATTACAATTATCAACATGCATCACAAAAACCAACACATAAAACCTATGTCATAAGGTCTCAATATATGGATTGGATGGGAGATCCAAACCAAGGGGATCATAAGGGATTGATAACCTCGTATTTGAGAGGGAATTAAGGAGGAAAGGATCCCCATAAAAATCAAGACACAAGAATCACACTTCAAGTCATGTACGTTACATAAGCACAATTGGGCCACAAACACCCCCATAGAGAAAGAGGGTTCATTATAGAAACTAGAGTCCTCAATCAAAATAAGGATGTTGATTTCAAAGAATATAAGATGATTTGTTCCATCAAATCGGGCAAAGTCACAATTTGATTCAAATATAATCATGCATCAATATAAAAGGATCAAATTAAGGCATATTTAGGGTCATATGCAACCACCATAGAAAAGGGATCATAAGGTGTAATATAGGTTACTAATTTCGAAGTTAATTAGAATTAAGAAACTTTAAGATGCAATATTAGAATAATAGGGCACGATACTTCATTATTGTCCAAAAGCAAGTCACTTGACTGCAAAACATTCATTCATGAGCAATAGAGGTAACTAGGAGTACACACATGTTCAATTGTACTTGTATGTTACTCATTTTGTGATTAATAGAGTAGGGGTGCAAACTGAATTCAAACATATCATACTTATGTATCAAATGATCATAAATATGGTCATAGCTCGAGTTTTTAGGAAAATATGGATACAATATTGGTATTTATGGCCTGGAACAATGCTCAAAGTGTAGGGTTCGTCCATTTGATCAAAATGGTATATCATATTGCATATTTAGGATGAATGAGATAAATTTTATGATATTTAGAAATTTGATCCAAGAACTATATTAAATTGTGAGGGAATTACCATATATATTTGAGATGGCCCTGTGGCCATTCCACTAGTCGTGCTAGTTCAAACTGGGTCTGGACCCCCACCTAGTTTGTGGCTGATTTCCCACTCATTCCCCTTCATCGTTCTCCATGTTCCAGATAGAGGAGGAACATGGGTGATGCTTGAAGCATCCACACCTGCCGGTGGAGAGAGAAAGGAGAGGAACAAGGCTTGGTGTGGCCTTTGGGGACACCGCCTTTGGTCAACTTGGTCCTACAGCCTCTCCAACGTATCCGGTCGCTGCCAACTATCTAGAGGAGGACCTCTATGATGCTGCAACCAAACCAAAGGAGGTTATGAGGGGAAGGCATGCTCAGGGAAGGAAGAGCATTGGCTACCAAACCTAGTGTGGATGGGAAAAGTCAAGGCTTGTATAGTTAACAACTAGGGCCAATGGTACCATGGAGTCATGAAGAGTAGGAGTTGTTTCCTTCCCTTGGCAACACAATAGATCACATGGAGAAACGGTGGGCAATTTTAGGGAATGAAGAAGTGAAGGTGAGAGGAAAGCAAAACAAGGAGAAATAAGAAAAGAAGAAGCACAATTAGGTTAGAGGGGTTTTTATAAAGGGCAAGGAAACATGCTTTAAGGTTTTCTTCAAGTCGTGGTGGGATTCGATTATGTAATTTCCCAATCTGAGTGGATGAAGAAGATGACACTCTAGCCATGCAATTATTTCCCAAATCAGAAGAAGAGGGGCAATTGGATGGGCCACAATTTGGCATTTGGGCTCATGTAGGCCGACACACAATAGAGAAAAGATCAATAAATAATGAGATCAAACATACCAATATTCATAATGCCAAAAACAGAGTTCCATAGTTCTGATTGGAACGATTTTAGCACAGTTAGATTCAAGACTGAAATCTCGATCATTTGAAGTAAATCAATAGAAAGGTGATCACATATAATAGGTTCCATTTATCTTATAAGATGGAGATATGTTAAATCATTGTACTTCGTTCAATATCTCAAATTAGATTCACAAATTATGAAATTGGTCATCGACGTGATAAAATTGGGCCATCAACACACTCAAATACTATATTGAAAGTAAACCTAATGAGATGGGTCTCTTATCGAGAGAGAATGATTGTGATCGATGAGTGAGAAATCTAGGTTGTCACAGTTCCACCAAGAACAACCCAAGCACACCAATTGAGGAAAAGGTCTAGGGGAAAAGGGTGACAGACAACGTCAGCCAGAAGCCCCCTCCCCCCAGACTGAGGCCATGACACAGAGGAAAACTCAAGTGATCACTTAATTGATAGAACTATGAGACATAGATTCTAAGAATCAAATTATGGAATTGAGTGCTTTATAGAATTACAAGTCACAAATATAGATACTAATGAAGGTCCTCAACCAAAGTACCTTTCTCACATTAGCGTTCAATCAGTCTTCAATGACTGTAAGACATGTGCAAGTTTCTAAAAAACCACCATACACACAAATATCTATGTTCTTTGTATTTGTTATTTATATTAAGAAAATTAATAATTATTTTTGTAAATTTGAGAGAAATAGTACAAGTACAATAGGGGTTTAATATCAATGTAAATGATGTTTAGGTGTACCCAAAATGCCACCCCTTTTCCCACATTCAAGTCCATTTAACATATCCACATTTTGAGAATTATGTTATTTCAAATGGAATATTATAAACTTCCTTATTCCCAAAAAATATTTGCAAATTTTTGTATTCTCAAAAATCAATTTTCAAATTACTTGTTCTTGACATCAGTACCACCACTGCCATTATCATCATATTATATTATCATCACAATCACCATCACCATCACCATCACCATCACCATAACCATCACCATCACCATCACCATCACCATCACCATCACCATCACCATCACCATCACCATCACCATCACCATCACCATCACCATCACCATCACCATCACCATCACCATCACCATCACCATCACCATCACCATCACCATCACCGTCACCATCATCATCATCATCATCATCATCATCATAGTTACCATCATCATCATCATCATTGTTGATTTCATTATCATTGTTAATATCATGATCATCACCTTCAAATCAATAGACCTAAAGATGACAAGGTTGGCTTCATGGATCTTTATTTTACATTCATATTACTTATGAGTGATATCTTCAACAATCTACACTGCCACCAATTATTTGTGTAAATAATGTCTCAAATGACAATGCTCAAGTTGTGATTCAAAATTTATAATGCATAATGATTGATTGTTACTTGCAAGTGTAAAAGATGAGTCATATAATACTTAATAAAGATAAATGCAATATGTCACAAATATCAATCTATCATTATTAAACTCTACTCACAATATAAGTAATTACGAACTAGAAAATAGAAGTAATGGGAAAAAAGTAATTTTGATGTTAAATGAGTGAATGATATTAATAAAATTGGATTAAGAGTGAAGACATACAATCAAACTTCTTACATATTTTTCAATGATAATCTGTTATGGGTTCTATCTTATGACCCTACTTTGAGACCTAAAAGTGAAGCCACATTTAAAGCAGTGACCACCTAGGTAGTCGTGGTAATGGAGAAAAATAGAGGATATGTGTTGGGACTACTTTTTCAAGAAATAATCCAAATGAATATTGTAAACCCTATCATCTTACAACAAAGGTATAAGAGAAACTAGGTGCACATTGGTATATGAACTAAAAAGTGGTTGTACATTTTATATTCTTATATAGAGTGGTTGTACTTGTTAATGAATGTAATGCAGAGGATTTAGAAGCAATCATATAGAGAGCATGGGGTGTATGGATCAAAGCCTTAAAATCGAAGAGATAAATTGTGCCAACTAGAAAGGAAATGCTTGATCCAACCACAATTGAGAATATTTTTTTTAGCCAAGGCCAAGATCAGAACGAAATCTAGTGGAACATGAAGGAGAAACAAAAGTGGAGATTGCTGATGGAAGTAAGAAACCCAATCCCAATGATTTAGAATTTTGACTTCTAGGTTTGAGATGTATGTTGATGGATGGAGAGAGTAGAACATCATGCAACTTATATTTGGATCTATGATTTCGAGAGGAGGGTGGAATGAGTTTCTATAAAAGAGTGAGTTTTTCATATATATATATATATATATATATATATATATATGTGTGTGTTTTCTCTTTCCTACAATTGTGATTATTCCAATTATGTCCTCAACTGACTCTCACACCAAATTGATTAAATGTTCTATAAATTCCATATAATGACATCTCTAGTATCATGTAAACCCATATTACATGCAATATGACATGTAGTCAATTGACATGGTCAACAATTGATTTTTTAACTCCAAATCTTGCACCATAACTACATCATGACATTATTAAACCATGTCTAAAATATCATTAAAATTGGATGTACCAATTGGGAGTTATTCAAAGTTGAAGATTAGGTATATAATGTCACCTAGTAAGGTCTAGGACCTAAGTTCTCGCATTATTTGATCAAATAATGTGTCACGCGGCCCCAATTTTCTAACCTGGGCATGGATCACTTAAGGGAACCCATCCTAGCCTTTCAATCTGAAGATCGTGGACTGTGCAAGTTCTAATGACTCTCAAGTCGTCTCTAACCTCCCACAAGAATCAGTCTTTGCCTCCAACTGTACATCAGTCCATCCAACGCCTCTCATGCTTGAATCTCGCCTCCTCTTCGTGAGATTTTTTGGAGGATGACTTCTACTCCCCAAACCGAACCTAACGAGCCGGTGCTCAACTCCCCTCATCCTCGGATCATGGAGAATGAACCCCGACTCCCTCGCTGCTCTCACTGGCGGTGGCGCCCATTTTAGGGCTCCATTCCGTCGACCACCGTGTGCATATTTACGGACTCCAATAGCCTCGCCGACCTCCCTTTCATCATCCCCGACCCTCAATTTGGACGAAGGACGCCCCTTCCTCCCTGACCTTGAGCAAGCTCTGCTCCACCTTTCTCGACCTCCTACTCACTCTAGTTACCCTCTCTGCTTATTTCGACGCAACTACACCATCATGGGACCTCGACGAGGAGATCCTCACTGCTCGTTGGAGCAGCGGAAGCCCAGGGTGTCAGGTCTACAAGACGTGCAACCAATCTTTAAGAGCTTCACTATCGATGAGGTTGGAGCCTTCTCGGAACTGAGGGAGGATCACAAACACAGCACTAGACCACTGCGGACCTCTGAACACCCTCAATCCAGCTTAAGGGGAAGGTAATATGCAAATCCCATTTTTCTTTCCTTGCACTTATTTTGATCAGAAATTGGATCTTACCCCACCACTACCGACGATCTGGACCTCTTCACAACCGATGCGACCTCACGTTTTCGACCCACACCTCATTTGTGCTTGAAATGGCCTGGAACCTCGACCTCACCTCATCTCGGCCCTATCATCCCCTCACTCCAGCCATGGCGTGCGAGTAGGGAACAATCAAGTGAGAGTTTTGACCTCTCTGCCCATGCTCGTCTATGGGCTATAATTGTTACGCCTGGGGCCTTTTGGTCCTTTCCTCACTTTGACCCCCCTCCTCAGTCAAGCGCTTCCTCACGAGTCAGTGGGAGGTTCTAGTTAATCAGATTCCTCACCTGATTCGTGAAGCAAAGCTCGATTTTTTTTATTTTTTCATCAAGAATTCATTTGATTGGTCAGATCTTAGAGAAAACCTAGAAAATGATAGGAATATCGAAATGTATCAAACCTATACATCAATTTCATCAAAAAAATGCAAGCCATTTAAAAATATTTCCAGGACATAGATCTGACCCTTTTTCAGAAAATATGGCCTACAAGTCCTAATGACCTCTTAATATTTATATATTGTGTAATAATGGTCATCATTGATTTTAGATCTGCCTTGAGGACAACCTAAACCCTGATTGGGGTCCTGATAACCATGTTACTCGAAATCCAATCTAAGAGGGATAGTTGATTCATTAATTTTGAAGAACCCTAATTTCTAGTTTCCTCTCTTCATAATGTATACTTTATACAACCTTATGAAAAACCCTAACAAATTAAATGTCTTGGAATGACCTCTATGACCCTGACCTTAGAATCCAACTATGTATCATATGTATCCTAAAGTGGTATCCCAAATAACCTAAACCCTAATAAGAAACCCTAATGTGGAATGATGAGAACCCATGGTGACTTTAGGTTCTTGTTTATATTTCAGGGTGATCTATTCTCTTTTCATAATCTAGGAATTGTGGAATCCAAATATGAAAAGTGAAGGTATGTGGATATAATTACATGACTATATTTTACTAGATGCTAAATATATGTACTTGTTTGCATGTAATTGAAATACATTGATGGATATGGATATATGAATGATTGCAAATTTTTCAGCCTTGAACATAAAAGAACATAATTGAGGATAAATGAAATGTAGTTACTAGTGGTTCTCATTAAACTCCCTATTAGAGAGGGAAAGATTTAATGTTGACTAGAACCTCCCTAGAGCACATGGTATACAGGGAGATCCCTAGAGTACAAGGTACACAGGGAAGGGCCCACTATTTATGTTTGTGCTAAGTCCACCATAGTAATGCATATTCATTCTAAATGTGGCTAATAACTTGAGATTACCTGATTTTCTACCTTTAAGTAACACTTTCCTTCTCATTCTTCAATTTTGAGTATATTATATGCCAGCATAGTATAGCTTTCAATTCCATGTACCAACTTTGTTGATGTTTTTGTTTCTCGTATTTTCTAGGTATAGACAATATATGAAGCACTTTAAAGTACCAGAAGCCACTAAATAATGAGCATGGAGGATATTAGATAGATCTCCACTTCTAACCTTATTTCTTTTAGTTAGAGAGTTTTTTTTTATTCTTCTAGATGATGTAATAGGATGATATAAATCCTATGTAATAATCATACTTTCTTTCTCCTAGACATATTCTTCCTCCTTTTCAATTATTAGTATGTATGACTTTATCTACGATCAATGAATGAAGTGTTGTGTGGTAAATTAATGATGATGTGAACATGATCTTGGCTTATCCCTGATTTTAGTTGACTATCTTGATTTCTTATATTTTCCCTTTTGACATTTATACATATGAGTGCATGCATATTTGTGTATGTCACTAAGGAAAGTATATAGAAATTGGGGTTGTCACAGTTGGTATCAGAGCCAAGATTCACACATCATAGCCACATGACTTTCATTCACCCTATTATGAGTCTAGGGTAGTTCTTGAGTTAGGTATGTGAAGGGTTGAGGTGACTAGGATAGCATCTGCCTAAGGTCTGGCTAAAGTCTCGGAGCCACTTTTCCTGGCAATCATGAGGCTACCTATAAGGTAGTGTGAGTCTACCTAGATGATATCCTAAATGTCCCCTACTTCTTGGGCATACCTTAAATTAGGATCCTTCTCATCTACAGAAATTTCCTCTCATCTTTTCTATATGAAATATTTTTCCTAACCTTATATCTTAAAGGTAAGAGTCTCTCTCTATTTAAAAGGTCTTATGGATTGACTAATAAGGATTTTAGGGTATCCTCCACAAATCGTAACATTGAGAACATTAATTATTAATAAAGGAGAATAATGAAATATTATGTGATAAATATGATAGTAATAACTAGAATAATTGTTGGGTAACAAATCTAATATGTCCAAATTAATTTTAGGATGCCTCCTAAAACTTGCAACTCAAAGGAATCAGAGGAATCATCCTCTAAGAAGAAAAAAGAGCCTGAAACCTATGAAGTACCTGATCCCGATGCTGTAGCCAAGGAAAGGTGGGAGGAACAGAAGAAAATCCTTTTGGACTTAATGGAAACCCTTGCCACAAAAGGAACCCCTAAACCTAGCTCCTCTAGAAAGAAGGAAGTGACGGTAATAGACTTCATTAAGCTTAACCTTAATTCCTTTTGGGGGGAAGATCATCCTGAGGTCATGGACAAGGATGAGGCCTGGATTCTATCCATAAAAAATGGTTTTCGTACCCTAGGAGTACCCAATGAGAAGAAGGTAAAGTTCACCACCCATATGCTTAAGGGAGGGGCAAAAATCTGGTGGGAGAACTATGGTTGGAATAGGGGAGAAGAAATAGATGATATGGAGTGGGAAGCCTTCAAAACCCTCTTCACTGATCGTTTTATGCCCATAGTCGAGAGGAAGAGGAAGGAGAAGATGTAAATGGAGTTAAGGCATTGTAGTCTTTCAATAGCTGATTACACTCAGAAGTTTAGGCTTCTAGAGTGTTATGCACCCATCAGGACTGAAGACCGCCTTACTGAGCACTATGTTGACTACCTTTCCGCCCACCTAAAAACCCTAGTTATAGCCTCTCATCCCAGAAGCATAGATGAAGCCCTAGATATGGCCCTCAAGCATGAGAGAGAGCAGGGCATGCAGAAACCTTCCAACATGGGGTACTTAGGGTTAACCACAACTAAAGAGGATAAGTCTAGGAAGTTCCACCCAAGCCATAACAACAATTGATCAGGGAAAGGAGGAGGTTCAGGAAAAGGAGGACAGAAGCACAACCGAAATCAACAGAAGATAGTTCACCCAAAGTGCAAGACTTGTGGGTGACACCATGGTGGGGTATGTCGCCATACCAAGCTGGTCTGCTATAACTGCAAAAAGGAGGGTCATTTCATTGCCAAGTGCCCCACTCCCTCCATCTTTGGCAATCCTGCAGCAGGTGCTCCGCAGCCTTAGGGACATCATAATGGTAGGGTATTTGCAGTAAATGTAGAAGAGGCCAAGGCAAATCCTAATCAACTCTGTGAAGGTAACCTCAGTTCTTTTATAATTCAATATCTTATTCAAGCCTGCAATTATTCATAATTTGATTATCATGTGTAGGCATTGTAATATTAAGTGGTCATCCTGTTAAGGATTTATTTGACTCTGGATCTACAAATATGTTTATTCCTCGAACTCTGGCATCTATATTACATCTACATATAAGGGACTTGAGATATATTCTGTATGTGTCTACTCCTAGTGGAAAAATACTCACAACTCTACAGAAAATTGATGAAATCTCTCTTAAATACGAAAATCATGATATGCCCTTTGAAAATCATTCTCTTAACTATGGAAGACTTTGATGTCATACTTGGTATGGACTGGCTTTACACATACCGTGCTCACATTGATTATAGAAACAAGATGGTAGTCCTCTCTCAACCTCATTCTTATCCTATGAAAATCCCTAGGGGAAGTAGATTCTGTAATAATATTATAATCTCCTCTCTTAAAGCTACAAAGCTCATTTCTCAAGGATGTAAAGTCTTCCTCGCATTAGTATCGAAGACCAGTCCTAGTAGTGGGTCTATAGAAAGTCTGGAGGTGGTATGTGACTTCCCTGATGTTTTTCTAGAGGAGCTTCCTGGGATGCCTCCAAATAGAGACATTGTGTTCTCCATAGATCTTCTTCCTGGAACCACTCTGATTTCTAGGGCACCGTATAGGATGGCTCTTGATGAGCTTATGGAGTTGTAGAAAAAGTTGCAAGAACTCCTCAACAAAGGCTTCATTCATCCTAGTGTTCCCCCATGGGTGCTCCTATTCTCTTTGCTAAAAATAATGATGGTTCTATGTTTATGTGTATTGATTACCACATGTTGAAACCAGCTACTATTAAAAACAAGTATCCTCTCCCTTGTATTGATGACCTCTTTGATCAGCTTCATACTACTAAAGTTTTCTCAAAGATTGGTCTTCATTCTGGCTACCATCAACTTAAAATTAAGGATTCTAATATTTCTAAAATTGTGTTTTGAACTCGTTATGGGTATTATGAATTTCTAGAGATGCCATTCGGGTTGACCAACGCACCAGGTGTATTTATGAATCTGATGAACAAAGTCTTCCAACCCTATCTTGATGAGTTCGTGGTCATCTTCTTTGATAATATCTTGATCTATTCTGATTCTATGGAAAAACACTGGGAACACTTGTTAGCAGTTTTTGACATTCTCTGAACCCAGAAATTGTATGGCAAGCTTTCTAAATGTGAATTTTGGATTGATAAACTCATGTTTCTTGGGCATGTCATTTCTGGAGGTAGTATATCTGCTGATCCCACCAACGTCTTTGGTGTACTTGATTAGCAACCTCCTCGTAATCCTTCTAAAATTTAGAGTTTCTTGGGTCTGGACGGATACTATCTTCATTTCATATTAAATTTCTCTAAAGTGGCACTTCGTCTAACTAAGCTTACTCAGAAGGACGAGCACTTCATCTGGTCAGCTGCTTGTGAGTCTAGTTTCCAACAGTTAAAGTAGAAGTTGATGTCAGCTCCTGTTCTTATTCTACCCTCTAGCAATGAAGGGTTTGTAATATTCACTGATGCTTTGAGGAATGGGTTAGGATGTGTCCTGTAGTAGAATGGTAATGTAGTGGCCTTTGTATCTTGACAACTAAAACCTAATGAACTTAATTATCCCACACATGTTTGGAATTAGTTGTAATTATCAATGCTCTCAAAATCTGGAGACATTACTTGTATGCGGCAACATTTGACATTTTCACCGATCACAAAATTGTAAAGTACATCCTGACTCAGAAGGACCTGAATCTACATCAAAGCCCATGGACTGAATACCTAAAGGACTACGATTTTACTATTACCTATCATCCGGGTAAGGCATATGTAGTCATTGATGCCCTTAGTAGAAAAAGGGCAGTGTGTGCATATCTTTCTGTTCCTGAATGGAGGAATATGGATGATATAGTGGGCTGGAAGCCGTAGTTTCTGCCTGATCAGTTGCATTTTAGCAATATCTCCATCACGTCCAACCTACATTTCGAACTTCTTGAGGCATAGAAGGCTAGTCCTGATTTTGCAGAGCTCTCTTCTCTCCTGTCGAAGCCGCAAACACATCTGTCTATGGGTCATGATGGTGGTCTTCGATACATGAACCGTATATGGGTTCCTCAGCAGTCAACTGTAAAGACAACAATTCTTAATGAGGCACATGGGTCCAAGTACATAGTTCATCCAAGCAAGATGAAGATGTACAAAGACCTACAACGTTAGTTTAGGTGGAGGGGCATGAAGCGTGATATTGCCGATTTTGTGTCCAGGTGTCTGACATGCCAAAGGATCGAGGCCGAACATCAGAGACCAGACGGTCTACTACAACCCCTTGAGATCCTAGAATGGAAATGGGAACACATCACTATGGATTTCGTGGTGGGATTCCCCAAGACCAGGAAGGGATATGATGCTGCATGGGTCATAGTGGATCGTCTCACCAAGTTAACTCATTTTCTTCGGATGAAGACTACTACAAAATTTTCTAAGTTGTCCGACCTCTACATACGGGAGATAGTACGTCTGCATGGAGTTCCATCATCCATTGTCTCGGACATGGACACAAAGTTCACTTCAAAGCTATGGAAGCAGGTTCAAGAGGAATTAGGAACCAAATTGAACTTCAGTACAACCTACCACCCACAGACAGATGGGCAGTCAGAGCGTACAATGTAGATTTTGGAGGATCTTCTACGAGCTTGTGTCCTCGATTGGGAAGGCTCGTGGGACTACTACTTGCCTTTAGCCTAGTTTGCATATAATAATAGCTATCAAGCAAGCATTGGGATGCCTCCCTATGAAGCTCTTTATGGCTGACCATGTAGATCGTCATTACATTGGAATGACGTCGGAGAACATACCTTGATGAAATCTGAGGAAGTGTAGTTGTATACTGATAAGGTTGCACTGATAAGATAGAGGATGAAGCAGACACATGATAGATAGAAGTCTTATGCAGATGCTCACCGTAAGGAACATCAGCTCAAGGAAGGTGACCATGTTTTTCTGAAGATCCGACCTATTCAAGCTTTGGCCTAGAACAAAGGAAAGCTCAGTCCTCGTTATGTTGGATCCTTTGAGATTTTGGAAAGGGTTGGTGAATGTGACTATCATCTTGCTTTTACACCTCAGTATAGTGCTATGCATAATGTCTTTCATGTATCTAATCTAAAGCCTTATGTCAAAGACCCCAGTAACATTCTAAATCATGAGTCTCTCGAGCTGAAAGACGATCTTTGTTATGCTCAGACACCAGTTAAAATACTTGATTTCAAGACTAAGATGCTTCGCAGTAATCAGCATATAGATATGGTGAAAGTTCTCTGGAGCCACCATGATCAAATCGATGCCACATGGGATCTCAAGATAGAGGTCGAGCAGAAACATCCACATCTCTTTCAGGATGCTTGAATTTTGAGGACAAAATTCTTAAAAGGAGGGGAGAATGTGATAGAGTGAGTTTTTCATATATATATATATATATATATATATATATATATATATATATATATATATATATATATATTCTCTTTCCTACAATTGTGATTATTTCAAATATGTCCTCAATCGACTCTCACACCAAATGGATTAAATGGTCTATAAATTTCATATAATGACATCTCTAGTATCACGTAAACCCATATTACATGCAATAAGACATTTAGTCAATTGACATGGTCAACAATCAAAATTTTAAATCCAAATCTTGCACCATAACTACATCATGACATTATTAAACCATGATTAAAATCTCATTACAATTGGATGTACCAATTGGGAGTTATTCACAATTGATGATTAGGTACATAATGTCACCTAGTAAGGTCTAGGTCCTAAGTTCTCACATTATTTGATCAAATAATGTGTTACGCGGCCCCAATTTTCTAACCTGGGTGCAGATCACTTAAGGGAACCCATCTCAGCTGTTTGATCTGTAGATCGCAGACCATGTGAGATCTGACGACTCTCAAGTCATCTCTAACCTCCCGCAAGAATCGATCTCTGCCTCCAACTGTACAGTGGTCCATCCAACACCCCTCACGCTCGAATCATGCCTCCTCTTTGTGAGATTTTTTTGAGTACGGCTTCTACTCCCCAAACCAAACCTAACGATCTGACACTCAACTCCCCTCATCCTCGGATAAGGGAGAACGAACCCCGACTCCCTCGCTGCTCACGCTGGCGGTGGCGCCCATTATAGGGCTCCATTCCCTCGACCACCGTGTGCATATTTAAGGACTCCAATAGCCTCACTGACCTCCCTTTCATCATCCTTGGCCCTCAATTTGGATGAAGCATGCCCCTTCCTCCCCGTCCTCGAGCAAGCTCCGCCCCACCTTTCTCGACCTCCTCGTCACTCCAGTTACCCTCTCTGCTCAATCTGACGTAGCTGGACCATCATGGGACCTCAGCGAGGAGATCCCCACTACTCATTGGAGCTACGGAAGCCCAGGGTGTCAGGTCAATGAGTTGTGCAACCAAGCTCCAAGAACTTCACCGCCGACAAGGTTGGAGCCTTCTCAGAACTGAGGGAGGATCACAAACACACTAGAAGACCACCACAGACCCTTACACAACCTCAATCCCGCATGAGGAGAAGGTAATATGCAAATCCCATTTTTCTTTCCTTGCACTTGTTTTGATAAGAAATTAGAGCTTAGCCCACCACTATCGATGATCTGGGCCTCTTCACAACTGCTGAGACCTCACATTTTCGACCCACTCCTCAGTTGTGCTCGAAATGGCCTAGAACATCGACCTCACCTCATCTCGGCCCTATCGTCCCCTCACTCCAGCCATGGCGCATGAGCAGGGAACAATCAAGTGAGAGGTTTGACCTCTCTGCCCATGCTCGTCTATGGGCTCTAATTGTTACGCCTAGGGACTTTTAGTCCTTTCCTCACTTTGACCCCCTCATCAGTTGAGAGCCTGCTCGTGAGTCAGTGGGAGGATCCAATTAATTGGATTCCTCACCTGATCCACGAAGCAGAATTCAAATTTTTTATTTGTTCTTCAAGAATTTATTTGATTGGTCAGATCTTAGAGAAACCCTAGAAAATGATAGAAATATCGAAATGTATCAAACCTATACATCATTTTCATCAGAAAAATGCAAGCCATTTAAATAAAATATTTCTAGGACCTAGATCTGACCCCTTAAAGGTAAGAGTCTCTCTCTATTTAAAAGGTCTTATGGATTGACTAATAAGGATTTTAGGGTATCCTCCACAAATCGTAACATTGAGAACATTAATTATTAATAAAGGAGAATAATGAAATATTATGTGATAAATATGATAGTAATAACTAGAATAATTGTTGGGTAACAAATCTAATATGTCCAAATTAATTTTTGGATGCCTCCTAAAACTTGCAACTCAAAGGCATCAGAGGAATCATCCTCTAAGAAGAAAAAAGAGCCTGAAACCTATGAAGTACATGATCCCGATGCTGTAGCCAAGGAAAGGTGGGAGGAACAGAAGAAAATCCTTTTGGACTTAATGGAAACCCTTGCCACAAAAGGAACCCCTAAACCTAGCTCCTCTAGAAAGAAGGAAGTGACGGTAATAGACTTCATTAAGCTTAACCTTAATTCCTTTTGGGGGGAAGATCATCCTGAGGTCATGGACAAGGATGAGGCCTGGATTCTATCCATAGAAAATGGTTTTCGTACCCTAGGAGTACCCAATGAGAAGAAGGTAAAGTTCACCACCCATATGCTTAAGGGAGGGGCAAAAATCTGGTGGGAGAACTATGGTTGGAATAGGGGAGAAGAAATAGATGATATGGAGTGGGAAGCCTTCAAAACCCTCTTCACTGATCGTTTTATGCCCATAGTCGAGAGGAAGAGGAAGGAGAAGATGTAAATGGAGTTAAGGCATTGTAGTCTTTCAGTAGCTGATTACACTCAGAAGTTTAGGCTTCTAGAGTGTTATGCACCCATCAGGACTGAAGACCGCCTTACTGAGCACTATGTTGACTACCTTTCCGCCCACCTAAAAACCCTAGTTATAGCCTCTCATCCCAGAAGCATAGATGAAGCCCTAGATATGGCCCTCAAGCATGAGAGAGAGCAGGGCATGCAAAAACCTTCCAACATGGGGTACTTAGGGTTAACCACAACTAAAGAGGATAAGTCTAGGAAGTTCCACCCAAGCCATAACAACAATTGATCAGGGAAAGGAGGAGGTTCAGGAAAAGGAGGACAGAAGCACAACTGAAATCAACAGAAGATAGTTCACCCAAAGTGCAAGACTTGTGGGTGACACCATGGTGGGGTATGTCGCCATACCAAGCTGGTCTGCTATAACTGCAAAAAGGAGGGTCATTTCATTGCCAAGTGCCCCACTCCCTCCATCTTTAGCAATCCTGCAGCAGGTGTTCCGCAGCCTTAGGGACATCATAATGGTAGGGTATTTGCAGTAAATGTAGAAGAGGCCAAGGCAAATCCTAATCAACTCTGTGAAGGTAACCTCAGTTCTTTTATAATTCAATATCTTATTCAAGCCTGCAATTATTCATAATTTGATTATCATGTGTAGGCATTGTAATATTAAGTGGTCATCCTGTTAAGGATTTATTTGACTCTGGATCTACAAATATGTTTATTCCTCGAACTCTGGCATCTATATTACATCTACATATAAGGGACTTGAGATATATTCTGTATGTGTCTACTCCTAGTGGAAAAATACTCACAACTCTACAGAAAATTGATGAAATCTCTCTTAAATACGAAAATCATGATATGCCCTTTGAAAATCATTCTCTTAACTATGGAAGACTTTGATGTCATACTTGGTATGGACTGGCTTTACACATACCGTGCTCACATTGATTATAGAAACAAGATGGTAGTCCTCTCTCAACCTCATTCTTATCCTATGAAAATCCCTAAGGGAAGCAGATTCTGTAATAATATTATAATCTCCTCTCTTAAAGCTACAAAGCTCATTTCTCAAGGATGTAAAGTCTTCCTCGCATTAGTATCAAAGACCAGTCCTAGTAGTGGGTCTATAGAAAGTCTGGAGGTGGTATGTGACTTCCCTGATGTTTTTCTAGAGGAGCTTCCTGGGATGCCTCCAAATAGAGACATTGTGTTCTCCATAGATCTTCTTCCTGGAACCACTCTGATTTCTAGGGCACCGTATAGGATGGCTCTTGCTGAGCTTATGGAGTTGTAGAAAAAGTTGCAAGAACTCCTCAACAAAGGCTTCATTCATCCTAGTGTTCCCCCATGGGTCCTCCTATTCTCTTTGTTAAAAATAATGATGGTTCTATGTGTATGTGTATTGATTACCACATGTTGAAACCAGCTACTATTAAAAACAAGTATCCTCTCCCTTGTATTGATGA
This sequence comes from Alisma plantago-aquatica, assembly GCA_963693085.1. Taxonomy (NCBI): domain Eukaryota; kingdom Viridiplantae; phylum Streptophyta; class Magnoliopsida; order Alismatales; family Alismataceae; genus Alisma; species Alisma plantago-aquatica. Next base: position 1,332,714,825 of record OY856410.1, on the reverse strand, counting down.
CCTCTTTGATCAGCTTCATACTACTAAAGTTTTCTCAAAGATTGGTCTTCATTCTGGCTACCATCAACTTAAAATTAAGGATTCTAATATTTCTAAAATTGTGTTTTGAACTCGTTATGGGTATTATGAATTTCTAGAGATGCCATTCGGGTTGACCAACGCACCAGGTGTATTTATGAATCTGATGAACAAAGTCTTCCAACCCTATCTTGATGAGTTCGTGGTCATCTTCTTTGATAATATCTTGATCTATTCTGATTCTATGGAAAAACACTGGGAACACTTGTTAGCAGTTTTTGACATTCTCTGAACCCAGAAATTGTATGGCAAGCTTTCTAAATGTGAATTCTGGATTGATAAACTCATGTTTCTTGGGCATCTCATTTCTGGAGGTAGTATATCTGCTGATCCCACCAACGTCTTTGGTGTACTTGATTAGCAACCTCCTCGTAATCCTTCTAAAATTTAGAGTTTCTTGGGTCTGGATGGATACTATCTTCATTTCATATTAAATTTCTCTAAAGTGGCACTTCATCTAACTAAGCTTACTCAGAAGGACGAGCACTTCATCTGGTCAGCTGCTTGTGAGTCTAGTTTCCAACAGTTAAAGCAGAAGTTGATGTCAGCTCCTGTTCTTATTCTACCCTCTGGCAATGAAGGGTTTGTAATATTCACTGATGCTTTGAGGAATGGGTTAGGATGTGTCCTGCAGTAGAATGGTAATGTAGTGGCCTTTGTATCTTGACAACTAAAACCTAATGAACTTAATTATCCCACACATGTTTGGAATTAGTTGTAATTATCAATGCTCTCAAAATCTGGAGACATTACTTGTATGCGGCAACATTTGACATTTTCACCGATCACAAAATTGTAAAGTACATCCTGACTCAGAAGGACCTGAATCTACATCAATGCCCATGGACTGAATACCTAAAGGACTACGATTTTACTATTACCTATCATCCAGGTAAGGCATATGTAGTCATTGATGCCCTTAGTAGAAAAAGGGCAGTGTGTGCATATCTTTTTGTTCCTGAATGGAGGAATATGGATGATCTAGTGGGTTGGAAGCCGTAGTTTCTACCTGATCAGTTGCATTTTAGCAATATCTCCATCACTTCCAACCTACATTTCGAACTTCTTGAGGCATAGAAGGCTAGTCCTGATTTTGCAGAGCTCTCTTCTCTCCTGTCGAAGCCGCAAACACATCTGTCTATGGGTCATGATGGTGGTCTTCGATACAAGAACCGTATATGGGTTCCTCAGCAGTCAACTGTAAAGACAACAATTCTTAATGAGGCACATGGGTCCAAGTACATAGTTCATCCAAGCAAGATGAAGATGTACAAAGACCTACAACGTTAGTTCAGGTGGAGGGGCATGAAGCCTGATATTGCCGATTTTGTGTCCAGGTGTCTGACATGCCAAAGGATCGAGGCCGAACATCAGAGACCAGACGGTCTACTACAACCCCTTGAGATCCTAGAATGGAAATGGGAACACATCACTATGGATTTCGTGGTGGGATTCCCCAAGACCAGGAAGGGATATGATGCTGCATGGGTCATAGTGGATCGTCTCACCAAGTTAACTCATTTTCTTCGGATGAAGACTACTACAAAATTTTCGGAGTTGTCCGACCTCTACATACGGGAGATAGTACGTCTGCATGGAGTTCCATCATCCATTGTCTCGGACATGGACACAAAGTTCACTTCAAAGCTATGGAAGCAGGTTCAAGAGGAATTAGGAACCAAATTGAACTTCAGTACAGCCTACCACCCACAGACAGATGGGCAGTCAGAGCGTACAATGTAGATTTTGGAGGATCTTCTACGAGCTTGTGTCCTCGATTGGGAAGGCTCGTGGGACTACTACTTGCCTTTAGCCTAGTTTGCATATAATAATAGCTATCAAGCAAGCATTGGGATGCCTCCCTATGAAGCTCTTTATGGCTAACCATGTAGATCGTCATTACATTGGAATGACGTCGGAGAACATACCTTGATGAAATCTGAGGAAGTGCAGTTGTATACTGATAAGGTTGCACTGATAAGACAAAGGATGAAGCAGACACATGATAGACAGAAGTCTTATGCAGATGCTCACCGTAAGGAACATCAGCTCAAGGAAGGTGACCATGTTTTTCTGAAGATCCGACCTATTCAAGCTTTGGCCTAGAACAAAGGAAAGCTCAGTCCTCGTTATGTTGGATCCTTTGAGATTTTGGAAAGGGTTGGTGAATGTGACTATCATCTTGCTTTTACACCTCAGTATAGTGCCATGCATAATGTCTTTCATGTATCTATTCTAAAGCCTTATGTCAAAGACCCCAGTAACATTCTAAATCATGAGTCTCTCGAGCTGAAAGATGATCTTTGTTATGCTCAGACACCAGTTAAAATACTTGATTTCAAGACTAAGATGCTTCACAGTAATCAGCATATAGATATGGTGAAAGTTCTCTGGAGCCACCATGATCAAATCGATGCCACATGGGATCTCAATATAGAGGTCGAGCAGAAACATCCACATCTCTTTCAGGATGCTTGAATTTTGAGGACAAAATTCTTAAAAGGAGGGGAGAATGTGATAGAGTGAGTTTTTCATATATATATATATATATATATATATATATATATATATATATATATATATATATATATATATATATATATATATATATATATATATATATATATATATATATATATATATATATATATATATATATATATTCTCTTTCCTACAATTGTGATTATTTCAAATATGTCCTCAATCGACTCTCACACCAAATGGATTAAATGGTCTATCAATTTCATATAATGACATCTCTAGTATCACGTAAACCCATATTACATGCAATAAGACATTTAGTCAATTGACATGGTCAACAATCAAAATTTTAAATCCAAATCTTGCACCATAACTACATCATGACATTATTAAACCATGATTAAAATCTCATTACAATTGGATGTACCAATTGGGAGTTATTCACAATTGAAGATTAGGTACATAATGTCACCTAGTAAGGTCTAGGTCCTAAGTTCTCACATTATTTGATCAAATAATGTGTTACGCGGCCCCAATTTTCTAACTTGGGTGCAGATCACTTAAGGGAACCCATCTCAGCTGTTTGATCTATAGGTCGCAGACCATGTGAGATCTGACGACTCTCAAGTCATCTCTAACCTCCCGCAAGAATCGATCTCTGCCTCCAACTGTACAGTGGTCCATCCAACGCCCCTCACGCTCGAATCATGCCTCCTCTTCGTGAGATTTTTTTGAGTACGGCTTCTACTCCCCAAACCGAACCTAACGATCTGACACTCAACTCCCCTCATCCTCGGATAAGGGAGAACGAACCCCGACTCCCTCGCTGCTCACGCTAGCGGTGGCGCCCATTATAGGGCTCCATTCCCTCGACCACCGTGTGCATATTTAAGGACTCCAATAGCCTCACTGACCTCCCTTTCATCATCCTTGGCCCTCAATTTGGATGAAGCATGCCCCTTCCTCCCCGTCCTTGAGCAAGCTCCGCCCCACCTTTCTCGACCTCCTCCTCACTCCAGTTACCCTCTCTGCTCAATCTGACGCAGCTGGACCATCGTGGGACCTCAGCGAGGAGATCCCCACTACTCATTGGAGCTACGGAAGCCCAGGGTGTCAGGTCAATGATTTGTGCAACCAAGCTCCAAGAACTTCACCGCCGACAAGGTTGGAGCCTTCTCAGAACTGAGGGAGGATCACAAACACACTAGCAGACCACCACAGACCCTTACACAACCTCAATCCCGCATGAGGAGAAGGTAATATGCAAATCCCATTTTTCTTTCCTTGCACCTGTTTTGATAAGAAATTAGAGCTTAGCCCACCACTATCGATGATCTGGGCCTCTTCACAACTGCTGAGACCTCACATTTTCGACCCACTCCTCAGTTGTACTCGAAACGGCCTAGAACCTCGACCTCACCTCATCTCGGCCCTGTCGTCCCCTCACTCCAGCCATGGCGCATGAGCAGGGAACAATCAAGTGAGAGGTTTGACCTCTCTGCCCATGCTCGTCTATGGGCTCTAATTGTTACGCCTAGGGACTTTTAGTCCTTTCCTCACTTTGACCCCCTCCTCAGTTGAGAGCCTGCTCGTGAGTCAGTGGGAGGATCCAATTAATTGGATTCCTCACCTGATCCACGAAGCAGATCTCAAATTTTTTTATTTGTTCTTCAAGAATTTATTTGATTGGTCAGATCTTAGAGAAACCCTAGAAAATGATAGAAATATCGAAATGTATCAAACCTATACATCATTTTCATCAGAAAAATGCAAGCCATTTAAATAAAATATTTCTAGGACCTAGATCTGACCCCTTTAAAAAAATATGGCCTACAATTCCTAATGACCTCTTAATATTTATATATTGTGTAATAATGGTCATTATTGATTTTAGATCTTCCTTGACAACAACCTAAACCCTAATTGGGGACCTGATCACCATGTTACTCGGAATCTGATCTAGGAGGGATAGTTGATTCATTAATTGTGAAGAACCCTAATTTCTAGTTTCCTCTCTTCGTAATGTATACTTTGTACAACCTTATGAAAAACCCTAACAAGCTAAATGTCTTGGAATGACCTGTAGGACCCTGACCTTAGAATCCAACTCTAAATCATATGTATCCTAAAGTGATATCCAAAATAACCTAAACCCTAATAAGAAACCCTAATGTGGAATGATGATAACCCATGGTGACTTAGGTTCTTATTTATATTTCAGGGTGATCTACTCTCTTTTCATAATCTAGGACTTGTGAAATCCAGATCTGAAAAGTAAAGGTACGTGGATATAATTATATGACTAGATTTTGCTGGATTCTAAATATATGTACTTGTTTGCATGTAATTGAAATACATTGATGGATATGGATATATGAATGATTGCCAATTTTTCCTCCTTGAACATAAAAGAACATAATTGAGGATAAATGAAATGTAGTTACTAGTGGTGCTCATTAAAATCCCTATTAGAGAGGGAAAGCTTTAATGTTAACTAGCACCTCCCTAGAGTACACGGTATACAGGGAGATCCCTAGAGTACAAGGTACACAGGGAAGGGCCCACTATTTATGTTTGTGCTAAGTCCACCATAGTAATGCATATTCATTCTAAATGTGGCTAATAACTTGGGATTACCTGATTTTCCGCCTTTAAGTAACGCTTTCCTTCTCATTCTTCAATTTTGAGTATATTATATGCCAACATAGTATAGCTTTCAATTCCACATACTAACTTTGTTGATGTTTTTGTTTCTCGTATTTTCTAGGTACAACAATATATGAAACACTTCAAAGTACCAGAAGTACTAAATAATGAGCATGCAGGATATTAGATAGATCTCCACTTCTCACCTTATTTCTTTCAATTAGAGAGTTTTTTTTATTCTTCTAGATGATGTCATAGGATGATATAAATCCTATGTAATAATCATACTTTCTTTCTCCTAGACTTATTCTTCCTCCTTTTCAATTATTAGTATGTATGACTTTATCTACGATCAATGAATGAAGTGTTGTGCGGTAAATTAATGATGATGTGAACATGATCTTGGTTTATCCCTGATTTTAGTTGACTATCTTGGTTTCTTATATTTTCCCTTTTGACATTTATAGATATGAGTGCACGCATATCTGTGTATGTCACTAAGGAAAGTATATAAAAATTGGGGCCGTCATAGTTTCTAAAACTTAAAATAAACTTGTTAGACCTTAAAAATTATATCTCAATTTTAGTGCATTAATTTAAACAAGCAAGTAAAGAAAATATTTAAGAAATCAAAGGTATTTATAGTGGTTTTCCACAAAGGACATAACTACACTACCTGGGGATGTGCACATTTTATTTCATCTTTTGTAGCACGTTTGGTTGCATTTTCAATTTTTTTTCACCCAATCATCCCTCTTAATCATGCTATAGTTTTAAATTTTTTTTCTCTTTACTTGTTCTATGGTTTGGTTAGTAGGTACAAAAATTTGACATCAAAATGGGGATAAAATGGCATCATAACATCCATCAACACATTCCCCAATCATAAAAACATTTAGCAAAATCAATATTACCGAAACTGATAAAGACACCCCATGTCTTAAAAAGACACCCTGTGTCGTAATAAAGACACGCCGTGTCTTATTAAAGACACCCCATGTCCTTGTCCAAAAATTTAACCTAGAACTCTAAAATTTGCAGCAATACACCGTGTCTTATTAAAGACATCATGTAACTTTCTAGAACTCGATCAAAACTTTAGTTTTCACATCGAACTTGTCGTGTGACCTGCATATTTAGCTCAAACATGAATTTAACTATCTCACACTTATATATACGACCCCAAGCCATCTAGGGATAGTTATCACGACATATTTCAAACCTTTTAGAGAGGAACTAAAGAAAGGGAAAGCAAGGAGGAGTTGAAGTACTTCCAAAGGGAGAAAACATGGTTTCTCGAGAGAGAAACTTCTTCTTCTTCCTTCTTCTCCAACAATTGCAAAAGGGATCTCTGTTATAATCTTCTCTCCATCCGGCGTGAAGGGCTTGGAGAGTTTCCAACAACAAGGATGGATTTGTGACTCCTTGAGTGGAGTTTCAACTCTATCTTACTTCTTCTACTAACATCCAAGTTTATTTCCTTCTATTATGATGTCTAACAATATGTTGCTCCTTAAATGACCTCAATAATACTACACACGCATGTATACATGTGGGATAGCATTCAAGTTTATAAATTTAAGACTTGTGCACATTGCCAATCAATTTTGGGTGTCGTTGTCACGGAGCTATGATATTTTAGGATAGAGTTAAAGGTGTTGAATAGTAAGCGAGACTAGATCACACCATCATTTCTCATATTTTCCATCCTTTTTTCCATCATGATTATCATCATTATCATATTGTTGTATCTTCCATTTTCATTTTTATACTTCACTCGCCTTCTTTACATGTAGGACTGTATGAAGTGATCCAAAAGGGGTTTTGAGCCTTCCATACTTCTAGACCCCAAAATTGGACAAAATTTTAGAAGCCTTTAAAATGCAAGGAGGAGCGAACCTCAAAAAAATTTGGAGGAATCACAACATCCATCATCTTCATCACCATCACCTTCACAAAAAAGTTCATCCCAATAAGAAGAACACATCATGAAACATGATCGTCCCCTAAAGGACTTTGTTGTTCCATACACTACAAATATCAATGGGGCTATCAATATACCACAAATCCAAAGCAATGATTTTTCTATCAGTCCCACAATTATAGATATGATACAACAGAACCAGTTTGGAGGGACACCAATGCAAGATCCAAACCTCAACATTGCTAAATTTATGCATTTTCTGAGCACTTTCAAGATAGATGGTTTTCCTTCTGATTCAATTTGTCTTCTTCTTTTCCCCTTATCATAAAGAGAGAGATCCAAGGTGTAACATAACAAATTTTGAAATTTTGTCTTTTTGCCCTCTTTCCCATCTTTTCCTTTCATTTCTATCCTTATTGGTCGTTCTATTTATTAGTGGAATTTATAGTGGTTTAGTGAACATTTATTCATTAATTATACCAATGGAAGGATTTATGCACAAATACCTTTGTGAAAGATTAATTACTATATTTAAGTGATCTAAACCTTAATCTAACTTTTTCATATGATTTGAAAACATAAAATGAGGCTAGGTTTCAAATTTGGTTCGATTTGGATGTTGTTTATGCAAGTTATGCAATTTTAGGTACATTCTGCACTTTTATGCAATTTACCCAATTGGGAGGTTTTCTTTGCAAATTATCAACTGAATTTTAATCCTTAGATATTCCCTTACCATTAACGAGATTTTAAACCATTGGAGATCCTATTTTCTCCTTGGTTTGATGGTATTTCTTTCCAAGGGCATTATAGGGATTACGCTCTTTATAAAGGTGCTTATCTTTAAAAGCTGTCAACCAATGAGGTTATTTATTTCTTGAAAAACGGTGGGGATGGTCTTGAAAGATCTTTGGGATCTTAGGACCGAGTTTTGATATCCAAGAAGAGTCCATGAGCTGTCCTCTTGCATGTCCATCAAGCCCTAGGCTAAAGACACATGGAAAGTCCCGTAAGACACCTCATGCTTCACCTCTTTCTATATATAGCCATGTATACCCCTTCCCAACTCACAATTCGAAAACTCTTGCTCTCATTTTCTTTCCTATATCTTAGATAATAGTTCCTTCTGTATTTGGCCATGAATTTGTTGTCCCAAGGTAATAGAGGGAGCCTACCTTGGTGAAGAAGGCTCCTAGGGTTTCCAAATTGCTCTATTAGGGTTTCTAAAGCTCCTCCTTGGTAATTTCATCCAAAACTAGTAAGTTTTCTCCCTTCCTTTCCTATTTTCATACTACTAGTCTTCCTTACACCCTATTACAGGTCGTAACCATGGACTTCCATGGTGAAACCCCACCTAGAACTCTAAAACACCTCATCTCTATGCTCTTTTGCTAGGGTTTATCACCTCTAAGTTGAGAAGGTGATCTTTGTCCAAGAAAGGAGCTAGGCTTGGAGCAACCAGACCTTCTAAGCTCGGATCCTGTCTGTTTGGACCTTCTTATCTTCCCTAGAGGTGGGTTTCATAACCCACTTCTCATATATTGCTTGCTACAGGCTTAAAATGCATGCATCTATGTTTAAAATCGATGATTTCCATCTCTTTTTACCATGTTCTTCTATGGATTTGGTTTCTTGCTATTTTATCTTCTCTAGAATCTCTAGTTTGATTATGTAATAAACTTCAAATCTGATCTTGGGTCAAATGGTGTTTTCTCCCTCTCCCCCTCTCTTTAATTATCTCGTTTGTTTTGATGATGTGGCAATTTCCTATTGGTCAGTATTGAAAAATTTATATTTGCTAAACCGCTTATCCAAATTTGACAAATAAATATGTTTTGGAATTTGAAAATTAATATCTATCTAATAAAAATATTTTAAAGGTCATATTTCATGTTTTGATGAAGGGTGATTTTTGTAAAACGAATTTAATACATAAAATCCATAAAAATTACATCTTAATCATCATAACTCCAAAATTAACATAAAAATATGTTTTCTTGATCAGGAGAACCTAATAAGTTCATTGGTGATATTTTTAAAAGCAAAATCCGAAATTTGCTAAAAAGTTCTAAAATTAGGGTTTCTATATATTAATGTGCACGATGTACTCTAATACATGTTAATACATTGAAAATAGGCAAAGTGGAACTTGGACTCAATTAAAGTGGTTAAAGTTAGTAATTGATATCAGTAAGAGAGGTATGTGCTATGTATGTGCAATCCCTATTTATGTATGTGCATTTATACCTTAAGTTGGGAATAACTGTGCCTTAACCTATCTTTCTATAATGAGGCTTTATTAAACCCTATTTCATATACTCTTGAATCTTTTGCTATACTTGCCTCATAAATTAGTTTCAGAACATTATTCTTGGGTCTTGGAACCCCACTACCAAGTTGTAATTATATAATGATTTATCTTGCCACTTTACTATTTCTTGAGCATTATGGTTTATTTGGCTATTTAACTATAGTAGTGGTACTTATGTACAACCACCCATAGAGGGCATGTAAATAATCGCCCTGGGGAACGTCTTATTCTCCCCCCTGGGGAATGTGTTATTCCTCCCCTATAAAATTTTATAGGTGACTGGGAATGTATGAATTCTCCCCTCACCTATTGGTTGAGGTTCGGTAGGTGCCTCAACCCTACTTAGTTAATGTAGTCCAATTAATATCATGCATGCTACCTCTTATATTTTTCATAATGGTAAGAATCTATTTTGGTATGTGCCTCATTCTCTTGGCCCTCTCATCTTATGATGATTCAATATATTTATGTTTCATATGATTTCCTTTTCTCTTGTACTTATTCATTATTTTACGCATACCTTGTTTTCCTCTCCCTTTTGCTGGGTGCTTTCCCAACCACCCAGGTGATGAGCAAGGTGATGAACAAGACAAGGGGTATATAGCTTTTGGCTTGGACTCAGTTGATGGAGATTTTGCTTGGAGACAAGATTGTAGTAGTCTAGATTTCCCTCTATCTACATCCTGATTGTGTGTCTTGATGTAAACCCTAATGGGAGAATTTGATGTATTTTGTAAACCTTTTATGAAATTGAATATAGTCAGTTATTTTTTTATTCCACTGCTTTCTCATGGTCTTTTGTATACCAATGTTTAATAAGTTTGGAAAATTTATGCCCATTCCATCATACCTCTGAGAGTGTTTGGAATGGATGTCAATTATTCAAATTTTTAGTAAAGGGGTGATTTCACTCTCCTTACAGCATGGTATTAGAGCCCATGGTAGTTGGAATCTGACTATTTCAGTTTTGTCTTCCTAATTAGAATCCTTGCCTTACATAGTTCCTTTAGGTGACATGGCTACCCTAGCGTTGATCTATACATTATGAAATGTTTATTTAGGACCCTATAGTTCCACATTAGTATCATGATGAATGAAACCCTAAAATACTCATAACTAATATATGAATAACTTAATGTTGTTTTGGTTTGCCTGTAGGCAATTATTAGGGCATGAAGTTGAAGCAAAGGTGTCTAGAAAGGATCAGGTTGTGGGGGTTGGAAATATTTTCCTCTGCACCACTTGCTTGGTTTATGAGGACTCCCAGATCCATATGATACCGGCCTGGCCTAAGCTGAAATGGATTGTCTGAAATAGTTTGATTTTAGGCAATAGTGACCTTAGACATCTATGTTGTATATCTTTGGGAACCCTAAGTTTTAGGTGTGTGATGACTTGTTTGAGGATGGATATCAAGATAGTCTCGTTATGTCCCTTGAGGCCACATGCTTGGATAGTTTATCCCTAGAACCTAAACTTTGAAGTTTAGGGTTAAGTGAGGTATCAGAGTGCATAGTGGAAGTGTGATGGATCTTGTACATGGTTTAGTTAGACTCATCCTTTAACCCTAGTGTAGTTTGGCTTGATAGGTAGAACTCTATAAGGGGTGGATTATAGTTAGTTTGATGATGATGCATGATTAGATTTCTAGGACGAAATCCTCTTTAGGGGGATGGAGCCCTATGACATCTTGAAATCTATCTACACTATCTTTAGAAACCCTAACCACATACTTAGGAGGTTGTTGTGCTTGAAACCTTAGTGAGGTCCAAACAAGTTATAGTTATAGCCTAAACATGCTTGTTTATATAGTAATGAACATATAATAATCATACGAGGAATAATTTATATGTTCAAACCCTAATGAATACCTAATGCACATAATATGAGTAACCCACATATTAATCCTGATGGATATGCACGGTGTTGCCATGTCATAAACCAATAAAATCTAATGAAATGACAAGTAATATGATTGTAACCCAATCTTGTATTTAATGCATACTAAGAAAGTATAGATGAAGAATAATGATCATGTTAACCTAAACCCTAAGTTGTAATAATCTAACCTTAACATATACATCCTTAATGACTTTCGTGATAAATTAATGACATTAGGTTCCATAATCAGTTAACATACTTTGATACACAAATAATATATATAATAATCTAATCACATATTAATCAAGTCATCAATATGAAATGCATGGTATGTTACCTTGTTATCTAATATACACATGATTAGTTACTTAATGTAAATCAATTTGTAATATGCCTCACCTTGATCATTAAAATACATGGAATGACTTCAATATGAATATGAAGTGATTCGATTCACATAATTGTGCAAATCAATAATATAAATATATATGAGAAAATGATTAATGATGACATTAATGTGAGCAATAAAGATAATGTGGCAATGTGATAACATTTAATATAAATATATGTAATTGATGTGACATAATTTGGATTCAATGAAGACCTAAAGACAAATTGAATATTTCATGCAAAATAATTAATTATAACTTAATGTGGTGATAGTATAAGGATAATGAACTTGAAGTTCAAAATATTAAGGATATGATCAAGTATATTGAGGGAATCAAGTAACCCATAATTTTGCTAAAATTCTTAGTAAGATAAATGAGAAATATATATGTATATATATGATGTTTCATAGTTGGTAATGAAATATAACTTCCTTGGTAATAAAGTGATTATGACATGCCATAATTAAAATAATGGTGATAATGTGATATAATAATGAATATAATGTTAATGAGCCAAAAATGTAAATAATGTTAAATCTCATAAAAAGAATATCTAAATAATGGAACCTAGGTGATCCTTGAGAACCTAATCTATGTTGAGATGCTTGTGGAGTATATGTTGATGAATTGTTTGGTGGAAGTTAAGGTTGGAGAAATAACCTGATGTTTTGTGATGGGATGTTGCACACTCACCCTTCCCTTCTTGCTTGTGATTTCGGGGATGAAATCCTCTTTAAGGGGTGGAGTTTTGTAACATACCAAATTTTGAAATTTTGTCTTTTGGCCCTCTATCCCATCTTTTCCTTTCATTTCTATCCTTATTGGTCGTTCTATTTATTAGTGGAATTTATAGTGGTTTACTGAACATTTATTCATTAATTATACCAATGGAAGGGTTTATGCACAAATACCTTCATGAAAGCTTAATTACCATAATAAAGTGCTATAAACCTTAATATAACTTTTTGATATGATTTGAAAACATAAAATGAGGCTAAGATTCAAATTTGGTTCGATTTGGATGTTGTTTGTGCAAGTTATGCAATTTTAGGTACATTCTGCACTTTTATGCAATTTACCCAATTGGGAGGTTTTCTTTTCAAATTATCAACTGAATTTTAATACTTAGATATACCCTTACCATTAATGAGATTTTAAACCATTGGAGAACCTAGTTTCACCTTGTTTTGATGGTATTTCTTTCCAAGGGCATTATAGGGATTACCCTCTTTATAAAGGTGCTTATCTTTAAAAGCTATCAACCAATGAGGTTATTTCTTTCTTGAAAAACGGTGGGGATGGCATTGAAAGATCTGTGGGATCTTAGGACCGAGTTTTGATATCCAAGAAGAGTCCATGAGCTGTCCTCTTGCATGTCCATCAAGCCCTAGGCTAAAGACACATGGAAAGTCCCTTAAAACACCTCAGGCTTCACCTCTTTCTATATATAGCCATGTATACCCCTTCCCAACTAACAATTCGAAAACTCTTGCTCTCCTTTTCTTTCCTCTAGCTTAGATAATAGTTCCTTCTGTATTTGGCCACAAATTTGTTGTCCCAAGGTAATAGAGGGAGCCTACCTTGGTGAAGAAGGCTCCTAGGGTTTCCGAATTGCTCTATTAGGGTTTCTAAGGCTCCTCCTTGGTAATTTCATCCAAAACTAGTAAGTTTCCTCTGTTACTTTCCTATTTTCATACTATTAGTATTCCTACACCCTATTAAAGGTCGTAACCATGGACTTCCATGGTGAAACCCCACCTAGAACCCTAAAACACCTCATCTCTATGCTCTTTTGCTAGGGTTAATCACCTCTAAGTTGAGAAGGTGATCTTTGTCCAAGAAAGGAGCTAGGCTTGGAGAAACCAGACCTTATAAACTCGGATCCTTGCTGTTAGGACCTTATTATCTTCACTTGAGGTGAGTTTCATAACCCACTTCTCATATATTGCTTGCTACATGCTTAAAATTCATGCATCTATGTTTAAAATCGATGATTTCCATCTCTTTTTACCATGTTCTTCTAAGGATTTGGTTACTTGCTATTTTATCTTCTCTAGAATCTCTAGTTTGGTTATCTAAGAAACTTCAAATCTGATCTTGGGTCAAATGGTGTTTTCTCCCTCTCCCTCTCTCTTTAATTATCTCGATCGTTTTGATGATGTGACAATTTCCTATTGGTCAGTATTGAAAAATTCATATCTTCTAAACCGCTTCTCCAAATTTGACAAATAAATATGTTTTGGAATTGTAAAATTAATATATATCTAATAAAAATATTTTCAAGGTCTGATTTCATGTTTTGATGTAGGGTGATTTTTGTAAAACGAATTTAATGCATAAAATCCATAAAAATTACATCTTAATCATCATAACTCCAAAATTAACATAAAAATATGTTTTCTTGATCAGGAGAACCTAATAAGTTCATTGGTGATATTTTTAAAAGCAAAATCCGAACTTTTCTAAAAAGTTCTAAAATTAGGGTTTCTATTTATTAATGTGCACTATGTACTCTAATACATGTTAATACATTGAAAATAGACAAAGTGGAACTTGGACTCAATTAAAGTGGTGAAAGTTAGTAGTTGATATCAGTAAGAGAGGTATGTGCTATGCATGTGCAATACCTATTTATGTATGTTCATTTACACCTTCAGTTGGGAATAATTGTGCCTTAACCTATCTTTCTATGAGGCTTTATTAAACCCTATTTCATATAATCTTGAATCTTTTGCTATATTTGCCTCATAAATCAGTTTCAGAACATTATTATTGGGTCTTGGAACCCCACCACCAAGTTGTAATTATATGATGATCTATCTTGCCACTTTACTATTTCTTGAGCATGATGGTTTATTTGGTTATTTAACTATAGTAGTGGTACTTATGTACAACTACCCACAGAGGCATGTTAATAATCGCCATGGGGAATGTCTTATTCTCCCCCTGGGGAATGTGTTATTCATCCCCTATAAAATTTGATAGGTGATTGGGAATGTATGAATTCTGCCATCACCTATAGGTTGACGTTCGGTAGGTGCCTCAACCCTGCTTAGTCAATGTAGTCCAATTAATATCATGCATGCTACATCTTATATGTTTTGTAATGGTAAGAATCTATTTTGTTGTGTCCTCATTCTCTTGTCTCTCTCATCTTATGATGATTCAATATATTTATGTTTCATATGATTTCCTTTTCTCTTGTACTTATTCATTATTTGACGCATACCTTGTTTTCCTCTCCCTTTTGCTGGGTGCTTTCCCAACCACCCGGGTGATGAGCAAGGTGATGAACAAGACAAGGAGTATATAGCTTTTGGCTTGGACTCAGTTGATGGAGATGTTTCTTGGAGACAATATTGTAGTAGTCTAGGCTTCCCTCTATCTAGATCCTGATTGTGTGTCTTGATGTAAACCCTAATGGGAGAATTTGATGTATTTTGTAAACCTTTTATGAAATTGAATATAGTCACTTATTTTTTTATTCTGCTACTTTCTAATGGTCTTTTGTATACCAATGTTTAATATGTTTGGAAAATTTATGCCCATTCCATCATACCTCTGAGAGGGTTTGGAATGGATGTCAATTCTTCAAATTTTTAGTAAAGGGGTGATTTCACTCTCCTACACAAGGTGTGGATCTATTCTTTGCTAATAAACTCTATCAACAACTGGGAGAAACTCCTCAAACTTTTCTTCACCAAATACTTTCCACCAAGCAATACTAAACAATTGATGTGTTGTCTCATCAACTTTTTTTAAAGGCATGGAGAGACCTTGTATGCCAAATGGGAAAGGTTCAAAGAACTTCAACATCTTTGCCCACACCATGGTTTAATACATTGGCTTCTATTGCAAACCTTTTATAATGATTTATTCTACAATACAAGGATATCAATGTTGTTGCAAATGGTGCTTTAATGAAAAAATCATACAAGGATGGATATGCCATTATTTAAGACATGGCACTTAATACTTGTTAGTTCAGTACTGAGTGGAGAAGCCACACGTCTTCAAGATCTATTTCTAGAAAACAAGCTGCTGAAGTAATTCATGATGCATGTGGAGCAGCGAGACACACTCCTTTTTCATGTTTTGCCACACCATCACTGTTACAACCCAAATTTTTGGGCTTGTATGGTTTGAAAAGCAATTTCTCCAATAAATGTTTAATTAGGTAAATATTTTGATTTATGTGTATTGAATGGATTTCCTTAATATTTTCTTTGTGAATGTGATTTCATGTATCATAATATGCTAATGAGTCCAATATGATTAAAAGAAAAAGAAGAAATCAAATAATTCATTATTAAGAAGGAAGTTTGAAATAATAATGATAATATGAGAAAAGGTGGAAATATGTATGTTTGATCCTTTTGGATTAGATTTTAAATCCATATGGCTTTAATAAAAAGAATATCCAAACTAAATATAATAGAAAAGAAAGAAAGAGGAAAAGATGTGTATTCATGGTTAAAATGTTCCTTAAGGAGAAGACTTGCATATTAAGAAAAACATATTTTCTTTTAATTTTTGGTCTCAAACCGTGCCCATGTTTTGATAAAAATTATTGAGAGTGTTCTTCCATAAATGGGATTAATTTGATAAGATAGGGAGAAATAATCTAGAATTTACGTGGTGATGTACTTTCTTTAATGGCTTTTGAAAGTGCCAACCAAATAAGATCAAAAACTAATTTGGACGTAAAAGACCCATAAAAGAAAGATATTTAATGAATTCCTCTTAACAATTGCATATATATACACCTTTCTATGAGTACCTTTTTAATCTAGAAAGGAAAAAAAGGTTTGATATGAAAGAAGTAAGAAGGAGTATTCAGTCTTGCGTTTTTTTGGCAAAGGATAATAGCTATGGTAGGTGTTCATTTCTCTGGTCTACTTCGTATGCCAAGACAAAGGAAGGAAGTAGCCTAAGTACCCGAGGATGCATATATATGAAGTAGACAGGCTTGCCACCCCTATCTCCCTTTATTTTCTCTTGTAACCCTAAACTTTGTTGAAGGGATACTTATATAAAGGACATGCCTTTGCAATTATGGTGGGCAACCTATAGGTATCAAGGGAGGTGACACTCCATTACTCCTGACTAAAGACAGTCCCGTAGATGAACCCTGGCCACAATGAGGCTCTTTTCCCTTCTTCCTCATTCAGTTTCCTCCTCTTAACCATGGCAGTTAAGTGGTGTGGCTTAGGGCCGGCCAAGAACCATGGCTTGCAAACCCTAGATGGATTGTACAAGCGTCACCCCTCATATCTCCTTCTACTTTCCTCACATGCACGATGGAGTAGGGCCAACAAAAGTCGACCAAGTGTGGTCACCAGGGGAAGAAAGGGTGAATTCTTCTCAAGGGTGGAGGAGTCACAGCCACAGGTGGAGTAGAGAGGGCGGTGCTCGAGTGAGGCGTTGGCCTTCCGAAAATGGGTTCTCGTCGGTGCTTGGAGCAGTCGAACGTGAGGGAAGGGAAGGATAGATTCAAAAGACTCTCTTTCCCCTACGTGCATGATCAAGACATAAGGGTATGTTGGACGTTTCCACACCACAACAATGACTGACTCAGGTAGCTATGATGATGTGGCTTATCCTCATTTACCCATTTATAATCATCTTGCAAAAATCCCAATAATTAGTAGGATGATCAGATAATGTCAAATAATATATGAATTTGGATCAAAAAACTATGAGCTATTCAATAAAAATAGCTTTGAAGCTAGGATTTGTTCATAGTTTAAAAATTATATTATGTTAATAACCTTAATGCTTTTATGAGTAAGATACCTGAATTTTATGATTAAGGAGGTTGAGTAAAATGCTATGGATGTCTTATGTGGATGTGTCAACAAAAATGATGTTTTGAATATAAAAGGATGGTTCATGTGCTTAATTGGCTAGTTTAGGGTTTCATATGACTAAAGTGCATTAATGGGCTTAGAAACCCTAATTTACATGTTAATCACTTTTAATGGTTTTAATTGTGAAAATCCTTGTTTAAGATAGAGATATTATATTCTAAAGCCAATTTGTGAATAAAGGACCCTTAATGTGGATGTGTATGTAATTAGGGTTTTACGATGTAGAATCTATTTTAGGGTTTTTTGACCTAAAAAGGTAAAGGTTGAGAAACCGATTTAAGAAACCATAATGCATCCTAATGAGACTTAGAAACCTTAGGAAGGTGTCACAAGCCAAATAAGGAGTTGTTTGGGGATATGATGATAACAGTTTGCCTTTATGCATGTCTTTAGGATCTACTTGATTGTTTGCTTAACTTGGTTGGTTGGACATCTTGATTGGAATTGGATATCTTGTTTATATTTGAAACCACAACTCAGGTATGTGGTTACTCTTATGACTAATCTTCATAGTGATTTCTAAGGTTTTATCAGTTTCTTAGAAATAATTGCTTGATTGACTTTTATTTCATGGAAATATAAATTGACTATGACTATCACTATAAGTATATGTGCATGACTAGCTCAGATCCTAGTCCTTCTATGTAGCTTTGATGATTATGAGATGGATGGCCTAGTACATGGTCTACCCTTGGGGTATGATCATCTGGTTATCGTGATTCGATGTGTTGGTCTACCCTTGGGTAGGACCATACGACTACACAGCCCTAGGTCATGGTCTACATGTAAGGTAGGATCATAGGGGCTATTTGAGATCTACTATATTAGAGAGGTAGTATCCATGTCCACTATAGGGACATCACAGAGGCAAGGACAAGTAAGGATTGAGTACATATGATTAATACATAATGTTTGATATGTTAAGCAATAATTTGGTTGCATTATGTTGTTACAAATAGATGCAAGATTTTGTTTCCCCCACATACTGGTATAATTCATTATACTGACCGACATTTTGTTTGTCGGCATTTTAGGAATATCTTAATTTGGACAAATAGTAAAGTGGAACTTGTGAAGAAGAAAGTTAAATCATAAAGGAGGATTAAGTTAGATAGAACTCTATAGTGGGTACAAGTTCTAGATTCCTATTTTTGAGAGGTATGTTAAAAGAATTTTTTTATCCTATTTCAAGCTTATTTGTGGTAGAATTTATAAATTATTTTTTATTATTTGCAAAACCAATGATCATATTTTGGGATAGCAGCTCTGATTGTTGGGTCTTCCTTAATTGGGGGTTACCAGGAAGCGGGTTCGTTACATTTAGTATCAGAGCATGGTTTTCCAATTAAATTCTAATAATTAATAAATTTTACAAACTCTTTAGAACCTAAGGGAGTTATTAGAGGATTTTCCAATGATTGAGGTGTCTAGAAAAGGAACACAATCTAGGGGCTGGAAAAATTTTCCTATGCCCCGCTATTCGGTCTATGAGGACTCTCAGACTCTATGTGATTGCTTGGCCAAAATCATAGGATTTGACTCAAAATAAGATACCTCTAGGTCTTATCTAATCTCTCTTTGTCCCTTCTCTACCCCATTTCTCTGAATACCTTTAATAGATTTGGTTTCCCTCTCTCCACCAACCTCCTAAGTTCATGGTAAGTATAATAAGGATTAAGGAATCCTCCACTAAATTATAAAAAGCATGGAAGAAAGATGTCATGGACATAAGTTTTGATAATTAGAAACTCAAACTGAGTTTAGTTACATGATTAGGTTGCATGGGTTGTGTTGTTGTTCCCTTAGTTACCCCTCAGGAGAACGTTGAGGTTAGACCATGTCATAGGATGAGGAGGAAAGTGATAGTCTTGGAGGAAAAAGCCTCCAGGAAGAGGAAGAGACCTAACCCATCCTCTAAGGATGATGCTCAACCCAAAACTTAAGCAGTGGATAGAGAAAGAGAAGACAAAATGAGTTGGATATCATAGTTGACCATGCATGTATGTATGTAGGTTTGACATGCCTGCTTTACATAAAGGCTTTGGATATGCATGAGAAACACAGACAATGTGTACCTTTTGGTGATATGACCTTGGGTGGTTGTGCCTGTTGAGGGTGAGGGATCACTCCCTCATTGAGAAGGTTAGTGATGACCATATAGGAACTCTAACATATATATATGAGTAGAAAAGCGGCATGCACCTACATAGAAGAGAATGGAAGCAAGGTTGACAAAAAGTTTTAGACATAAGCGAGAAGGGTTATGCCTAATAGGTTATGAAATGAGCATGTAGTGTTTTGAATGATCCTGGCCAGACATAGGTCATGATAGAATGTTTCACCCAAGTAGGGATAAATGTGTATCTTTAAGAGCTTGACCCATCTTGTGAGTGAGAACCTCCAGTGGTAAGATTAGTTGTAGGGTTAGCTCAAGAGATATAGAGAGAGCGAGACCCGATGAGGAAGGTTGGAGATGTTGACTTCGAGTCATGAGGAAACATGGGAAGTTGGGTATGATATGGCCTATAATGGACGACCCTGAGTAGATATATGTGGTTTCCTCACACACGATCCTTAGAGGCGTATTGTACCTTGGATGCCTTTAGAGGAACCAAACCTTAGAAGCGAGAAAGAGGCTTTGTGAACAAACATACAGATGATAGAAGTGCCTACCTTTTAGGTGTAGGAAGGAGAGTTCCATAGACCCTAAAGGGGTATAGTAACAAGTTGTGAGGCCTCAAACCTAATTGGTTGTCTTTGTGTAGGACTCTAAAGGTTGTTCATGTAGAAGGGTGTTAGGATGTGTATGATCTACCTAGTATAGGTTCAGTTCATGGTTGAACAACTGAGCATGTAGTTAGACAGCTATTGCATAAAAGGTGAACTTGGGGTTCTTGAACCAAAGAGGGGAAGTAGCAGTACGTGGTGCATATGATGCTCACGAGACTGATTGAGTTCATAGGATCTGAGCATGGAACCCCCATGTTTTAGAGAAAAAGGAAACCCCACTTGAATTGAGATATATGTTTGATGAACCACTTACATAGGTTGGTGACATATACATGTATGAGATTGGTCCAACCTCAAGGAATGATGAACAAGTATGATTTACCAAGGAACTTTCCATGGATTAGAAGGTTGTCTTCTTGATAGCTATGTGCCTAAGTAGAATGATAGGGATAAGCATATACATGCTAATGTAAACCTTGAAGGTAAAGATATTTTTGACCTTTTTACTATTAAGAGATAATTTTCTCCCATCCCGGGAAGGGACCCTTGATGTAGGGTGAGTACCAGCTTTTGTTTAGGTTTGAGGTAACCTGAAGAGGTCACTTATAAAAGCTTGATGAGCTAAGTCTAAGAGAACATAGTGTGAACATGAACCTGTAGACCCATGTGTGACCATATCTACGGGGCATGAGGATATGTTGCCATGGAGGTAACCGGTATGGGGCCAGATTGAGATAGGTAGGTCACCATGATTCCCATGAAGGGATATAAGATTTGATCATGAGTGACCGGAGAGATAATTGAGATTCATGTGAGGATTCAAGTTTGAGATGTGCCATGGTAGAATCCTAAGACAACACTAAGGTCAAGTAGGGATAAGACCGATGGGAGTAGGAGTGGTCTGTTGCCCAAATGCTCAAGATCATAAGGTCAGGAGGTAACAACTACTATTTCCCGATGCCCATGGGTTATGAGGTTGGCCACCTTCATTAGTTTGTGGGGCCTAAGGGGTAAATGTGAGAGACACTCCCCAAATGTATAAGGGACAGATCACCCAAAAGTACTGACATGCTAGAGACCTTAAGGTAATGACTAAGGACTATACGTTAGAGAGATGTTAAGACCTAATGTTAATGGGAAAAGTCTTCCCATGGGTGTGGACATAGATTTGAGATGTTCATGTTGTGGAGTGAGGAGAAGTATGTTTCAACATAGATTGAAAATTGTGATGGAAATGTGTGGTGCACTATCGCTACTCTTAGAATGGGACGGACTTTGTATTTGGACTGCAACCGAATGATTATTTCTTCTCATTATGGGTGTGAGAGATAGGGAAAAATACATGCTATATACTAAGGGTAAAGGTGATATGAGTTGAAACATTTCTATTTTGTTGAAGGATAGAGGAAATACCACACCCTTTTTGGAAGTACTTTGGATGGATGGTATGAAAGCATAGATGAACTAATTTGACCATCATATGAGAACGTACGCGTCAAGAGAAGTTTGGATCCTAAGAGCTGCAGCTTGGGTTTGATAATCGAGATGATGAGCTTGAAGGTTTCTTGACTCGGTTAACTAAGTAACCACTAACTTGACCAATGGGTCTGGTTGTATCTAGGTGTTAGCCACATAGGTCTTGTCTTCTAACGATCACACAATTTACCTAGCAACCTCTTCCAGTCTCTCTACTAGATATACAAGACAACTATACACCTGAGTTGTATTCAATTCAAAACATCTTGTTACCATATAAGATTCCTTATATGCCATGAGATGGTGAAGATGTAAACCTTCACATATCCCATTGCTTGATGAGATAGAAGGGTTGTTTTAAGTACCTCAGATACACCTCTCAGGAGAAGAAGGTGGAAAAACCCACTACTAGAGTGTTTTAGGGTTTTTGAGGAGTCACCCTTGAGGAATCATGTCATGCAAGAAGCTTGTGATTTTAAGTACCCCATACACCCTGGTACTACCAAGATGATTGAGGTGTGTAGTGATACCTTGAAGGCTTGAAATGAAGATGCATATAGAGGTGCATGTGGCCAGTTTCCATACATGCTAGAGGGTGAAGGCCGAACACTAGTAACCCAGTGGATTTCTATAGATGATGAGAAGTCCCCGAGAGGGAATGGGAGCAAATCACCATGGACATTGTGGTGGGACTCCCCTTGACTAGGAGAGGTCATGGTGGAATATGGGTTATGGTAGATTGCAGTACCGAGCCTACATGTTCTCGTACCTAAGAGAGCACTACAAATGTGATAGATCTGGTTGAACTATATATAATTATGAGAGAGATAGTTCAACTACATAGTGACTCGAGTTCATATATTCTTAAGTATGGCCTTAAGTTCTCTTTCGTGTAGTGGATGTAGGTACATGAAGAACTCAATGCAAGATTAAAGTTTCCTGCAACATATCATCCCCTGACTGATGGATAGTCAAGAGAGTATGAGCTAGACTCTTGAAGGTCTGATGAGAGCATATGTGCTCATTCAGGCTGATTGATGGGAGCAGTTCCTACCCCTAGTAGAGTTTGCTTGTTATGATGGCCACCATAGCCAGTATCGAGACGCATGAAGCTCTATAAGGGAGGTTGTGTTGGTCACCGCTTCACTTGGATGATGTCAGTGAGAGGACCTTGTGAAGGTCAAAGAGATCATAGTGTATGCAGATGAAGTCTCTTTGATTGAGCAATGGCTGAGAAAGCCCAGGATCGATAGGAGTCATGAGTTGATGCAAAGCAGACTGACATGCAGTTCACTGTGGGTGAACCTATGTTATGAAAACCCAACCCCTCTGATCTATATATGAGAAAGTTTTCCTTGATCGTGGGTCGATTTGAGATGGATTAGTGAGTTTCTTATTTTTAACCTTACCCTTTAGGATAACATGATGTATGATGTATTCCATGTATCCGATCTTGAGAACTATGTGATGTACTCGAGCCATGTGCAGAGCATTGAACCTATTGAGCTTCAAAGGAGGTAGACATATCCTGAGTCACCTGTGAGGATTTGAGATACCAAGGTGAAAGAACTCATATTAAAGAATATAAGATGATAAAAGTTCTTTGGAAGAACCATGGAGAGGATGAAGCCACATGGGAGATAATGATGGACATGGGAAAGTCTTATCCTATTTGTGTGTATGTTTGGTGGAATTTTGAGGGAAAAATTCCTATAAGATGGGAAGGATGATACAACCCAAATTTTTGGGCTTGTATGGTTTGAAATATGATTTCTCGAATAAATGTATGATTAGGGAAATTTAATGATTTATGTGTATTCAATGGATTTCATTTGCAATATTTTGTTTGTGAATGTGGTTTCATGGATCATAATATGTTACTGAGTCTAATATGATTAAAAGAAAAAGAAGAAATCAAATAATTCATTATTAAGAAGGAAATTTGAAATAATAATGAAAATATGAGAAATTGATGGAAGGATGTATGATTGATCCTTTAGGATTGGATTTTGAGTCGATATAGTTTTAATAGAAAGAATAGCCAAAATAAAGATAATAGAAAAGAAAGAAAGAGGAAAAGATGTGTATTGATGGTTAAAATGTGCCTTAAGGAGAAGACTTGCATATTAAGAAAAAAATATTTTCTTTTCAAGTTTTGGTTTCAAAACTTGTCCATGTTTTGATAAAAATTAGTAAGAGCGTTCTTCCAAAAGTTGAATTCATTTGATAAGAGAGGGAGAAATAATCTAGAGTTTACGTGGGGATGTACTTTCTTTAATGGCTTATAGAATTACCAGCCAAATAAAATCAAAAATTGATTTGGACGGATAAGACCCATAAGGAAATGATATTGAATGACTTCCTCTTAACAATTACATATATATACACCGTTCTATGAGTACCTTTTTAATCAAGAACGGAAAAAAAGGTTTAATATGAAAGAAGTAAGAAGGAGTATTCGGTCTCGTGTGTTTTTGGCAAAGGATAATAGTTGTGGTAGGTGTTCATTGCTCTAGTCTTCTTTGTATGCTAAGGGAAAGGAAGTAACGTGAGTACACAAGGATGCATATATCAGAAGTAGATAGGCTTGCCACCCATATCTCCCATTATCTTTCTCTCATAACCCTAAACTTTGTGTAAGGGATACCTATATAAACGGCAAGTCTTCGTAGTTATGGTGGGCAACCTATAGATATCAAGAGAGGCAACACTCCATTACTCCTGACTGAAGAAAGTCTTGTAGATGAACCCTGGCCACAATGGGGCTCTTTTCCTTTCTTCCTCATTTGGTTTCCTAATCTTAACCATGGTGGTTATGTTGCGTGGCTTAGGGCCAGCCAAGAACCATGGCTTGCATACCCTGGATGGCCTGTACAGGCATCAACCATCGTATCTCCTTTTTCTTTCCTCATGTGTATGGTGGAGGTTAGGGCCAATTGTATTTGACCAAGCTTGATTTCCAGGGGTAACAAGGGTGAGTTCTTCTCGAGGGTCAAGGAGTCACAACTGTAGCTTGACCCGAGAGGGCGGTGCTCGAGCGTGGCGTTGGCCTTCCGAAAATGGGTTCTCGCCGATGCTTGGAGCGACTGAACATAAGGGAAGGAAAGGACAAACTCAAAAGACTCTCTTACCCATGCGTGCATGATCAAGACACAAGGGTACATTGGACCTTTCCACAACCTAGCAATGGCTGACTCAGGCAGCTATAATGATATGGCTTATCCTCATTGGGCCATTTATAATAATCTTTCAAAAACCCCAATAATTAGTAGGATGACCAGATGATGTCAAATAATGTATGAATTCAAATCAGAATAATATGTTCTATTCAATAAAAATAGTTTTGAAGCCTGAATATATTCGTAGTTACAAAATTATATAAAGTTAATAACAGTATTGCTTTCATGAGTTAAAAACCTGAATTTGATGATTAAGGAGGTTGGGTAAAATGCTATGGATGTTTAATGTGGATATTAACATGTTTTTAATAAAAAGGATGTTTTGAATCTAAAAGGATGATCCATGTGCTTAATTGGCTTATTTAGTGTTTCATATGAATAAAGTGCATTAATGGGATTAGAAACCCTAATTTAGGTGTTAATGATTTTAATTGTGAAAATCCATGTTTAAGACAAAGATATTATATTCTAAAGCCAATTTGATAATAACGGATCCTTAATGTTGATGTGTACGTAATAAGGGTTTTACGATGTATAATATGTTTTAGGGTTTGTTGACCTAAATAGGTAAAGGTTGATAAACTGATCTAAGAAACCCTAATGAGACTTAGAAACCTTAGGAAGGTGTCACAATCCAAATAAGGAGTTGTTTGGGGATATGATGATAATAGTTTGGCTTTATACATGTTTTCAGGATCTACTTGATTGGTTGCTTAACTTGCTTGGTTGGACATCTTGATTGGAATTGGATATCTTGTTTATATTTGAGACTACAAATCAGGTATGTGGTAACGCTTATGACTAATCACTCTAGTTTCATGGTAATTTCCAAGGTTTAATTGGTTGCTTAGAAATAACTGCTTAGTTCACTTTTATTTCATGCAACTAGAAAGTGATTATGACTATCACTATAAGTATTTGTGCATGACTAGCTCAGATACTAGTCCTCCTCTATAGCTTTGATGATGACGAGATGGATGGCCTAGTACATGGTGTACCCTTGGGGTTGGATCATCAGGTTATCATGAGTCGATGTGTCAGTCTACCCTTGGGTAGGACCATATGACTACACAGCCCTAGGTCGTTGTCTACCTTTAAGGTAGGATCATAGGGGCTATTTGATATCTACCATATGAGAGAGGTAGTATCCATGTCCACTACAGGGACATCACAGAGGCAATGATAAGTAGGTATTGAGTAGTTATGATTAATACGTAATGTTTGATCTATTAAGCAATAATTTGGTTGCATTCCGTTGTTACAAATAGATGCAAGATTTGGTTTCCCCCACATACTAGTATAATTCATTATACTGACCGACGTTTTGTTTGAAAACATTTTAGGAATATCTGAAATTGGATAAACAACAAAGTGGAACTTGTGAAGAATAAAGTTCAATCATAAATGAGGATTTAGTTAGATAGAACTCTACAGTGGGTAGAAGTTCGACATTCCTATTTGTTATAGGTATATGAAAAGAAAAATTTTATCCTATTTCAAGCTTAGTTGTGGTAGAATTTATTAATTATTTTTTATTATTTGCAAAACCATTAATCTTATTTGGGATAGCATCTCTAACTTCTTGGTCTTTCTTAATTGGGTGTTACTGAGAAGTGGGGTCATTATAATCACAAATTGAAGAGATATAGGAGGTCAACAACAATGTCAGCTACAATTTCATCCAACAACAACAATGTTTGCAGCCCAAGGCGAGTTTGGTATCCATGCTTGAGACCTTTGTCTCAACTAAAATTTAGAAAAATGATGGGCTTCACCAACAAAGGGAGCTTCTAAAGGATGCTACTTCATAACTTACTTCTAAGGTGGATGGAATTGCCACTACTAGGATGTTGAAGAATCAAATTGCTCAAAAAGCTCTTTCCAATCAAAAAGCATCATCCGGTTCCTTGCCTAATCAACCAAAAATAGATTCAAGGGAGACATTCATGTTGGTTACTTTGAAGAGTGGAGATGCTATAGGAGAATCTTATTCACCATCAAATATAATATCATATGAATTTGTTGACTCCAACATAGAAAATGATGTTGAAGCTCAAAAAAAGAAATGTACATATGCTCTAAAAGATGAATTTTCAAACAAGACAAGTGCCCCCTCACAACACATATTTGATACAATGCTTGGTGATGACAAAATTTTATTTGAATTTAATGTTGATTATTTTGAAGAAGAGAATGAAGGGACATACAAATTGAAATCCAGAAGATTATTCCTATTGCAAATCACAAGTGTCGATCTTCGGTCAAAATAAAAAATATGTTGACAAAGAGGCATAGATGGTTAGCACAACAATTTCCAGCCTCAAATCAAAGCAATGGACCTCCATCTTCAACATTCACCATGACAAGTATCTAGTTGCAATCCTCTTGAATTTGTTATATGCAGTGAGGACACAAAAAAATTCAAGCTTAGGGGGAGAGAAACCGACTAGTAGTGTAGTATAGTTTTATTTCACTTTGATCATCATTTTCTTAGTTGTTGTTTTTGGTTTCTATTCTTCTTATGGAAAATCTAGTTTAATTTGAGACCCATCTTTTGTATGTGGATTGAACTCCTATGATTCACTGATTGTCCTCTTTTGGTGAGAAAGATCATTTCTAGAAATTTTTGAAGGCATGCATTAATCAAGTGAAACCTTTTGGCCATCAACATGTGCTTAAATCTAGTTTATGTTTCTATCCTAAACATTCATCTTTCACATCCTTGATTTCTTAAACCATGTAATGGTTTCAATATTTATGAGTAAATAAACTTTATAACATTATTTAGAACACGAGATGCCCTTGGCAAGCTCTTACTGCATTTTCAACCACTCTTTTAGTGAATTTTTTTCAAAACAAATGAATGAAATCTAGCTAATGTTGCAATTTAGTTGACTCTCGTATGTTGTGGAATTTTTTTTAAATTTATTTTGTCTTATTTTACCCTCATACCCCATTAAAGATGGTTGAACTTCCCACATATCATGCCAGCCTAGTGTAAGCCCAATTAGCCACGATGGTTAGGTCGTATGTCTTAAAAAGGGGTAAAATACCCCAACCGACACTCTACGTGTGCATAAGGCTACATTAGTAGTTGAGTGTCGAAACGTGTAATCTATTTTCATATCATTTTTGGGAAAGGAGAGTACAACTAAAATTGTTATTTTTAAGTATGATTTCATCATTTGCATCTTTAATAGTGGAGAGTTTGTGTTGCACATCCACTAATTGTTTGGCTTGGTGATCCAAATTATACTTAGTATTGTTTAATTAATTGATTCATTTAATTGTAACCACCCTTTTTGAACTAAAATTCTCTTTCTTGGGTGTTTAAGTTGAATTTACGACTATGAGTATAGACTTGTTGATCATGGTTTGTTTGGTCTTATACACATTATTCATTTTATTTGATCTATGCATGAACTTGACAATTGATTCTTGTATTTCTATACTTTTTTTTCTTGAGGACAAGCAATGGTTTAAACTTACGGAGATTTGATGTGTGTAATTTATATCATATTTTGGACCACTTTAGGATGCATTTGAAAATCATTTTCACCCAATCATCACTCTTAATCATTCTATATTTTCCACTTTATTATTGTATTTACTTTCTCTATGATTTGGTTTGTAGGTACAACAATTTGGCATCAAAATGGGGACAAAATGCCGTTATAACATCCATTAGCACATTCCCCAATCATATAAACATTCATAAAATCAATGTTGCCAAAACTGATAAAGACACCCTGTGTCTTAGCAAAGACACCCCATGTCTCAATAATGACATGTTATGTATTATTAAAGACACCCCATGTCCAAGTCCAGAAATTGAATGCAGAATCTCCAGATTTGTCACAAGACACTGCATCTTACTAAAGAAATGTCGAGTAACTTTCTAGAACTCGATCTAGACTTCAATTGTCACATGAACACACCATGTTGGCCATCCAGCACACCGTGTGACCTGGATATTTTACTCAAACACAAATTTAACTGTCTCACACTTATATATATGACCCCTTGCCATCTTGGGACATTTATCACAAAATATTTTGGACCTTTTGGAGAGGGACTGAACCAAGGAAAAGCGAGGAGTTGGAGGCGATCCAAAGGGAGAAAAGGTGGTTTCTTGGGAGAGAAACTTCTTCTTCTTCCTTCTGTAGAAATTGCAATAGGGATGTCCACCATTCTCTTCTTTCCACTCTAACATGAAGGTTTCTAGAGAGTTTCCAGCAGAAAGGATAGATTTGTGACTCCTTGGCCGGAGTTTGAACTCTATTTTACTTGTTCTATGGACATCTAAGTTTATTTCCTTCTATTATGATGTCTAGCTCTATTTTGTACTGCTTGTATATACTTTCTACAACTATGGACCACTAGATCCCTTGTTTTTGGGTATGGGGTTTAACACCCATGTCATAACATTGTTGAACACGAATTTCATATACAATGCTAGTTGTTTCACTAATCTAAGGTCCATCAATGTTTAATTTTTCTTACATGCTTTGTTAGCCACTTTGTATAAATGATTTCTGCTTTTTGTATAATCTGGGAAGATTTGCATAGGAGTAAGGAGATTTACCTTATATACACTACCTAGACCATGGGATTAGTGGCTGGGATGTGTTGGGGAACAAAGGTTTGTAGTCCGAATATAAGTATATCTACGGGAGTGGTATACAAAGTTAGGACTATTCTACACTATCGGGAGGTGGGTTCAGGATACATGTCTCCCTTGTTTTATTGCTAGTATTCTAGATCTTTGTTTTTCTTCATGTTATGATGTGGATGCGAAATCCTATTCTCAAGAATCCCTAATCCAAATTGATCCTTAGTACAAGTGTTTTCAGTTTAAGTTCATTTTCTTTTAATTGATTAGTTAACATAACAAAACCTCTCTTACTAAAAAGACCTAGATTGTTGAAAAATTCATTGCTCTTTTACCTAATAATACCTTTCTCCTTGAACAACCTCGAAAATACTACATGCACCTATATACTTGCTCGGTAGTTTTTGAGTTTATAAATTTAAGACTTGTGCCCTCAACCAATACCTGGAGAGGTAAACCTCTAGGATTTTCATACCTTTACTTACTCCTTGTATATCCACCACATGAGTTATATTAAGGACCCCACGTTTTAGGTTAAAAATAACTACTTTCCTTTTTCTCAGACAAGGAAACCATCATGCTAACAAGGGGGAGGGCTTACCCACACTTAACAAGGTTTTTCTTTCATAGGGACTTCCTTCACGAAGCAAGAGTTTCAACAACTGAAGGATGTCTTTCTTTCTATCGGTTGGCAATCCTCCATATTGTAACATCCCAGGATTTGAGACCTCATATAAAAATATCTTAGAAGGAATGATTGGACTACCCATATCACCAAGGTGCACCTCCTTTTCTGGGAGCTCATCACTAAGAACTCCATAGTTAAGCATGCTTAGCTTGGAGTAGTATTGCGAAGGGTGACCTGTCGAGAAGTTGATCCTGGCATGCGCGTGAGTGAGGACAAAGCACTTAGTTAAGGCTAGTGGTGGTATGTGGGGACAATCTTCATTCCTAAAACTCTGCTAGAGCCTTGGGTAGTGGGCCCAAGAATGACAAATGGTATCAGAGCCATAACCCCTCCAGTAGGTGGGGCCCACATGGGCATGTGGCAAGCTAATTTTGAGTCGTGCGGTCAGGCAGGTAGGAAAGGGTTGTCCATGGTTGACATAGCCACCCATGCACTGGTATTCTGTGATTGGGAATTGGGTGTTCACGGGCCATTGTGGGTCTGCACTGAAATGGCGGCAGATTATGAGGCCATATAGTTGAGCCTTGATGAGGACATCAAGAGTCTAAGTGGGGGAGATTGTAACATCCCAGGATTTGAGACCTCAGATAAAAAGATCTTATAAGGAATGATTTTACTACCCATATCACCAAGGTGCACCTCCTTTTTCGAGAGCCCATCACTAAGAACTCCATAGTTAAGCGTTCTAAGCTCGGAGTAGTATTGGTATGGGTGACCTGTCGGGAAGTTGATCTTGGCATGCGCGTGAGTGAGGACAAAGCGCACAGTTAAGGCTAGTGGTGGTCTGTGGGGACAGTCGTCATTCCTGAAACTCTACTAGAGCCTTGTGCAGTGGGCCCATGCATTACACATATCATATTTCTTAGAGATAATTTCTTTCCAAAGGGTGCCTTCCTTTTCCAAGCACCCACCTACACTTCAATGTCTTGTACAAATGAGATAGATGAAAACTTCATGTGTGAAAGAGATTGGATGGTAGAGAATGATACCCTCGTAAGATCTACAAGGTATGGATGTATCTAAATATATTCCTTGCATTCAAATAGATGTAAGCAAGTGATTAAGTGCAAGGGAATGGATTGGGGCTTGTTGAGGCACAATCTGTCATCTATAGTAGTGGAGCCTATTGAGTCACTTAGGAAGCTCCCATATATGTTATATTTATAGTTTAGGGTTTCTAGTGGGCCTTATTAATGATAGTGATGAATTCTATCCATTTTAGGGTGATTTACTATATATACAACAAATATATTTACACTTTTTCACCTTGCAATGACTATATTCTCACTTAGAAAATGCTTCATCTACAATAACATCGACTGTATTTCCTTGGATAATCTCAATGGAAGGTACTAGCATTGAAGTGTGATTCTTTGGGGTTTGTAATGTATATGTCTTCTCTATAAGTACTCATCTAAAACCTTTATGAACAAGTAAGTTAGATGGTTAGTAACATTTAAATCATGGTATTAGGATATGTACCCTCTGATGTTAACATTATCCCCAGTAATGAAGATGACAAACCCTCCCCTGAGTGTATTGAGGACTTTCAAATCATACCTATTGGAGACATGGGTTTTCTAGGAAATTAGTTCTTGTGCGAACCCTCAATTTATGATATATCTCCTATTAAAATTAGCACAATAACAAAACTTGTGTATATTTATTTTAATAGATTTATAGAAGGAATTTGTCTTCCCCCTTTGCCATATCAAAATGTGGAGGAAGAATAGAAACAAAAAGGGTTTATCCAAAGAAATGAATTCAATAAATATGAAGACAATCAATTGAACAACCCAATATGAAATCTTGTAAATAACACTTGCAAGTTATGACATAATGTAACTCAAACTAATGTATTTTAATTTAGAGATAAATGTTTAAGTTCACATGAAGTAATATACAAGCATGAAATGTAGACAATATCAAGATTGGATCTATGGCATAAAAAATAGAAAATATGAAATAATTAACGATATTACCCATGCCACTTCAATATTTATAGGAGATAAAGAGATATATAAAAAAGAATATACAAGTAAAAAAAGCATAGTTAGATAAAATTACTAGAAACTATTCAGCACAACCATAAATGATTTCCTTTTGAAGGTCAAGGTTGCATACTCATTCATAAAGAATCAAAAGATAGCATATAATATAAGGAAGCTAATACACACCAAGAGAATAAAAATATAAGAATTAATAACCAAAAATGAATACTAATTTAACAAAATCAATGAGTTTAAATAATGCTACATTTTCTTGCAACAATTTTGAGAAATAAAAATGATTTTCAATGTAAGTATGAAAATGTGCATTTCAAGTAAAAAGAGACCGAGGGGAGTCAAAAGAGAATAGGGAATTGGTTGAGAAAATATAATTGAAAGGGATATTATTGATTGATAGTCTTTTTTTATTGACATTGCATAGTGCCATTGAAATTTGAGTTTGTGGATTGGAAACTAGAATGATAAGAGAAAGACTTTAGGTTGCCCATCATTGAATTGTCTCAGAGAACTTGACCAAAAAAAGTTGTTATCCAATGATATGAAAACTAAAAGAAAAAAGAAATCTACATGTCCTTGAAAAATGCAATTGTTATTAAAACATGTACACTTATGGTAGAAAACAACTATCAAGTTGTTAGTTGTCAAGGTCTAGGAAAGAAGCAAGAAAATAGAGGAAATATATCTGATTGAGTAAACAAGAATATTAGAATCTCCACATGTGTAACATACTGAATTTTTAGATAGTAGAGTTGTTTTTAAGAATTGTTTCATTATTCTCATAATTTGAAAATTGTATTACAATTCTCTAATATTTTACTGGATTTATCATTTGAATACCCTTCATTTTTGTGCATAAAAACCAATCGTTGATGATCGAGTTTGATCCAATCCGATCAGGACCCACTATGAGTTAGCTTGACCAAATAAAAGTCATTGGATTTTAAAAAAAGAGTCATTGGATTTAGAATCACTATACATTACATCTGGAATCAATATACATTAATTATCAAATAATTTTTTAAGCTATTTCAATGTGGGGTTAGAATAAAAACTCATGCTACAAGTTATAATTTTTTATATTTTCAATATTAATATATAAAATGTTAGGTTAATAAAAAAAATGTGTAAAGGAAATCATCATTATTACACATTCTGATGAAAAAATAGATTAGTATAGGTGCATTATAAATATTGACGATGCCAAACTAGTATTACAAATAGAAATAGTAACTTGAAATATTCAAAATAGAATAGATGTTCGATTTTTTTGAATGTGCCTCTAGTTGATTTGTAAATAAACTTGTATTAAAGAAACCAACATAAATTTATATACATATATATATTTGTATATATATATATGTATATATATATATATGTATATATATATATATGTATATATGTATGTATATATACACACACACACACACACACACACACATATATATATATATATATATATATATATATATATATATATATATATATATATATATATATATCATGTACATTTTCCCTTAGCCCTTGCAATTCTGTCTTCATGTAGATGGATCTAAAACAAAGTGAAAGTCTACGAGAAATATGTGTATATTATTTAGTATATCATTTTGCACTAAAAATAGAAAGATAATAGTAGTAAATGCATGAATATAAGTACATTATGAGTTGAGAAAAAAGTGAACCTTTTAATACTTTGTTATCCTTTCACTTTTATGTATCCCTTCATTTCCATGGGTCATGTAACTCTTAGTATACATGTAGAGGTGATGCTTACTATATAGTAATGGTTTTCATAAGGGACATAGATATGACTAGACAAATACCATTGTGTTAGGATTTTGTGACTTATACAACACATGTTTATGAATTAATCACAAGCATAAACATATTTCCTCACATACACCACATCTTCAAACAAAATTGTTTTCTCTCTCTCTTCATTATTGTATCTTTGTAACATCCCATTCCTTTAATTCTTACACTGGTAACCTACTTTCCCATGATTCCTCTTTAGGACTCTCCATATTACATTAATTACTCAAGAAATCAATTTCTCCATCACTAACAGATGAGCAATACTTGTTTTACAACCAAACATTAATTAGGAAACCCATAAATATTTACTTCTATAATAAGAGATCACATAAATAAACTAAACAATGACTCTTCATATCTATTATTCTTAACAATTTTCTTGGAAATTCATCATCATTCCTCATCCACTTGATTGTCCATTGAAAAGCTAACATAGGAAATTGGATTAAAAATGTACCATGTTATCTCCTCATCATTGACGATAGAATTCAAGTGAAGATGTTCTGACTTTGGACAAATGACTAAAATAGATGCACTTATCTCCACCCCTTTTCCCTTAGATCTTCCTCTCTAATAGTTTGGCATTAACTACAACCCTAAGGACTACATGCTTGAATAACCTAAATGGAAAGGTGATCATTGTATATCGTTGCTCCTCCATGGATGCCATGTGATGAGGTAACTTTTCCCCACTCCCTTGAGTCCTCGTAATCGTTGACTCATCCCAATATAACCACATTCCACTCAAACATAAGAGCATGATATCCTATAAAACTCCTCCAACCCCAAACTAGCTGGCCTAAATCACACATCCAAAAAGGAGCAGATCTACAGTAGTCGGGATCTTAAATTTATAACCCGACACACAAACCCCCACAACTATTATATGAGGTCCGATGTAGTGGATCAGGGTTGAACCTCAACGAAAAGTAATGGTAAGTTCTAAGAACATAAAGCCTTATCTCAGTTAAACCAACCAAGAAGTTCAAGATGGTGTTCCTTATGGAACAATGTTACTTCAATCAAGCAAAACAAGTAAAAGAAAAGAAAATAGAAGATAAGAAAGTAAGACAAGAGAATCAAAGGTAATCAATGATTTTATAACAAAGATGGATGAGAACTTGGATTGGGTTTCACCATATAAGGTGTCTCACCAACGTGCAATACTCACACCCTTTGCATACCCTTAGAAAGATTACAAGCAATCCTCATATATGTATATTCCCTCCTCTTTTAAGCTTATGATAGATATATATTATAAGGTTTCCTCTCTCTCAAGATGGCAAACAAAGAATCACAAATATAACCATATGACCATTAGCTTAAGCATTCCAACATTCTCATGCATTCATGCAACTCTTATATAAAATTAGTGCTCCTCTTTCAAGGCACTAACAATCGAACATCACAAGATGGTAGCTAATCATTCAAGTGAAGCATTAAGATCAAGCGTAAGAGGATAATCCTTGATAATAGAATATATATTCAAATGGATGCAAGTATATTCATGTTGGGAGATCCTTAGTGACTACTCCAAACCCAAGCTATTAGTTTATCCACACATGTTGGTGAGTAGAATTACAAAATTACACAAATGGAGAGACATTGAGGATAACTAAAAATGATACATGTAGATGAGTAGATCTAGAAGGGAAGAAAGGGGATACACCAATGATTATCTCAACAACTATAGTCGGTGCACATTATCTTCATATCTGGATCCTATGTGGGTGATGCTGAGCAACTAGTATTCCATCAAAGGATAAGCCTAGGATGATTGCGGAAAATTGATCTTCTCTCTCCTATGACTCTTGTATTTGGAGATCCAAGAACAATGGAGTGGATGATGAGTGAGTATGGAGTGCATAAACACTTTATCGTCTCCTCAATATCACGACCACCATCATGGACAAAGTGCGGGTCTATTTATATGCTCTGCTAACTGACTTAATCATCTCATTGTTAGTAGAGGGTGCAAAGATTGTAGAGATCACCGAGGATGATTGGCACTTGTAGTCTCTATGGTGGGGAGTCTTGTCAGTCATAAGGATGTTGAGTTCGCGAATGCAAAGGCATCACAAGATGTGCTGACCACAGAGGAACTGACTTTCATCGATCGCAGAGGATGTGTCCTTCTTCTACCACAAGGGCATTGAGGTTAGTGATTGTTGAAATGGCATGAGACCCATCGATCATCGAGGTGTGTAGATGAGGAATGAGTAGCAACCATAGACCTATAGTGAATTTCAAAAACTACTGAGAAACACTACTGTGTTGACTTCCTTGCTTTAGGTGTCATCGTCCATTGAGTGCTACAATCTATTTAAAGTATGACAAGAGTGGTGAACTTGGGTGATTCTATTAGAAAGGTAAAAACTATCTAGATAAAACATGGTAAGGGTGTTCTAATATGTGTAAAATAAGCACACATATATCCAAAAAATTGGATGTTATTGTAGGGAAATAGGGTGCAAAGATAAGCAACAATTTTTTTTCCATATTCCACATAAACCACCACATTACATCAATAACTATAGAATGAAAAGGATGGTTTCAAGGATGTACCTAGTCTTAGACAAATTCCAACGGCATACTCCTCGTCATTGTAGATGTGCAACTATCATCTAGTTACTCTTGGATGATGTGTATGCAACTCTTGGTTTTCACAACAGACAGTAGACTGCAACAACATCTATAGGGGCTCCTATAGTCTCGCCACAGACTGTGGGTTGATGATGTCCTCCTAGCGATGGGAAAAGGCCACCTTGACTCTACAAAAGTCCATGCAAATCACCGAGAACTCCATGTTGCGCTACTAGAGCCAATGGAAAGGAGTTGTACCCTTCTATCAATTTACTAGTCACCGACATGCTCTCCCACAATTAATCTTCAATTGTTCTCTCCCTCTCTATCCCTCCCTTTAATGGGTAGGACTTCCTGAGGCTGTCTATTGGTTACCAAAACCAGAGAGGATAAAAATTGTTAGAGCAACCAATTCTCAATTGTGTGTCTTAGGAAATCCTCAGTACCCCTCTATCTCTATAGATTCCAGGGTCAGGGTTCTCGATGAGTGTGGGAGTAGAAGGGTGCAAAATCATGAATGCTCTAGAACCTGCAAACTACAAGACGGTCATCTTGCAAAGAAAAATAGGTGTCTCATGATTCATATGGCGTCTCATGTAGTTTCCTATTCTGAATCAAATTGGCAATTCAAATCCAATTAATGCACAACATGATGTCGACACTAATCCTTGATGCAATCGATTTTCCCCACAAACCAGGCATCTCGCTGACATGAGTTAGTCATCTCACGACCACAAACTGGTCATCTGTCATACATGAGCCTATCATCTCAAGACCACAAACCAGTCATCTCGCTCACACGAACCGGTCATCTCGTGCCCCAGTTCTAGAAGAACTTAGCCAATTCAGTTTCTAATTAACCCGACACTACAAACAATCAGTTCAACACTTGAACTTGATGATTCTGATTCCAGTCAATTTATCTATTGTTTAATTGAGTGTGTAAATACATTTATCATTTAAATATAAACATCATTCATGAATATACTCCTTTAATAGAAGTGTATCATATGCATGTGACCCTATAGGTCCATAATTACATAGGCAGTTAATGTCCATGATAAACTTATGACATAACAAGCAAATTGAGGTGCCTGGCCACACATCATTGCTACCCAAGTAATTTGAAAAGTTAAAGAACAACTCAACCTTCAATCCATGATTAGTATTACAATGATCATGTAGTTCCTTTGTCTCTGATATCTAGATTGAACTCGAGACATGGAATCACACCTTGTTATGTTCAATCCATGTTCCTTGAACTAGAGAAGACTGTATGAGATACATATGAGTTCACATATAACATATTGAACAACATTAGTTCGGCCTTACATTTCATAGTCTCACTTATCAAGAGGCCCCTGGATATCAAATTCCTATAGGAGGGATAAATCCCATCTACATCACTCAAAATCAATCCCCATGTGTCAAAGCTACCCAATCATCACCTTTATGGAAACCTGTATTTTAGAGTTACGTTTGATGATGCCAAAGTATACCCAACAACATGTGATGAGTGTAGTGACTTCGGGTCTAAGAACCACAATCACTATAGGAGATGATCCTAACAACCATTTCGTAGTCTCCATGTATCACTCTCATGGTGGGTATGTATGATACACTATTATCAACCATGTATCTGTGTGAGTGACTTGATATGACATATCATGACTAATGAGACTCTATCATCAATCAACACATGCTCTAGTCTTATATATTATTGTTGTCTACTTTTCTTTCACGATTATATCTGACTAGGGACATAACAAGAATGTATGTACTCTTACCATATGTATGATATCATTGTTCAAATCACATACTTGAAGACATACATCATTGAGTAACATAATTCTTTAGACATCTACTTATGTATGTCTTTTCATCTCATGACTAAGACAAACATAATATACAAAATTACCTTTATTATTTGCAAATCAAGTATCCATTGCCGCACTCCAATCATCATATGATTGGCTCTCTAGGCATACATACGAACAATTATCAACTCCCAAACTTAGAATCTACCCTATCCTTATGCTAATAAATAGAATCAAAGCATCGAGTGATGGGCTTAGGTTGTTTTCTTTTGATAAACACACCGCTACAAATTTATGCCATCCTTACATCGAAACATGTGTTTCTACATTGGTTCATTTACTAAGGTCCTATTCCATCTCCTTATTTCTACATTTAAATGACTATTTGCACCTGCCAAAATATTTTGTAATAAAGGACTCTCCTTGCAATAGCCTCCCATCCTTGGTTCCCATATTTACCCGTAAACAGTTCCTACTAGGGGTATCTTACACACCTGAACTTTATTTTGGCTAGATTCCTAGCTATTGTGCTAGGGTAGGCTAAGGTTTTAGGTGTTCCTGCCTTTCTCAAGTTCTCTCAAACATATTGCTATCGTAAAGACAATTTTGCCTGATTGGGCCCTAATGTAATGTCAGATAGCTGTGTGAGGTCCCCTTCAAAAGGTGGGTGTGTAAAAGTTGGATTCTAAACTCCACTACTAGGCACAAAATATCTACATTCTCAAGTGCAATGATACACCAGCCGGATGAAGTCCTTCAACATCTTTCCTAGAACAATTCTCATGATTTTATTCCTCTTGAATTTTATTTTTCTTACAGGCTTGGGGTAAAAGGATTTGTAGGGAAGGTTTGGGCCGCCAAGACACTTTTAATCCCAATGTGGGGATTTTAAAACTAAAAGGGGTAGTTGTTTCCCCATCATGATGGAGGTGTAACTTTCCAACCTATACTACAAGGATAAGGTGATTGGTTGGAGAGCGTGGCACATTGAGTCCTACTTATTTTAAGAATTTTAGAGGTTCAAAAGTGTTCTTTCACTTTGCATAATATTTTGATGTAAGAATGGCATAAGAAGTGTAATACCATGTCATTTTCTATTATGTGAGTTAGTACCCCATTTGTGCCACTCTTGAGATGATTAAACTATAAAGTAGCATAATGACAAACAAGTATAAAAATGGGAGAGTTGAAGAAATCCTGGGAAAATGGATCCCAAAACTATGTCTGTTGTGAATGATCGATTTATGAAAGACAATTCTTAATTTTTCAACATTTTCCTACAAAATAGGAGGGGATCTATGTCAAGAATTAAAAATTAAGGGATTGAACTTCAGAGATAAGGGAAGGTAATGAAAAAGGTACCTCTCTTTCCTATTTATAACCCCCCCCAAACTTATAATACACTCTATCCCAAAGTCTCAAAGATAAAGATTAGAAATAAATGGGCCAAAATCATTCTTCGTGTGACTGTTCTAAAACATCCCATCTATGCTGCAACAACATATCTACATATCCCTCTCAAATTGGTGAATGGTACTCTTTAATTTTCAAACTGTTTAATTAAAATGCCTAGAGAAAGGGTGGATGATGTCTTAGTGCTGATAGAAAAAGAAAGAGCAATGACACTCTCGACGAAATTTATTGTTCTTGACATGGATCTAGAGGAAAAGAAGATTTCCATTATCTTACAAAGGCCATTCCTATCTATAGTTGATGTTGAAGAACACGCGCATACTAGAATAATGATAGTCTCTTTCATGGACATGAAGATAAAGATAAATGTGTTCAAGACCCCAACCTATAAAGAACAAAATGAGTATGTTGAGTATTATCACTGGAATGATTCAGTTGGTTAATGAAAATATGGGGACCCAGATTGAACATCTTTTTATAACTTTTATGATCATTGGGACAAGGAACAGTTGTTGAATGCAAATGAGAGAGTCATCTACTTCAAGATTTTACA
Organism: Alisma plantago-aquatica; assembly: GCA_963693085.1. Classification (NCBI taxonomy): domain Eukaryota; kingdom Viridiplantae; phylum Streptophyta; class Magnoliopsida; order Alismatales; family Alismataceae; genus Alisma; species Alisma plantago-aquatica. The sequence goes on along the minus strand of OY856410.1, from coordinate 1,332,674,370 downwards.
CCAGACATCCCAATTGTTGATTGATTGAGAGCATTACCAGAATGCCAATTGAAGGCACAAAACATAGCATTAGTGGGAGGAAACAAATGTAGGTATAAGGAGTTTTTCTTCAAACCTTCAATTTATAATACATTTTAGTTATTTTTATACATTTAAAAAAAAAGAGACACCCAATTGTTTTTGATAGTTTTGTTTAGCATCTAGATGTGCAGGAGAATAGAGAGTGAGAAAATATGGTACAATAGCTATTATATAGAAGAAATATGATGAAAACTCATTTTGGTTCATATTTTTGAAGATAAGTGGACATTCAAGTTGAAATGGGCTATTAAATCACCAACCACAGTTGTGGTAATTTGAAATAGTTGTGTTTCAATAGACACCGGCATGAACCCAGTTAGTTCTTTCACTATGACAACATAATGTTAACTCACATGTCGACGAATTCAAGTGGAACTTCATCCTTCCTTAACCTCCAAATCTCCATCCCTAACATCCAGTCAGCCTTCAATCCACTCTAGAAACATTTGTACCATCTCTAGCTTGCATTTTTCTTCCATTCCGCCATCAAATCTCCATCTATAACCCCACCCACCCCACCTATTTGAAAGTCTAAAAACCTAGAACCATCCACATTTCCTACCAAAAATCAATTCAAAATGATGGTATTTGGAAATAAATTAAAGGAGGAAGTTGAGAATGTTATCTCATACCATCATTGATCCAAGGCTCATCTATGTCCCAATCCAAATCTATCACTTCCCCACCCTAAATCCAATTTCTAGCTCTCACAAAAAAGTAGCCCACTCGACATCCAATAGACAATCACACCTCCATTCATTCTCTAGCCACCATGAAAATCATCCTCTTGATGATATTGACACATCACGGAGTCCAATTTTGAGGAGAAGGCTACTCATCCATGACGTGGAAACGTTGTAGTAGTTGTGTCATCTTTACATGTAGTGCCACCACACATGCTAGCTTGACACTCTATCTCCTCTATCATGCCATGACTGCAACTATTGTCACAAGCCCAAAGACAAATATCTATTGATGAAAATGATGAGTGAATAGAGGATGAGCAACCTGAGTAGGATAGAGTGAAGAGGCACAAACACCCAATTAATGAATACCCTTCATCTAGAGTTCTTGACATGAAGTGTAATTGCTACACACTTTTCTATACTACAATGGGGCATTGGAGAATAATTGTTATTTTGAAGACATCATGAAGCCCATAAGATTATTTGATGTGTTGAAGATTGTCTAGGAGACTTAGATCAAGCATTCATGACAATTTCTTGCCACATTGTAGAAGGTTGTATACAGAAGGAAAGAGCCTCTATGCTTCAACTTTGGTGATGATACCCACATTCTACTACATATATGCTCAACACTTTTTTTATTCCAAATACATAGATGGTACATCTCCTTGAAGAAGGAAGGATAGAGAAGATTTTGATGTTAGTTATTCGGCCATGTGGAAGAAGTTAACTAGGCATAGTAACTTTATGGTAGGGAAATCAAAGACCAACTTGATCCATAACCCCTACATAAGGAATGTTTAGAAGGTCTTAGAGAATAGAATCTTTTCCCTAACATGAAAACCAAGGGAGATGAACAAAGAAATATTTATTTGTATTGTGCCTTATGTTGAAGGGAAATCTTGTTAACCTAAGGGCTCTAATGATTGATCATATGAAAACAATTCCCTCTAAGTGTAAGAATGGATTTGTAATGGGAGGGATTGTACCTACACTATATGTTTATTTGATAAGGTTCAACAAGGCATAAGGGGGGAAGTATGTTCATATGTACTAGCTTGTCTGCTTTGCCATGATTGTTATTTCCAACAAGAATATCATATACTAGGTCAATCCCCCCTATGAACACTTAATATTTCATACCATTATATACCACTCCTAGAGGAGTATGGACCATATGTAGATTTGTTGGGCACTTTGAGGAGATGGGAGATCGAGAAGCCTAGAGAGACTTGGAGAGAGAAGAATGTAGTGTTTCTAGAGGAAGTGGGAGAGGTAAATGTTGATGATGAGTAGTGAGTGGTAGAAGAGAGAGAGGCACATAGAGTGAGGTGAAGAGAGATAGAGACGACACCACATCAGTAGTCAATAGTGAGCCAGTACAAAATGTCTACTATACAGGTGCATCTTGAGGGAATTCATATGACATATAGGCCATGTGATTAGATTAGTAGTGGATGCATCATTAGATCAGCCACATGTGCCTCTTTGACCATGAATATGTGCCGAGAAACCCCCAATGGGGGTGTTTTTTGGGTAGCATTGTCTAGATATCAAGAGACTTAACCATCTCGATGGGTGGATTATTCAGAAAATACTACAAGCATCCTTCATACGGGGACCACCAACAGAACAACCATATAAGAAGTGACATCTATCTTATCATTCCTAGGATTTAATTTTATGTTGAGGAAAACATGATTCAAAAGTTTGAGGTGGTAGGGAGGTACACCCTCATTTCACTCCCGACCACTTTATCATGTCTTTTACATTTTGTTTTGATGTATTTTCCATGAAGCTTACATGTTTACTTGTTCTTCATACATGCACACATGTAGTTTACTTTCTTGATTTTTTTTTGAATTTTTTAAAAAAATTTTCTCTTTTGATGCCATTCCATGCCATGTGTTGCATTTCATGTAGGTTTCTGTAATTTTTGCATGTTTTTATCTAGGAATTGCTTATTTGTTGTTTATTTCTTCCTAGTGTAGGTTTGGATGTGAATTAATTCAATTTGAAACCATTTTGGCCAATTTTACCAAATTTGAATCTACATGCCTAGTAATGTGTTTCAACTAAATCTCTACTTATTGTGATGTTAATGATTAGAATGTGGATAATGCAACCCTTTGATGATGTTTTCAGCTAAATGAGTCTTATGATGAAGCTCTAGATTTGCCTCAAACTCTTGCAAGTAATGAATTTTTTTTACTAAAAATGTGATCATGGAAGCTATGAATACTTGGGATTATTCATTCCCTACGTAAATAGTTTAAAATACCATATTTCTCATTTTATGCAAGATTTGTCTTTTTGGTGAACATTGTGTGGATAATATTTCTTGAAGGAGATCATACATGGATCTTCACCACCTATGACCCCTCTTTGACCAAAAATTTCCTCTATCATCTTCTTACCTTTCCCCTCATGAAATGAAGTCAAAAGTTTGCATATAAGCCTTAGCAACCCACCAAACTTTTCAAATGGACATATCCATACCACGTCACTGCTTACAATTAACATATTCACACCTTACACATGGGAAAAAATGAAAAAAAAAGAAACGAGGGATGTTCTATATAAAAGCCTCTCATGAAGAAAAAAGTATGAGTGCTCCTATGTAATAGCACTCCACTCCCTTTCATAACCCTTTCTAATCTTTTCATTCCTAGTAGGGCTGGGGTAAGTCAACTCTACCCCACACACCCTTACAAAAGCCAATTGGATCATGAGAGGTGAAGTGAAATGTATGATGGAGTCCTAGAGAGTCAAAAAATAACTATAACAAATTTGATGTATTCCATGCATGATAAGGTCTACCCAAATAATTGTGAAAGTTCATCACTTACATGTGTGATTGGTATCCCATATTTGAAGTTCTTATGCTATGTAAATGAATCACATTCAAAAATAGAAAAATGAATAGAGAGTAGTGGATTGCATGCCTACTTTATTTAGACAATGATTACCATGATTATCACATTCTCTGTTGTTTTTCTTGAATGAAATGTAAGAGAGATTAAGTTGGACCATACATGAGGTCAAGTATGTTTAAAGTTTGGGGTGGTGATGCAATCCTATTTTATGGCTTCGTATTGTGTAATTTTGTAATTTAATCACATCTACATATTTTAGAATGAATTCTATGTCCCCTAATATGTGTAATACTATAAATACTCTTATGGACATTCTTTGTGTGTTTTTTAGGTAAATGGACCATGCTTTTGGTTGGAATGAGAGAGAAGGTGGATGATCCTAGGTTTTCTCCACCTTTGAAAAAGCCTATGGAGGGTCTAAGAGATTCCCCAACCTACCCCTAGTGGCCAAGGGTTGAGCTAGAGAAAAGAACTCCAAAGACTACAGAAGTTAATATCAAAGACAAGTGAAAGATCTCATCACGACCATGATACCATGGAACAACCATGTTGGCAATGTCAAATTTATGACTAAAAGTACATGTTGGAGTAGCTGAAGAAAATCTTAGCAACACGGCCATGCTAGCCACCATGAAGTGACATGAAGGACCTAGCACAATCATGGCAGCCACCACAGACATTCTGTCGATATGCCAATAATCCCATCCCAAGGAAAATGGACAAATGATTCCCCCTCCACCATAGATTTGGTGCCCATAACACCAATTCTGCCTAACCCCCACCATGGCCATGCTACTAGCTTTCCAAAATGCACCCCAACCTAAAACTTTCTCATTCATCATCAGAATTGTTCCTTCCTTGAATGGACATTCTACACTCGACACACAATGACCTTGGTGCCCAAAATGTTTGTGATGTCCAACAACCCTAACTGTTTTCTCCACTAAATTCCCTATATTCCCCCACTTAACAATGGACCACCTCGACCTCTATCTAAACTTTCTAATTTGGTTTTTTATTGATTATATTCTACTTTCATATCATTTCTCATGGATTTCTTATTAATTTATGATATAAATCACCTAGGATCCATTATAGGGAAATGACTTATATGTAGCTACTTTGGGATTTTCTCCTATGTCCAATTAGTGGATGCCTAGTTAGCTACCCATCAATCTACATGTTAATCCATTATCCTACATCAAGGTGAGAGATCTAAGTATCTAGTACAGAGGTACTTAGTAAAATAAGCTTGGAACTACATAGAGGTTATATGGTAGGTGATGTGAGGTGTAAAATCCTCATTTCCACCCTCCATTACTACCCTTGGCCACCAATTTCTCTATGATATTGTATCCTAGAAACCTAGAATTGACTAGATCCTAGTAGAATTACACCTAAACCCTAATCCAAATGAACCTCGCAAGGGTGGATAAGAAGAGATAGGGACTAGTTTCCCTATGCACACCTCATTTTATCCATGGACAATTATCAGTTCATGTCAATTATCTAGCATTTATCGTGTTATTTAGTTTGATGATCTAAATAAATGAAAATAATGAATGATCAATGCTCGTTAGCACTAACCTCATTGGATCTTCTAGAAAAAGTATGGTCACCTTCTTTTTCCTTTTCTTTCTGGATTATGATTATTCTTAATCACTAAAAGTTTCCTCTTTACCTAGCTCAACAAACAAAATCCTAGTTGTTTTCATCAACTCACTTTCCAAATGTTTTTGCATCAGTTTCCCACTTTGTGTACCAATTGTTGTTCCATCTTCACCTACTTTGCTTTATGAGTTGGTCATCTTTTCCTAAAACCCTAGTTTTATTCCTTTCACTTTGGCGGGGGGGGGGGGTTATTATGAATATTTTTTATTACTTTGTGAAGTGAACCATGACATTCAAAGGAAATAGACATTTCCATCAATTAACAACACTTCTAATTTTTTTTCTGTTGTCAGGCCTTTCCCCTAACTTTTGTATCAAAAGGTGCACACTTTTTTTAAACAAACCATAGAGACTAACTTTTATTCATCCCACTCTCTACTATGGGCTAACAAAGAAGGAATTGAAACATTGGTGTCCAACGACAACCAGGTAGGTCTTACAATGGTGAAGTAGTGAGGAAGGAAGGAGTACAAGGTATGTTTTGCAATATGGTCAGCTACCAAATTATTCTTTTGTGGGGTGAATGAAACCTAGACATGAGGAAGAGTAGCCAAGATATGTGAAGCTTCTCTTCTCAGTGGTTCAAACTTGTTTGCAGTGTTATTGGGTTAGAGTAGTGATTCAATAGCAGAAGTCGAGTCTGAAAAAAATGATGGAAGAAGACCAACCATGAACCCTATAAAGCTTCAATGTGTGTAGGATTCCTTTCATCTTCATTTCCATTTCTAATGTGGCATAGCCCAGTTCTCCTAGGACAAGGAGACATTTTCCATGCATGTCTAGAACATGGGTTCCAATGTTGACTTTTATACTATGGCTCCAGAACACAACATCAACAAATATAATTTGTTTTGACTCCCCCAGATGTTTGATGACTAGACTTTGTGCACAACATCCTTCCTTGTCCAGTATTTAGGCGATCTACAAAATAGCCTTCACTCGACCTCTGATGAAGGAAGATTGGGTGGCTGGAGACTTGTGTCCCCCATTGTGGATGAAGTCATTTCGCACATTCCAGAGTGCCCAACAAGAAACTCAATGAGTAATTTTTTCTTCTAGGTTCCCTTTTCCATATATGATGAAGTCAATTCAATCCCCATCTGTGAGGTGAAAAAGGATTGGTCTATATAGAGTTGGGCGTAGACCTGCTTGCTTGCTAGATAGTCCCTGAGGTAGTGCACCACTGATTCACCCACATTGATGCACCTCTGATAGGAAGCATATATTACAATATGCCTCCTGACTTTCTCAACATTGGTAAGAATAGCCCTATGCATTAGAAACCATAGGAAGGTTTGGAATTTATTGCGGATAGGCATGGACCAGAGGCCTTTCCAGTTTACTATGGTAGCAGATTGGATGTCTGAGTGTAGCCAGTTGTATGTCGTACGAGCTATGAGCTCTTTGTTAATTTAGAGTGGCCAGGACCAAGTATCAGGACTGGCATCCACCACCGGTACTTGCATATGCTAGATAAGTTGCCATGAGTTCTGCGGTAGGTTCATCTGGGCCGCACCTAGAACCCTCAATGGATATCTCATACCCTACCACCTGAAGAATCATGACTCACCAAGTCACCTTCCTTTTCATCTGTGTTATCTATGTTGCTGGCCAAGGATAGGGGGACAATCTAATAGCTAGAGTGTCATCTTTCTCCCCCATACAACATCAACACTATTGTCATTGTGACAACCTCACCTGCCCCTCTTTTTGATGCAACCTAATGCTGCACACCTTGTTTCCTTTTGCCAAATTGAAACCCTATTTCAACTCTTCTCTTCCACCATTTTATTTCCCCTCTTTTCTCTCTCACTACCGCAAGCCCTAGATCTCTCCCTCAACCTTCATCAACCTTCGGCCTGAGTGGTAGCCACCACCTCAACCTCTTTGGTCATTACTGCTCTGGCACCCGTTGGTGCAATCCGATGTTGGGGTCAGACTCACGACTGCTAAGTGAACTTGGATGGCCATGTCTGGCCCTCCTTTTGGATCTTCTTCCCTCACCTTCATAGAGCACTGAAAATCACCAACAACAAGTGTCGATGTGCTTCTAAGTGCAAGATTGTAGTTGTTAGCAGTAGCCAGAGACCTACAATGGTAGCTAGCATTCTGTATCTGTGGTTGGCGGTTGGGTGGGCTTGTCGGCGGCTTAGAACCAAGAGTTTGTGGGGCACGACATGGTCAGGTGGTCCCGCACAACACTATGGGCTGGTGCTATGGAAAGATTGCTGATCAATGATCCTGATCAGTCAATAAATTTTGTGGTAATGCAACCGCCTCTTCTCTAAAGTTCGTAATAGAAATCTTCAAAATTTTATAAGTTACACATCCTTTATCCAAATGAGGCATATAATATATGAATTTTGATCCTTTCGACGAGATCTATGAAATGAACCTAATTTCAAGGATTAATTCTACTTATATCTCCTGTTATGATAAACATGGCACCTTTTGACCTCTTCTCACATGATTAATGATGCATAAATGTGCTAAAATAATCTTTTATGACCCATAGCATAACGGTACCTCTTGACCAGGAAACTTAGTATGATTTGGGATTGTTTGATGCCTTGGATCATGCTATTTTTACTTAAAATGTTTACATCAACCTAAACATGACGCCTTTTGTGTGCACTGATGGTGTAACTTGATCAAGTTTCGGTTTTGACTTAATTTGTATTATCTAACCATATAATCTCAAAGTCAGTAGACCTTATGATCATTTGTGCCATGTTTGACTAATACTTTATGCATCCTTTCCTTAAGCATCTCATGTTATCTAAAAAGGACTTAACTTTGTGCAGTAACATCCCCAAAATTTGATTTTCATGTACTTATGTCATTTGGATCCTTATTCTTGTGCTAATGTAAATCTTTATTATTCAAATCTCTATGTTAAGTTATTAATTAACCCTTCAATGGATTTTTTCACTAAATGTCATGTGACAAACTCATGTACTTTCTTGATTACATGTAGCACCTAGTGTGATCTAAATGCATATGCTACTTTTTTGCGATGCAACCTTACTAGGTCATGCTCTAATGTTATATGTGCAATTTTTTGCTCCAAATTAATAGTTTTATCATACTATGGTTCAAAATCTTAACTTGACCTCCTAAATGCTTCTAAGACATGGAAATAGGATCCTATTGCAAGAAATGGATGTAATGTGACAAATTGTTCTCTTTCATGGATAGAACATGATGATAATTCAATCTTTCATGTATCACTTATACTAAAATTAGAGACCATATTTATTTAGTATCACTCTTATTGCGGATGGTTCACCTAGACCTAAGGTCTAGTGTTGATGCTTATGCTATATGGAATACTTGCACACTTGTTTGGAACAAAAATTGATATACCAAAAACCTAAGTTTAGGGGAACATCTGCATGAATCACATGATAATTTGATTATAAAAACCTTTCAATCTAAGACCCCATGTTATATCTTATGCATCTTAGGTTCCCTTGGGCTAGACCATCTCTAGAGATCTTATCATAACATGTTCACTACTAATAAGGCACGTTTTCTCTTGACCCTACTATGATATTGACTTGCTTTTATGTATGCACGTATGAATTCATGGATACTTACTTACTTGGTTGAGCTATCATTCCTATGAATATTAATTTCATGTTTCGTTATCATATTTTGACAAACCTTGAACATTTTATAACAAATCTATTTTAATACTATGGATAAAGAAACCTAAAGTATGTTTGGTATAGGAGACTGTCGTCGAGTTTCCACAACTAGTTTCTTATTCTTGCTTAGTACCCGATCTAGATAAGCTCCATTTATATATTTTAAAACTGTTTACATGACTTTTCATAGTGTACTTAATTATTTATCATTAATATGTTTTGTTTATCAAATTTGTATTTGTCAAATGAAGATCTGATGGATGCAAAACCCTAAGATCTAAAATGTAGCACCAATGGGTATAATTGAATATAGAAATGGGTGTAGTTCTCTTGTCTCCATGTTTAATATCTTCTTATCTCTTTAGTCTTATTTTTATTGCTTTTACATAGATATTCCATGTGTAAATATTTGTTCCATTCTATCGAAGGGTGCCCAAATCCACTTGCCTTTGGCTTTGTAGCCATTAGGAGTGTGGACCTAGGGTTACAAACAATTATGTGACACTTTCCTTCTCTCACTCTCTCTCACTCCTTGTGGGTAATCATGGCTAGGGTTAATGTCTTTGAAGGTGTAACAAAAAACCTAGCTAACATCTCCCCCTTTATAGGTGATCTAGGTAAGAAAGTATTCTAATAAATCCTAGGAAATGAATAGATAGAAAGCTAGACAGTGACTAGTTTAATCCAATGAGGCTACTAGGATGAGTCAGGGTGTATTTCAAAAGCCCATACGAGATAATTATTCAGGCAAATGGATTAGGTTAGAACATCTTGATCAAATAAACCCATTCACTAATTGTGATACCCTCGATTTTCTCTCTCTCCTCTATTGTACTCCTCTCTCATCAATTATCTCTTAGTCATTTTGATATTAGCATCATAATTAGATAGTTGTGATGTTCCAATTTGGTGATTACAATTGTCAATTTCACAATGTGTGACTTTAATGTATACTTTTAAACTAAATATCTTGCTATATCATATCACCCTCTTGCATCTAATTTTGAACCTCAACACCATGATCTTTTATCTTTCTAATATATACCACATTGTAGTGCACTCAATTAAAAATTCAACGGCTCGAAAATCACCTCAATCGAAGGCTCCTAGCCCAAGATATGATCTTTTGAAATTAGCTCGATTTGCACATGTCTTGATCAATTTTATTTGGAATTTGAGCTTTTGGGCCCTTTTGCTCACGACCCGTCTGCCCAAAAGCTCTGGAGTAAATGGGCACGGATCTTCACAACCCTCGGATCTTGAGAATACCACCATGGTCTTGTAATCTGACGACCCAGATTCTTTGTTGCTCTGTCCCTTCCCCTTCAGGAAACGAGTTTGCCGTTTGGGGAAATTGTTGTGGTTACAAGCCAGATCTGGAAATAGGGTTGTTGATAACCCTAACACCGCTTCTTTCTAACCCCACCACTCTCATATTCCTTTTGATCTCGGTTGCCCCAGCCGCCAGCCATCTTTTGCTGCCTCTTTCTTCCTCTTGCGTCGGTGCCCCCCCCACCTTCTTGTTGCTTCTTCCCGGAACCCCCTTGGGGAGATGCCGTAGGAAGCCGCGAAAGCTCAATGTCGAAGTTCCGTCTAGCAGTCACGGAGCCCCCACTGACCTCCGACCCGCTTCTTTGCGGTCTTCCATGGGCGCAGTGGCCCCTAGGAAGGTTGGGCGCCATCTCGCAGGTCTCCCCTATTTCCGTTTGGGAAACAGAGGATCAATGACAATTGTGAGGAAGGGGGAGACTGTTGGGTTTTAGGGGAGACAGAGAAGGCAGCGGAAACAAAAATTTTCTCCCCAACCCATACCGAGGAAACGCGTCAACGTCTATATAATAGGAAAGGATGGTTTGCAGAATCATACCTTGTCCCGAGGCTTGCTCGGAGACAATACCTCGCGCAATGCGCGGTCTTCAACTCCGGACTTTGACGGTGTCTGTGCAGCTCCTGGTCGCACCGGGACTGACAACTCCTACTCGAACCGGACTGTCGGATGACAGTTGTCCTCCTAAGCGGCAGTGTCCTCCCGCCTCTGTAGTAGTCCACACGGACCACCTGGAACTCCACTCTCCTTGTCCCACAAGGAAGTGGAAGGAGTCGCACCCTCCTTTTGACGTACTAGTCGCCAACACGCTCTCCTACCTCCTATTGAAACTATAGTTGTCCTTCCCTTGCTGCACCTCCCTTTTGCGGGAAGCACTTGCTCGGGCTCTCTCACGGTTACCAAAACCAGAGAGAATGACAACTTCCAGAGCAACTGGTTGCAATGAGCTGTACTGTGAGAAGCCCCCAATACCCCTATATATATAGGAGAGTCATGGGACAAGGTTCTCCATCCCGGGCAATGCGGGACTAAAGCAGGAGTAGAAGGGTTCGAGAATTTTCCACAAAAAGCAACCATCTCGCAACCTGAACTGATCGGTTCAATGCTGAACCGATCAGTTCGGCCATTGAGCCGATCGGTTGGACCTGAGCCGACCGTTTGGGGCACTCCAACCGATCGGTTGGTGCCCTGAACCGATCGGTTCATGGTCCTAATCCGGCTCAAAAAGACTTTCCTTGTTTCTTTCCCAATTGGTATCGAATACCAATATTATTCCCAATCGAATTGGGCAACTTGAAACCAAAGGAAAATTCTTGCCGACATGACTTTTCCCAACTGGTCGGTTGCACCAGTTGAACCGATCGGTTCAACCCTTGAACCGGTCATTTCAACCTGGGCATGAGCCGATCGGCCTGGACACTCCAGCCAACCGGTTCAGCAACCTCAGCCGACCGGTTCATCACATGAACCGATCGGTTGGGAGCACAGGTTGGGCAAAATCAGTCAATTGTGATTTCAATCAATCCGATACTCCAATCAATGCGTCCAACACCTTGAACCATACGATATTGAGTCATCGACTGATTGAGTGTTTAATTGAACTACTAAACTCCTTTAGTAATCAATCTAAACATTGCTTGTGGACAAAACTCCTCTTCCAATTTAAATCCTATGTGTGTGACCCTGCAGGTCCATTTCACGTTGGCAGTGAAAGTTCATAACACTTATGACTTCACAAGCAAAGAGCGGTGCCTAGTCACACATCAGTGCTACCCAAGTGAAAGTAGAAAGTTGGAGAACAACTTTCATCCTACAATCCGTGAATGGTGTTACAACGAATGTATAATTCCTTTGTCACTGATATCCCGAATGAACTCGAGGCATGGAACAGTCATCCTGTCAACGTTCATTCACTTCCTTGATCTCAGAGTAGACTGGAAGAGATATGTATGACATCAGTATCACATACCGATTCACACATGCGTGCACGCCTTTCTCAATCCTACTCATCAAGTGGCCATGGATATCAAACTCCCTCAGGAGGGACAAATCCCATATCTATCACTCACCCCTCAAAAGCCCCATGTGTCAAAGCCACCCAATCATCACCTTTATAACAACCCATGTTTCAGGACTGCGTTTGATGATGTCAAAGTGTGCCCAACGACATGTGTTGAGTGCAGTGATTTCAGGTCTAAGAATCACACTCACCACCATCACTGTGAGTACTGACTGTGACTACCATCTCATGGTTCCATGTGTCAAACTCATGGTGGGTCTGTCTGGTACACTTGTTCTCTAACAAGTACCTATGTGTTTGGTTTGATATCTCTATATCATGACTAATGAGATTCTGTCATCAACCAACACCACAATCTAGTCTTGTGTGTCATTGTTGTCTATCTACCTTCCACAATGACATCCAACTAGGGACATAACAAGAACGTACAAACTCTTAGCATCCATATGATCTCATCGTTCAGGTCATGAACCTGAAGGCATACGTCATTGAGTACTGTCATTCTCTAGACATTCAATCTGTTCTATGACTATCTCATATGACTGAACCAGAAAGAATTGGAAGCTCGCCTTTGATGTTTATCAAATCAATCTCAATGTATCCAACCAATCATCCCATGATTGGCTCTCACGGCATACATACCAACAGAGACACCCACTTGGGCTTGGACCAGCAAGGCCGGAGGCCCAGCACTCATGGATGGACAAGGCACAGTCAAGGAACAGACCAAATTTCTAGCTAAAATAAGGTATAGTTCCCCATTTCAATATCAATTCTTTGAATATGATAACTCCTAGACCCTAAGTCCAAAATGCATGAACCTATATATCAAATCGATCAACTCAAAATGATCTACAACACAAGAATGGTTTCAAACCCTAAATCTTCTTCTAATTCTCTGATAATGCTAGATATGTGATCTTTGACTTCTTTAACCATGCTTAATGCATAATTGTGATGAATCTTGAACATTTGATGCATACCTACCCTCCTAACCTTGAAGTCAATAACTTTTATACATATTGAGTTTAATGGGAGTCCTCATCATCCATATTTCTTATACATTACTCTAGTTGTATATATATACTAGTGTTGAGATTCTAATAATGTACCCTGCCCTAAATTGATAATCTAGCTACTTAATGATGAAATAATGTCTAATCAACCCCAAAGAAGTAATATATGTCTTTGCTTTACCTTAATATCAGCTTCTAGCATCCTCCTTGCTATGGTTGTTTCTTTTGACATCTAATGCATGCATATACCCCTATTATGTGAATGTTTGATTATACTTTAAACCAATGATGGGTTGACCTAACTTATGTATGTCTCTATGTCTTTATGTTGCTGATCGTGACCATCCTTGATGCTTGGTCCCCTTGAGTTGATAAAATTTGACCTTGATTACTCTATTATGAGTCTTTGATCCTTTAATGTACTAAGGAACTTGAACCTTGAAATGGTCATATGTAATCCGTGGAACCTTAGAATGATATGAAACTAGAACCACACCATCATGATAACCTCTAGACCAGTATAATATCATATAATGAACCAATAGGCAACTTAGAACCCACCTTGGCCAAAATGCTAAAATGCATCTAATTAGGGTTAATGATGAGAATCTAATGTATATATGCAATCTTGTTCTTAATCAGGTTTGGCATGTGGCTAGATGGTGAAGGATATGTTAGGTTATGAAATCTATGAATCAGGTATGGGCCTTATCTAGTTATATGACTATCGCTTTCTTGCTTGAAAAGACATATATTGTATTCTTGTTTGTTTACTTGCTCAAATATTTCCGTGTAGTAGTGATATGTCTTACTCGATGTTTGCATCGTCAGTTTTATAACTTGAACACATATACATCTATAGGACTCCATTATAATATTGTAGATAAAGTGTTAACTCTTAGTTATGTCCATGAAGTCCCTCTTGTATAACAGGGTTAGCTAAGCATGAGCACCCTTAAGGACCCTTCCGACAAGAAGATGGTAAAGGCCTTAAACATGCTTGATATTGTTGGTATAATGGAGTGAAATGACATAAAATATGGTTTCGCATTTGTTAAATATTTAACATGTTTATTCTTGTTCGTTTAGTCTTGAAATATTTTCAAAATTATGCAAAGCTTATACATATATGTATCTTTCTACCCCATACTCAACACCTCGTGTGTTGACCCATTTCTCATATTTTGTTTTTAGGTTCAGAGATGGCTAGAAGGTTGATGGGCTTGGTGTACTTGTTGTAAGATCCAGATATAGTATACATGAGCAGACTTGTACAAAGTGACTCTTGAACATGTAATTCAAATCGTGTAATATAATGATGCTGCTTAATATATCTTGTTGAATGTTGAGACTATGTTGGTTCCTTTATCTTGTTATTTGTTCATGTGTTTTAATCTTTACGCCTCCGCATGTCACCTTTGGTATACATTTGGTTCATGGGACTAAGATTCTGGTTCCGTGACAGATGGTATCAGAGCATGAACAATAACTACACCAAACATTACTCACATGAAACACAAACTAAACTCACCTTACATCTCAACCCTAGAAACTTAATGAAATATCCTTGTGGATTAGGTTGACTTAGCCTCTAGGTTAGAACCTAGATGTTCTAGAACTATATGTAGACTTGTGTAAGTTACCTCCCTGGACATGATTTGTGACATGTGCTTAGGATGTCTACACAGGTGTGCAACATGTTCTTGCTAGTTGTCTAGGTGTCATGATACTAGACTGCCTAATGAGTGTGGTAACTCGTTTTGGTTTTGGTTTTATTCGAATGGAGTATGGTGGTTTTCATCGCCTATTTAAACGTTGGAGAAAACATATTTCAAGTATTATTATATGTACATATGAAAAATGTTACCACACACAGAAAGGTAGTGAGTTTCCATACAACCTAGGAGAAAGAGATGTAACATCAAGTCTAGATGAGAGAGTTTAGATGATAGTGATAGTCTCTAGAGTTGTCTAGAACCATGATATAGGTTAGGCATGTGAGTAACCTAGAAACCTAAGATGATGATTATGATATTGATGATGATGTTGACGTTTTATAGGACCCAAGATGTTTGAGGAAGGTTAAGTATGTTTGACGATATGAGATGAGTTTGACCATGAAACCCTAGCTAAACCTAGCACCTTGTATGATACACACCACTTGGTTTATGTGTTAAACATAGCTAGTGGGTGGACATGCTTGCTTGTACCTAGTCTTGTATGTGTGGAGATATGATAAATGGTTCGAGACCAACATGGGCCTCAATCTCTTTATAAAGGAAGATCTCTAGCATGGGACATATGAATAGTGTGACATGTTGATATGAGTTGACCCATATCGGGAAAAGGTTAGAGTACCTAAACTCCAAAATATTTGAAATGTTGAATAATATGAATGATGAAATACTTGATGATGAGTCCCTAGCTAGAATACTTCTAAGTATATGAGTTGAGCGACCTAGTGTATGACTTCCTTGAAAATGTTGAACCCTAGATTTCCTATTAAAGATCTAAACCTAGAGAAAGAGGCAATTGAAAATTGGATGCTTGCTATATAGGTGAGGGAGATGTCTCAAGACCCTAAGATGATGTACATGATGTGTGATATCCATGATGAGCTTCATACTCGGGTTATAGCTGTATATAAAGGAATCTAGTGGTTACCCTTATTTCTAGAAAGATGGGTAGAAATTTTTGTTAAAGGTTGAAAGTTGTGGTTAGCATGTTTTGCCATGACATATATATATGTCTTATATTGAGTGTCCTGAGCTTATGGGGCTCCTTTGAGATACAAGTGAGATGACTATGAAAGATCGATAGTGATAATATTATTGTTTCTCAAGGTAAAGCATGATGTATTAAAATTATCTCACTTACATTTAAAATACTTGAATATGCATGAGAAGCCCCTCTCATAAGCTAGACCTAATATGGAATCATACTATACATAAAATATGTAGCTTTCAAATCATGAACTAGATATGATGATGTCATAAGGTCTTAGCTTGAACAATCAGGGGTAACATGCCTAATATCGTACCAAAAAATTGATTAATTGGATATGTCGATACTCTTGGGGTCATAACTTGAATAAACATGATGAATAAATTATTAGAATTGGTTTAATTTTGGAGAAAACAAAATCATGCATGAAATCTAGAGTAAAGATGAGATACACACTCAATGATAGTCTCGCTTGAAGTCATGACCATGAACATGTTCGATTGAAAATTGATAACCTAGACTTTGATAATAGACCTTGTTCTCATATGAACATATTAACAAAATCCCCATGAAGGGACACTAAGGGATGGGTAAACCCTAATGTTGTGATGATGTCGTAATACAATATTAGAACACATAGTAATATGTATATAGATGAGATGAGTACACCCTTATGATGATAACCTAAGTGTGCATCTCATTGTAGAGAATGTCATGATAACCATGGTTAAAGACCTAAACTCAATGGTTTTTGACTTGACTCTTAATTATAATCTTGGACAAATTTCGAGGATGAAATTTCTTATAAGGAGGGAAGGATGTGATAACCTCGATTTTATCTCTCTCCTCTATTGTAATCCTCTCTCATCAATTATCTCTTAGTCATTTTGATATTATCATCATAATTGTATAGTTGTGATGTTCCAATTTGGCGATTACAATGGTCAATTTCGCAATGTGTGACTTTAATGTGTACTTCTAAACTAAATGTCTTGCTATATCATATCACCCTCTTGCTTCTAATTTTGAACCTCAACACCATGATCTTTTATCTTTCTAATATATAACACATTGTAGTGGACTCAATTAAAAATTCAATGGCTCAAAAATCACCTCAATCGAAGGCTCCTAGCCCAAGATATGATCTTTTGAAATTAGCTCGATTTGCACATGTCTTGATCAATTTTATTTGGAATTTGAGCTTTTGGGCCCTTTTTCTTATGGCCCATCTACCCAAAAGTTCTGGAGTAAATGGGCATGAATCTTCACCACCCTCGGATCTTGAGAAAACCGCCATGGTCTTATAATCTGACGGCCCAGTTTCTTTGTTGCTCTGTCCCTTCCCCTTCAGGAAATGAGTTTGCCGCTGGGGGAAATTGCTCTGGTTGCAAGCCAGATCCGGTAATAGGGTTGTTGATAACCCTAACACCACTTCTTTATAACCCCACCACTCTCATATTCCTTTTGATCTCGGTTGCCCCAGCCGCCAGCCATCTTTTGCTGCCTCTTTCTTCCTCTTGCGTCGGCGCCCCCCCCCCCCCCCCACCTTCTTGCTGCTTCTGCCCGGAACCCCCTTGGGGAGATTCCAGTAGGCAGCCACGAGCCCTCAGCACCAAAGTCCCGTCTAGCAGTCATGGAGCCCCCACTGACCTCCGACCCGCTTCTTTGCGGTCTTCCATGGGCGCAGTGGCCCCTGGAAAGGTTAGGCTCCATCCCGTAGGTCTCCCTATTTCCGTTCGGGAAACAGAGGATGAGTGACGATCATGAGGAAGGGGGAGACACCCGCTTGGGCTTGGACTAGAAAGGCTAGAGGCCCATTACTCATGGATAGCCAAGGCCCAGTCAAGGAACAGACCAAATTTCTAGCTAAAATAAGGTATAGTTCCCCTTTTCAAGATCAATTCTTAGAATATGATAACTCCTAGACCCTAAGTCCAAAATGCACGAACCTATATATCAAATCGATCAAATCGAAAAGATCTACAACATGAAAATAGTTTCAAACCCTGAATCTTCTTCTAAATCTATGATAATGCTAGATATGTGATCATTGACTTCTTTTACCATCCTTAATGCATAATTGTGATGAATCTTGAATATTTGATGTATACCTACCCTCCTAACCTTGACGTCAATAACTTTTGTACATATTGTGTTTAATGGGAGTCATCATCATCCCTATTTCTTATACATTACTGTAGTTGTATATATGTACTAATGTTGAGATTCTAATAATGTACCCTACCCTAAATTTATAATCTAGCTACTTAATGATGAAATAATGTCTAATCAACCCCAAAGAAGTAATATATGTCTCTTCTTGACCTTAATATCAGCCCCTAGCATCCTCCTTGCTATGGTTGTTTCTTTTGACATCTAATGCATGTATATGCCCCTATTATGTGAATGTTTGATTATACTTTTAACCAATGATGGGTTGACCTAACCTATGCATGTGTCTATGTCTTTATGTTGCTGATCTTGACCATCCATGATGCTTGGTCCCCTTGAGTTGATAATCTTTGACCTTGATTACTCTATTATGAGTCTTTGATCCTTTAATGTACTACGGAACTTGAACCTTGAAATGCTCATATGTAATCCGTGGAACCTTAGAATGATATGAAACTGGAACCACACCATCATGATGACCTATGGACCAGTACAATATCATTTAATGAACCAATAGGCAACTTGGAACCCACCTTGGCCAAAACCCTAAAATGCATCTAATTAGGGTTAATGATGAGAATCTAATGTATATATGCAATCTTGTTCTTAATCATGTTTGGCATGTGGCTAGATGGTGAAGGATATTCTAGGTTATGAAATCTCTGAATTGGGTATGGGCCTTATCTAGTTATATGACAATCGCTTTCTTGCTTGAAAAGACATATATTGTATGCTTGTTTGTTTATTTGCTCAAATATTGCCGTGTAGTATTGCTATGTCTTACTCAATGTTTGCATCATCAGTTTTATAACTTGAACACATATATATCTATAGAACTCCATTATAATATTGTTGATAAAGGGTTAACTCTTGGTTACGTCCATCAGGTCCCTCTCGTATAAAAGGGTTAGCTAAGCTTGAGCACGCTTACAAACCCTTCCGACGGGAAATGGTCAAAGGCCTTAAACATGCTTGATATTGTTGGTATAATGGAGTGAAATGACATAAAATATGGTTTCACATTTGTTAAACAATTAACATGTTTATTCTTGTTCATTTAGTCTTGAAATCTTTTCAAAATTATGCAAAGCTTATACATATATGTATCTTTCTGCCCCATACTCAACACCTCGTGTGTTGACCCATTACTCGTATTTTTTTTAGGTTTCAGAGATGGCTAGAAGGTTGATGGGCTTGGTGTACTTGTTGTAAGATCCAGATATAGTATACATGATCAGACTTGTACAAAGTGACTCTTGAACAGGTAATTCAAATCATGTAATATAATGATGCTGCTTAATATATCTTGGTGAATGTTGAGACTATGTTGGTGCCTTTATCTTGTTATTTGTTCATGTGTGCTAAGCTTTATGCTTCTGCATGTCGCCTTTGGTATACATTTGGTTCATGGGACTAAGATTCCAGTTCTGTGACACTAATCTAGCAACCAGTTAACCATTTGTCTTATCTTATCCATTTGGGTAACTAGGCTATCCAATCAATTGATTGGGTAGATCTCAGCCTATTCAATCAGTTGGACCTTCATGTTGATCGATTGGTATGTCTATTTGGCTGACTAGACTTTACACTTGGCATATTGGGCTTTTGGTCATGACCTAATGATCAAATTTATTATATAAACCTTTTAGTCACCAATGAATCATGAGTGCATGATTATACTCCTCTATATGCATCTTATACATGTGACTGTATAGGCTCAATATTGCAGTTGTAATCATGTCTATAACCATATTACAACTTAAGAGATAATGATTTGTGTCAATTAAGACTTCTTGACTCCTAAGTAATTTTAGGAGTTGGAAAACAACTTCAACCTAGTGTTGTTACTAGTGTTACTGTAATTATAGATCCCACTGTCTATGATATCTTGGTTGAATCTGAGGCATGGAAATATCATCCTCTAAATGTAAATATATGTTCCATGATCAAGAGTAGAATATTTGAGATATAAATGAGATCAATATCATAAATTGACTCACATGATTATGGCCATGGGATGGGGCTCCAAATGTCACACCAGTAAGAATCCTAACGAATTAGGTATAACCAAAAGTTGTGCACTAATTCCCCACTCCACACGAATGGAAGTCTTATTGCGGTATACATATGGATCAAACCTAAAGGATAAATTTAAAAAGTAGATTTATATATTCATAAGTATTAAGGGTAGTATTTATGAGCTGATTGATTGATTAAACTAATTATTGTAGGTAGCAACAATTTAGAGAAGTAAATAAATGATAATAAAAGGACTAGGGTATGGGGTTTTTCTTACCAAACAATGCTTAATTATTCTACCAAGATTTCAAATCCTTAATTAAAATTTACCAAATAGAGGCTTAGATACTACCGTCACGGGATACCACTCACTGTATGAATTAAACTTCCTTGGAACCACCAAACTCGACAACCAAGTTCCTAGTTTATTCCAACTGTACTACCTCACTACTGCCAACATATTAGAATATCATAACTGAATCACCTAACTATCCCTTGCTGACAGTATAGGGGGATAATATGATTTTTCTATTATTCTAATATGATTACAAAAACTTGCACATCCACGACTATAACATATATGCATATCAAGATGTTAATATGCAAGGTATGGAAATAACCAGCATGATACTTTATTAAGAAATAGTTTTGTTGAGTTTAGGTACTAGCTAAAATAAAATATGGGTTGTTGGGGCTAGTCCCCATGCCCCAACACAAACATCTACTCTCTCATGGTGAGAGACACCAACATAAAGATAGGTAGGGTGGTGTAGGTAGACCAATATCTCCACTGTGGCTGCCGCCTCCTTGCTCCTCACTAGGATTTGCATTGTGCAATGTGGCTTCTAGTCACCGATTAGAGACCCTTATAATGGACGATAAGGGTCTCCTTTTATAGAATCATTACTCTATGTCGAAACCCTAATGTTGAATACTTGTGTTTGAAGGTAGCTAATTGCAAGTCTTGTACTTGGTCCACTAGGGGACTCATGTGGGTTGCTCAATTTGGACCTTGTATCTAGTTCCCTAGCAAACCAACATGGGTTTAAACAAGGTAGGATGGATGCGGGAAGCATGCATAAAAATTTCAAAATATATAAAACTATGGGTAGAGAGTGGCACATGCCGCATGACTAGCAGAGCTGATCCCTTGACTGGGTGGTTTTAAGGTAGACAATGGAAAGCTTTTGTGTCCTTGCTTCCCTTGAGGTGTACCTTGATGAGAGCTTGATCATCCTTCAAGGAAATTAAGTATATTTTTGGTTGGTTCTGCAGAAAAAGTATATGAAGTGCATTAAAGTCTAGAAAAGGGAAGACATTTACATTTAAGTAAATCTAAGGCTAAAACTAGGAAGTAGAAATAAAAACACCTAGTAGATCATACCTACTGGGGGATGTTACCTAGCTATTAAGTGGGTGATTTTTTATTGTAATGCCTTTTGATTGGATATAGTGTTGGACAATTGAGTCTTGGATGTTGCCATCATATGATGGAGTATATTCACTAGATCTTGTGTTGGCACTTGCTCTATCTGCAGTGGTGGGGATTTTTTTTAGATTCTTATTCTGCTACCACTATTGGTAGTTCCTGCTTGGGAAGTCGAATCTACATTTTCCTTGGTTGCATGGCCTAGCATAGTTCATTGGTGCTCTATTTTGTGTGGATTGTAGCAATGTTTGTTGATTAGGACTCTCAACCTCTACTAGATTCTCATATTGGAAACATGGGTGGTTACGAGCTTGATTCAGGCAATAGTACTCTTGCCATGGGATGGTATGAATTGAATTCATGTCTTTGACTTTGGTGTCTATGTACTGTTGTTCAGTCTCATACTCATGGAATGCAGTGTACAATTGTTTGTAGTGAATGGTGCTGTGATCTACTGCATGGAAGAACTTGTAGGAAACCGTGATGATTTGCACTAGAGGGGTATGATTTGTCCTCTCATATGTGCTAAAAGACTTTTCATGGTCATCCTTCTTGAGAGGGAGAGATTTTAGTGACTAAATATGAATTAGTCTTCTGAACAATCCTCCACCATACCTACTTTTTTAGAATTCCCTTTCCAGAGGGTCTTGTCCAATGAGTCCGATTCTCGGTAGCAAGGTTGACAATCTTTAATTCATTTTCGAAACTCTGTCGCATAAAGTTCCCTTTAGACGATGAATCAAGGAACTTCTTAGTCTCGTCATCCACACCCTGATAGAAAAATTCAATGATATGATTTTTAGGGATTCCATGGTGTGGGCACTTGTGTAGGAGTTCATTGAACCGACCCCACACTTCATATAGGGATTCTTTGGGTACTTGATTGAACCTTGTGATTTGTCCTCTGACTGAGTCTGTCATCAAGGATGGGTATAATTTCTCTAGAAACTATTTTTCTAGAGCTTCCCATGTTGTGATAGGGTTCCCTCAAAGAGTGATATACAACACTCTGGCTTTTCTAGTTAGAGAGTACTTAAAGAGTTGTGATTGCATGGCATCATCAGTGGTGCATCACTGATTCAACATTGAGCATAGGTTGATGATTTTAGCGATATGTTCTTGACATTAATCTCCAATCCTTCATGTGAAGGTTGAATTTTCTAATAGAATAACCCACTGTGCCCTATTCTCAACTGGGTTGCCAGAAGGTTGGGTTGGATGACTCAAGTCAGTGACATCAGGGATAGAAAAATCATGTAATTCTTAGGCGCATTATGTGGCTTGGCTGGCTTCAAGGCTAGTCTTTAGTTTGTCATCTATTTGTGTCCTGGCTTCCACAATGAGTAATTCTCCTTGACCACGATAGCAAATTCAATTCTCACTTGAATAGCTACTTCCACAGTTGTTGCGTCTACCATGGTTTTCTCCTTGCAAGGTCTTTTGATGGTTCTCTTGATTTTAAGATTTAATAATAATCTAGATTCAAGACTTTTGCATGTTTGTATGTTCTAGTTGTACCTAAAAAGAGGCAAAATGACTATGAGTTGATGAATAAAGTTCTAGATAATTTTCAATAATATCAACATAAGAAGAAAAGGCCTAATTACGCTCGAACTTCTAAAAATATATAACTACCATTGTCCCCATTTTAATGGGGCTCCAAATGTCTCACCAATAAAATCCCTAAGGGAATAACCCTTAGACTTAACCAAAAGATGTGGACTAATTCCCCACTCCACACGAATGGAAGCCTTAATGTAATATATTTCAGGGTCGAACCCAAATAACAATTATCTTAAGAAGTTTTATATATTCTAAAGTATTAAGGGTAAAATTTTATCACTGAATATGTTGATTGATTGACTAAACCAATTACTTTTGATAGCAACAATGATTAAAGATGTAAATAAATGATAATAAAAAGGACCAAGGTGTGGTATTTCTGTTGTCAAAGCCTACGTAATTATTCTATCAAGATTTCAACTCCTAGATAGTATTTTACTAAATAGAGGCTTAGATACTTCACCCTAATGGGATAGAGATCATTGCATGGATTAAACTCCCTTGGAACCGACCAGACTCAATGCCCAAGTTTCTAGTTTATTCTAACTGGACTCCCTCACTATGGTGAACCATTCTCGGCAAGTTACCAGATCACAACCCAGTCACCTCACTATCTCTTGCTAACACTTCATAGTGATAATAAGATTGTTATGTCATTCAAATCATGATTACATCAACCTACACATCCACTTTAGTAACATATATGCAAAGAAAGATATCAATTTTCAAGGCAAGGAAATAAGCATAATGATACTTTATTTAGTAATAGTGTTGTTGGGTTTAGATACTAGCTAGAATAAAATTAAGACTATTGGGACTTGTCCCCATGCCCCAACACAAACTTCTACTCACTCATGGTGAGAGACAATAATAGAAAGATAGGTACGACAAAGAACGGGGCCATGGCACATGGTGTAGGATTACTAATCTCTCCATTGTGTCATTCGCCTCCTTGCTCCTTGTTAGAGTTTGCGCTATGCAATGTGGCTTCTAATCACCAATCAAAGACCCTTAGAATGGCGACAAGGGTTCCTTTTTTTAGAAGCATTCCTCAATGCCACAATCCTAATGTTGAATGCTTGTAGTCAAAGGCCACTAATTGCATGGCCCGTACTCGGTCCTCTAGGAGAATCACGTGGGTTGCTCAATCTAGACCTCATATTCGGTACCCTAGAAAACCAGCATGGGTTGAACCAAGGTAGGCTGGATATGGGAAACATGCACCAGAACTATAGAATCTAGAAGACTCTATATATAGAGAAGCATGAGTTGTACGACTGGTAGAGCCAATCTCTTGCCTGGATGGTTTGAAGATACACAAAAGCTTTTGGGGCCTTCCTTCCCTTGAGTTGTAGCATCATGAGGGCTCGATCATCCTTCTAGGTAGTGAAGTATATTTTCGGTGGGTTTTATAAGAAAAGTATATAAAATGCATTAAAGTCCAGAAAAGGGAAGATAATTTCATTTCAGTAAATCTATGGCTAAAACTAGGATGTACAAACACAAAAAACCCTAAAAATCACATAAAACTCTATGCAAAGATGGATATAAATATACTCATTACCATGTATTTCATAGTCTTTGTAATGCCCCTCCAAGAACATTCATGACACTGGAAGCAAACCATATGTTATCCATAACATGGATCACTTGGCTCATAGGAACATCACAAAACATGATATACATAGCAATAAGATAAATGAAACACCATGCATTAACTCAAAAATAGATTCATACATAGTTCTTTGAAAGGGAAAACATAAATTATTTCATCTTGATCTCAAGCCTAATACATGCAGTCTAAGTAAATTCTAAAGCATGAAACGATAAATTAGACTAGATAATCTATTGAATTGGTAGATGGCACCCCACCAAGATAAAGTCCCCTTAAGTTAGATACACTTGAAGACTCACTTCAATTCCCTCTTGCTCCTTGATCTAGGGACATCTCGTCCCACGACCTTGTGAAACAAAGCAACAACATCAGTAAGTGACGTTATACACATTATAAGAAAACAAAGTACATATAATTGACTTGAAAGAAAATCTTGACATGCGTGTCGATTAGCATTCTTGAAGTAAATTACTTGACATAAATAGGAATTGAATAAGTAAAATATGCACTCTCTATGATTTGCTCACTTAAGAGCCCATAATTGGCACGAATGCCCACGATTTGTCTAAAAAGCCCACAACAATCCCTAAAGGTCCATGACTGGCTATGAAATCTCATAATTGGCACAAATGACCATAACAACCCTTAAGGTCCATGATAGAGAGATCATATAAAACTTAATCAAATTCTTATAGCATGATTCTTAAATTTAAACATTAAATCTTTAACATAATGGGATTTCTCCCTCATGATCTTAATATTACATGATTTACATGATCTTTCTTCAATGCCTTAACTATTACATGATCATAACATAAAAATTATTGAGCAGTTTTGATAAACATAAGACTTTATAGATATAGCAAACAACATGAAGTTTTATAATTGGAGACATGAACATTATCTTAATTTCATTTATTAACTTGGAATTTGAAACATAATCATAAAGCATACATGCAATTCAACCAAGTTACATATGTATAGTGGCATGACCTGGTTACCTAGACAAAGAGAAAACCCAATCTCGTATCCTTGGTCTTGAGTAAATCCTATGTTCCCTGAAATTAAAATATTTATATCAATTATCACCTTGAACACCATCCTAAACCCTAATTTGGTTCTTCTAAGAAAACATGGCCAGACACTCTTGAATTAGGGGTTTAAAACATAAAAATTAGGTTCCTATTTAAAAATCCCTTCCATTGACTATTTTTGTAAAATTTTCTGACATCATATGGATTTATTATGATTTTCTAAAAATTGACCAATGGTAGAGTGACATAAATCCAGGTTGGCGATAGAGTTAACACAAGGTAGTGAGGATGAGTTGGACCAATATGAAACTGCCAAATCAACACAAGGCCCACTCAGTTAGCGGCCACACCAGGGAGATGGTGTGCGAAAAGACAAAAATACCCTTGGAAGTGTGACATGAGTAGGCAAGCTATCAGGGACAAGGTAGTGAGGATGAGTTGGACCAATATGAAACTACCAAATCGATACAAGGCCCACTGAGTTAGCAACCACACCAGGGAGAGAGCATGTGAAAAGACAAAAATTCCCATGGAAGTGTGACATGAGTAGGAAAGCTATCAGGGCCAAGGTAGTAAGGTTGAGTTGGACCAATATGAAACTGCTAAATCGACACAAGGCCCACTCAGTTAGAGGCCACACCAGGGAGATAGCATGCAAAGAGACAAAAATGCCCATGGAAGTGTGACATGAGTAGGCTAGCTATCAGGGCCAAAAATGAGAAATGACCATCGTGTTTCTTTCTCCCAGTACGAGCAATGGCTCAAGATCCTTCATAGGGCCTCCTGGATCCAGCTGAGATCTATGGACGCTATTCTTTAGGGAGAGAGAGCCCTACCATCGAGTTCTTGAGGCAGAACTGGACTCATAGAGACAAGATTCAGGTGTTGTGGGCACCAGGGTTAAGGTCACACACGGTCCATGGTCAAAGAGAATCACAAAGGCAGAAACCTAGATAGAGTCATTGAGGATGCAAGAAATCACAGAGAGGGATGAAACTGAGGAGCCCATCACATGAGATGAAGAATCAGCGAGCCATGGATTGGGCAGAGAATAAAGAATAATAGGAGAGTCGTACCCCAGGTCAGAACCATCATGTGAAGGGGAAACTCAGACATTGAGACATGAACAACGTCTAATGAAATAAGGCAATCCCATTGGGCCCCTTTCCAAGGTTGGAGAAGCATAAAAAAGACAAGGCAGTGAATTGATGATGAGAAACTCAAATGTATCTATAGGACTCAATTCCTCAAGGAATACAGATGCATACATACAATGGGAAACATGTTAGAGGGTGATTGAGATGCTTAGTAGAACGACAATTTCTCGAGAGGTGGTGTCACTGGTGGAATCTAGATCAAGGGTGCCAGAGACAAAAACCAAAATGGTGAGGCTTTTTTAGGGACCTGGAGATCGAATTGATCACTGAGTAGAGATGTACGAGAACTTCCCATCCCTTTTATAAGGAGTGGAGGCATCAAGGAGGCAGCCAAGACCTTCGTGTAACGAGGAGACTTCTAGCCTGACTGGGCATTTCTCCACTAGGGCAAGAAGTATTATTAAACCTTGGAAGGAGGAGTTAAGGAGGGTGAGATGGATGCAAGGGTGATGTCATTAGAAATGTGGACTCATTCCAGTGAGAGATTGGGATGGATGAAATGTGGTCGGTGTAGTGTCCCACATGGACAGGGAAACCAGGCGGGGGAGAAGGCACTCCCACTCATGGACAACTCTGGGTTTAGGAGTACTACCCAAACTTGTACTCTGTGTGACACATGAAAAAAACCAGGAACTTTACCAAATCGACAAAAACAAATAATTTGTTATCTAATCCATGTTTTAAGCTATAGTTAAGTTTACAAAATCAAATTGATGGCTCAAACGAAGTCCTTTTGAGTTGAAATTTGAACCGTAGGTAGACTAAGAGGTCTATAATCTTCCTATCTAATTATATTTAGGTTTCATTAATCTTTTGTTTATCAAACTCGTATGGGTTATTATATTAATATATTTATTATTAAAAGGCGAGATTAATGGAGTTACCCTTTCCTTAGTGACTTGGTTAACCCAAAATTCGAGGTTAAGCTAATAATGCTTTATTTTTTGGGGTTTATAATTCACATTAGATTCTATTTGATAGATGAAATCATTAATTTGCAAAGTAGGGTTTTAGATTAAGGTTCATTGATAGGATTCAGATTTTGAGGATGTTACAATTCAACCCACCTTAAATAAATTTCATCTTAGAAATTTTCTTAGACCACTACCCACCTTAGGATTTTAGTTATCCCTTCTTACATTTCATAACTTTCAATAAAAGCATGTATTCAATAATTAGGGATTGCAATATATGAACTAAAGGTTACCTTGATCATCATCTTCAAAGTCCATGGAAAAAACCCTATCATGCTTCTTAGGTGGAGGATTCTAGTTTCTATTATGATTCAGATTTTCCTCTTTCTTCAACAACTAGGGGTGACTTGACCTGAGGAGTCCATTCTGTCCATAGTAGAAGTATGCTCCTGTACCATACCTACATGAACCTGCATGGTTCTTCTTGCATGTTGGGCATAAAGGCTTCTCAACTCCTGCATCAGGCTCATGTGCCTTCCTCTTATGGTTCATGGGAGGTTGATGTTGATACAAATTATTCTTCTGAGGATCTTCCTTCTTATAGGATCTTCTGAGGTGGTCTTCTAGCTCTAGGGTGGATATAACACACCTGAAGGGTTTTGTGGCCTCTTTCTGATAGGGTAAAGCTTAAATTGGGCTTGAGTTCTCGAATGAAATTTTTTGCCCTACGTCGCTCATCATAATTTTAACCGTACTTCTACAAGATCCTAAACTTCATGGCATACTGGGTCACCAACTTATTACCCACTTGAGCTAGATTGGAAAACTCTAACTCCGTCTTCTTTATCATAAATTCAGAAACATAGTGCTACTGGAAGGCTTCAACAAATCCTTCCCATGTTAGTGTAGGTGCATCAACTGCTCCTGAGTTGAGGAAGTTCTCCCACCATGTATGGGCTTCTCCCTTCAAGATGTGGGTTGTAAAGTGAACCCTAAACTACTGAGGGTATTCCAAGTCATGAAAACAATGCTCCATACTGCTGATCCATTCTTCTCCCTTGGTGACAACATCATCCTATCCTTCTCCAGTAAAGGAGTCAGGCCTAATCTTCAAGAAGTCCATGAAGGCTAGCTCGTGGTGTCTGGGTTGATGTTGTCCTTGTCCTACAACTTTGGTGAGCAGTTGGATTAAGTCCTCCACAGTTGCTTTAGGGTTCCTTCTTGATCCAAGTCCCTCACTAGAATATCTATCACCATCTTCCCTATCCTTTCCCTTGTCAGACTTCTTAGGAGCCATCTAAAAAAACAAGGTATACCTAGGGTTAGAACATGTGAATCTTTAGCTTAGTGGCCATCAACTCATTGCTCTGATACAATATTGTAACACCCCTTCAAGAACATACATGAAAGAAGAAGCAAACCCTATGTTATCCATAACATGGGTCACTTGGCTAGGAGGAATATTACAAAACATGATATACATAACAATAAGATGAATGAAACACCATGCATAAACTCAAAAAAAAGACTCATACACATTTCTTTGAAAGGAAAAACATAAGTTGTCTCATCTTGATCTCAAGCCTAATACATTCAATCTAAGAAAATTCTAAAGCATGCAATGATAAACTAGACTAGATAATCTATTGAATTGGTAGATGGCACCCTACCAAGATAAAGTCCCCTTGCGTCAGCTACACTTGAAGGCGCACTTCAATTCCCTCTTGCTCCTTGATCTAGGGACATTTTGTCCCATGACCATGAAAAACAAAGAAACAACATTAGTAAGCGATACTATACACATTATAAGAAAAGAATGTACATATAATTGATTTGAAAGAAAATCTTGACATCAATTTGACTTAAGCATTCTTGAAATTAATTGCTTGAAATAAATAAGAATTGAATAAGTAAAATATGCACTCTCTATGATTTGCCCTCTTAAGAGCCCATAATTGGCATGAATGCCCATGATTTGGCTAAAAAGGCTCATAACGACCCCTTAAGGTCCATGACTGGCTATGAAATACAATAATTGGCATGAATGCCCATAACGACCCCTTGAGGTCCATGATGGCAAGAGTATATAAAACTTAATCAAATTCTTATAGCATGATTCTTAAATTTAAACATTAAATCTTTAACATAATGGGATTTCTTCCTCAGGATCTTAATATTACATGATTTACATGATCTTTCTTCAATGCCTTAACTATTACATGATCATAACATAAAAATTAGTAACCAACTATGATAAACATCAGACTTTATAGATATATCAAACTACATGCAGTTCTATAATTGGAGACATGAACATTATCTTAATTTCATTCTTTAACTTGAAATTTGAAGCATAATCATAAATCATCCATAACATGCAAATCAAACAAGCTACATTTATATAGTGGCATGGCCCACTTACCTAGAGCAAGACGAAACCTAATCTCATCTCCCTTGTATTGAGTACATCCTATGTTCCCTGAAATTACAATAGTTATATTATTTATCACCTTGAACACCATCCTAAACCCTAATTTAGGTCTTCTTGGAAAACATGGTCATACACTCTCGAATTATGGTTTGAAAACATAAAACTCAAGTTCCTATTTAAAAATCCTTTCCATT
Source organism: Alisma plantago-aquatica (assembly GCA_963693085.1). Lineage (NCBI taxonomy): Eukaryota > Viridiplantae > Streptophyta > Magnoliopsida > Alismatales > Alismataceae > Alisma > Alisma plantago-aquatica. The sequence goes on along the minus strand of OY856410.1, from coordinate 1,332,643,791 downwards.
GACTATTTTTGTGAAATTTTCTAACATCATATGGATTTATTGTGATTTTCTAAAAGCTGACCAATGGTAGAGCAACATAAATCCAAGTTGGTGATAGATTTAACACAAGGTGGCGAGGATGAGTTGGACCGATACAACACTATCAAATTGGCACAAGGCCCACTTAGTTAGTGGCTGCACTAGGGAGATAGCATGTGAAAAAACAAAATGCCCATGGTAGTGTGACATGAGTAGGCAAGCTATCAAGGCCAAAACCGGGAAACATCCATTGTGTTCTTTCTCCTAGTGTGAACCATGGCTCAAGCTACATTATAGGGCCTCCTGGCTCCAGCTCAGAGCTGAGGACACTACTCTTTAGGGAGATAGAGCCCTACCATCTAGTTCCTAAGCCAGAGCCGGACTCACAGAGCCCAGACTCATGTGCTGTGGGCACCAGGGCTCGAGGTCGCATGCGGTCTATGGCCGAAGAGCATCACAAAGGTATATACATGGATAGAGTCATCAAGGATGCAAGAAATAACAGTGAGGAGATCGGTGAGGCAAAGGTGAAATTGAGGAACAATCACCTGAGACAAAGAACCATCGACCCATGCGTTGGACAGAGAACAAAGAAGAATAGGGGAGTCATACCCCAGGTCATAACTAACCTATGAAGGGGAAACTCAGATGTTGAGACATGAAAAACATCCCATGATGCAAGGAGAGACCATTGGGCTCCTTTCTAAGGTCAGAGAAGCACTGAAAAGACAATGCGGTGAATTGCCGATGAGAAACTTAAACATAGTTATATGACCCAATGGCTCAAGGCATACAACAATGGGAAACAGGTAAGAGGGTGATGGAGATGCTTACCATAATGGCAATTTCTCGAGAGGTTGTGTTGTTGATGGAATCCAACTCGAGGGAACTAGAGATGAAAACCAAATGGTGAGGCTTTGTCAGGGACCTAGAGATTGAATTGATTGTTGAGGAGAGATGTACGAGAACTGCTCATTGTTTTTGACCCCTTTATAGGCGGTGGAGGCATCGAGGAGGCAACTGATACGTTCATGTAATGAGGAAAGTTCTAGACCAATTGGGAATTTCTCCAGTAGGGTAAGAAGTCCTATGAAACCATAAATGAAGAAGTTTGAGAGGGTGAGATGGATGCAAGGGTGAAGTCATTAGAAATGGGGACTCATCCAAGAGAGATTGGGATGAATGAATCGTGGATGGTGTAGAGTCCAACCTGGACATGGAAACCGGGTGGGGGATAAGGCACTCCCACTTATGGACCACTCCAGATCTGGGAGTCTGACCTTAACTCATACTCTGTGTGACACATGAAAAAAACTAGGAACTATACTAAATCTATAAAATCAAATAAATTGTTATGTAATCCATGTTTTAAATTATAGTTAAGTTTACGAAATCAAATTGAGGGATCAAACAAAATACTTTTGACTTGAAATTTGAACCATAGGTAGAGTAAGAGGCCTAGAATATTTCTATCTAATTAGATTTAGGTTTCATTCACCTTTTGTTTATCAAACTCATATGGGTTATTATATTAATATATATTATTAAAATGTGAGATTAATGGAGTTACCCTTTCCTTTGTGACTTGGTTAACCCAAAATTCGAGGTTAAGATAATAATGCATTATTTTTGGGGATTTATATGTCACATTGGATTCTATTTGATAGATGAAATCATTAATTTGCAAATTAGGGTTTTAGATTAAGGGTCATTTTTTGGTTTAAGATTTTGAGGATGTTACAATTCTACCCACCTCAAATAAATTTTGTCCTCAAAATTTTCTTAGACCACTATCCACCTCAGGATTTTAGTTATCCCTTCTTACGTTTCATAACTTTCAATAAAAGCTTGTATTCAACATTTAGGGCTTGCAATATATGAATTAAATCTTACCTTGATCATCATCTTCTAAGTCCATGGAAAGAACCCTAGCTTGCCTCTTAGTTGGAGGATCCTAGTTTCAATTCTGATTTGGATTTGCCTCCTTCTTCAGTAACTATGGGCATCTTAACCTGAAGAGTTCATTCTCTCCACAATAGAAGCATGCTCCTATACCATACCTACATGAACCTACATGGTTCTTCTTGCATGTTGGGCATAGGGGCTTCTCAACTCCTACATCAGGATCAGGTGACTTCCTCTTATGGTTGTTGGGAGGTTGATGTTGATAGTAATTTTTCTTCTGAGGAGCTTCCTTCTTGTAGGATCTTGCAGTATGGTCTTCTAGATCTAGGGCAACATCTAACACATCCTGAAGGGTTTTGTGGCCTCTTCGTTATAGGACAAAGCTTAATTCATGCTTGAGTCCTTAGATGAACTTCTTTGTTCTGCATATCTCATCAAACTCATAATGGTACTTCTATAGGATCCTAAACTTCATGGCATACTGGGTCACCATCATGTCACCCACCTGAGCTAGATTGGAAAAGTGTAACTCCTTCTTCTCTATCTTGGCTTTAGGCACATAGTACTCCAGGAAGGCTTCAGCAAATCCTTCCTATGTGAGTGCAGGTGCATCAACCACTCTTGTGTTAAGGAAGTTCTCCCACCATGTACGGGTTTCTCCCTTCATCATGTGTGTTTCAAAGCAAACCCTAGACTATTGAGGGATGTCTTGGTCATGAAAATGATGCTCCATGCTCCTAATCCATTCTTCTCCCTTGGTGATGACATCATCCTCTCCTTCTCCAGCAAAGGTGTCAGGCTTGATCTTCAAGAAGTCCACCAATGTCATTTCATGGTGTCTGGGCTGACGTTTTCCTTTTCCTACGGCGGTTGTGAGTAGTTGGACTAAGTCCTCCAAAGTTGTTTTAGGGTTCCTTCTTGATCCACTGCCCTCACTATAAGAGCTAGCTCCATCTTCCCTATCCTTTACCTTATCAGACTTCTTAGGAACCATCTATAAAAAAAAGGTATACATAGGGTTAGATTATGTGAATCTTTAGCTTAGTGACCATATACTCATTCCTCTGATACCATATTGTAACCCCCCTTCAAGAACATACATGACAGTAGAAGCAAACCCTATGTTATCCATAACATGGGTCACAGCTAGGAGGAACATCACAAAGCATGATGTACATAGAAATAAGATAAATGAAACACCATGCGTTAACTCAAAAATAGATTAATACATAGTTATTTGAAAGGGAAAACATAAATTGTCTCATCTTGATCACAAGCCTAATACATGCAGTCTAAGCAAATTCTAAAGCATGAAATGATAAACTAGACTAGATAATCTATTGAATTGGTAAATGGCACCCCACCAAACAAAAGTACCCTTGAGTCAGCTACACTTGAAGGCTCACTTCATTTCCCTCTTGCGCCTTGATCTAGGGACATCTCGCCCCATGACCATGCGTAACAAAGCAACAACTTTGATAAGTGACAACATACACATTATAAGAAAAGAAAGTACATAAAATTGACTTGAAAGAAAATCTTGTCATGAATTTAACTTAAGAATTCTTGAAATTAATTACTTGACATAAATAAGAATTGAATGAGTAAAATATAAACTCTTTATGATTTTCCCACTTAAGAGCCCATAATTGGAACGAATGCCCATGATTTGTCCAAAAAGCTCATAACGACCCCTTAAGGTCCATGACTGGCTATGGAAGACCATAATTGGCACAAATGCCCATAACGACCCTTTGAGGTCCATGATGGCGAGAGCGTATAAAACTTAATCAAATTCTTATAGCATGCTTCTTAAATTTAAACATAAATTCTTTCACATAATGGTGTTTCTCCCTCGTGATCTTAATATTACATGATTTACATGATCTTTCTTCAATGCCTTAACTATTACATGATCATAACATAAATATTATTGAGCATCAATGATAAACATAGGACTTTATAGATATAGCAAACAACATGCAGTTCTATAATTGGAGGCATGACCATTATCATAACGTCATTCATTAACTTGGAATTTGAAGCATAATCATAAAGCATATATAACATGCAATTCATCCAAGATACATATGTATAGTGGCATGACCCGCTTACATGGAGCTATACAAAACCTAATCTCATCTCCCTTGTCCTGAGTAAATCATACGTTCTCTGAAATTACAATAGTTATATTAATTATCACCTTGACCACCATTCTAAACCCTAATTTGGGTCTTCTAGGAAAACATGGTCAGACACTCTCAAATTAGGGTTTGAAAACATAAAATCAGGTTCCTATTTAAAAATCTTTTCCATTGAATATTTTTGCTTACTTTTCTGACGTCATTGGGATTTATTGTGATTTTCTAAAAAACTGACAAATTATAGAGTGACATAAATATAGGTTGGAGATAGATTTAAGACAAGGTAGCGAGGATGAGTTGGGCCAATACAATAATGCCAGACTAGAACAAGGCCCACTCAGTTAGTGGCCACATCGGGGAGATAGTGTGTGAAAACACAAAAATGCCCATGGCAGTGTAACATGAGTAGGCAAGCCATCTGGGCAAAAAATGAGAAACGACCATCATGTTTCTTTCACCCAATGTGAGCCATGGCTTGAGCTCCTTAATAGGGCCTCCTGGTTCTAGCTGAGAGCCTAGGACGCTACTCTTTAGGGATAGAGAGTCCTACCATCGAGTTCCTGAGGCAGAACCAGACTCACAGAGCCCTTACTCGAGTGAATTACCGATGAGAAAGACAAGGTGGTGAATTACGGATGAGAAAATCAAACACAACTATAGGACACAATGCCTCAAGGCATACAGTCAATGGCAAATAGGTTAGTGGGTGATGGAGATGCTTACTAGAATGAAAATTTCTCGAGATGTGGTGTCTTCAGAGGAATCCAGCTCGAGGGCACTGGAGATGAAAAACCAAAATAGCAAGGTTTTCTTAGGGACCTGGAGATCAAATTGATTGCTGAGGAGAGATGTATGAGAACCTCTCATTGTTTTTGACCCCCTTTATAGGGAGGGGAGGCATCATGGAGGTAGGCCAAGACCTTCGTGTAATGAGGCGAGTTCTAGCCCGATTGGGAGTTTCTCCCTTAGGGAAAGAAGTCCTATGAAACATGGGATGGAGAAGTTTAGGAGGGTGAGATGGATGCAATGGTGATGTCATTAGAAATGGGGACTCATCCCAGAGAGAGATCGGAATGGATGAACTGTGGTTGGTGTAGAGTCCAACTTGGACATGGAAACCAGACAGGGGAGAAGGAACTCCCACTCATAGACAACTCCGGGTCTAGGAGTCTGACCTGAATTCATACTTCACGTAACACATGAAAAAAAAACCAGGAACTATTGAAAATAAAAAAAATCAAATAAATTGTTATCTAATTCATGTTTTAAACTATAGTTAAGTTTATAAAATCAAATTAAGGGTAAACAAAGTCCTTTTGACTTGAAATTTAAATCATATGTAGACTAAGAGGTCTAGAATGTTCCTGTTCGATTTAATTTAGCTTTCATTAACCTTTTGTTTATCAAACTCATATTGGTTATTATCTTAATATATACATTATTAAAAAGGTGATATTAATGGAGTTACCCTTTCCTTAGTGACTTGGTTAACCCAATATTTTAGGTTAAGGTAATGCATTTTTTTGGGGGGATTTATAAGTCACATTGGATTATATTTCATGGATGAAATCATCAATTTGCAAACTAGGGTTCCAAATTAAGGGTCATTGATAGATTTATGATTTTGAGGATGTTACAATTCTAACCACCTTAAATAAATTTCATCCTCGAAATTTTCTTAGACCACTACCCACCTCAGGATTTTAGTTATCCCTTCTTTAGTTTCATAACATTCGAAAAAAGAATGTATTCAACATTTAGGGCTTGCAATATATGATTTAAAGGTAACCTTGATCATCATCTTCTAAGTCCATGGCAAAAACCCTATCTTGCCTCTTAGTAGGAGGATCTTGGTTTCTATTCTGATTTGGATTTGCCTCCTTCTTCAAAAACTTTGGGAAAATTGACCTGAGGTGTCCATTCTCTCCATAGTAGAAGCATGCTACTGTACCATACCTACATGAATCTGCATGGTTCTTCTTGCATGTTGGGTATAAGGGCTTTTGAACTCCTGCATCAGGCTTAGAAGCCTTACTCTTATGGTTGTTGGGAGGTTGATGTTGATACTGATTGTTCTTATGAGGAGCTTCCTTCTTGTAGGATCTTATGGGTGGTCTTATAGTTCTATGGTGACATATTAAACATCCTGAAGGGTTTTGCAGCCTCTTGACAGGGCAAAGCTTAAGTCATGCTTGAGTCCTCGGATGAACTTCTTTGTCATGCAATGCTCATCATAATAGTAATTGTACTTTTGCATGTGCCTAAACTTTATGGTGTACTGGTTCACCATCATGTCACTCACCTAAGATAGATTGGAAAACTCTATCACCTTCTTCTCTATCATGCCTTCAGACACAGTGCTCTTGGAAGGCTTCAACAAATCCTTCCCATGTGAGTGCATGTGCATCAGCCGCTCTTGAGTTGAGCAAGTTCTCCCACCTTGTATGTGTTTCTCCCTTCAGCATGTGGGTTGCAAAGTGAACCCTAGACTACTGAGGGCAGTCCAGGTCATGAAAACAATGCTCTATGCTCCTAATCCATTCTTCTCCCTTGGTGATGACATCATCCTCTCCTTCTCTAGCAAAGGAGTCGGGCTTGATCCTCAAGAAGTCCACCAAGGTCAACTTGTGGTGTCTGGGTTGACATTGTCCTTGTCCTAGGGCATTGGAAAGCAATTATACTATGTCCTCCAAAGTTGCTTTAGGGTTCCTTCTTGATCCATTTCCCTCACTAGATTATCTAGCACCATCTTCCCTATCCTTTCCCTTGTCAGAATTTTTAGGAGCCATCTATAAAAACAAGGTACACCTAGGGTTAGAACATGTGAATCTTTAGCTTAGTGGCCATCTACTCATTACTCTGATACCATATTGTAACGCCCCTCCAAGAACATACATAATGACTGAAGCAAATCCTATGTTATCAATAACATGGGTCACTTGGCTAGGAGGAACATCACAAAACATGATATACATAGTAATAAGATAAATGAAACACCATGCATTAACTCAAAAATAGATTCATACATAGTTCTTTGAAAGGGAAAACATAATTTTTCTCGTGTTGATCTCAAGCCGAATACTTGCAGTCTAAGCCAATTCTAAAGCATGAAATGATAAACTAGACTAGATAATCTATTGAATTGGTAGATGGCATCCCATCAAGCTAAAGTCCCCTTGAGTCAGCTATAGTTGAAGGCTCACTTCAATTCCCTCTTGCTCCTTGATCTTGGGCGAAACAAAGAACAACATCAGTAAGCGGCTATATAGACATTATAAGAAAAGAAAGTACATATAATTGACTTGAAAGAAAATCTTGATGTGAATTTAACTTGAGCATTATTGAAATTAATTACTTGACATAAATAAGAATTGAATAAGTAAAAGATGCATTCTCTATGATTTTCCCACTTAAGAGCTCATAATTGGCACGAATGCCCATGATTTGGCTAAAAAGCCCATAACGACCCCTTAAACTCCATGATTGGTTATGAAAGCCCATAATTGGAACAAATGTCCATAACATCCCCTTGAAGTCCATGATGGTGAGAGCAAATAATACTTAAACATATTCTTATAGAATGATTCTTAAATTTAAACATTAAATCTTTGACATAATGGGATTTCTCCCTCATGATCTTAATATTACATAATGTACATGATCTTTCTTCAATGCCTTAAATATTACATGATCATTCCATAAAAATTATTGAGAATCTATGATAAACACATGATTTTATACATATAGCAAACAACAAGTAGTACTATATTTGGAGACATGATTATTATCTTAATTTCATTCATTAACTTGGAATTTGAAGCATAATCATAAAGCATATATAACATGAAATTCAAAATAGCTACATATTTATAGTGGCATGACCTACTTACACAGAGCAAGACTAAATGTCATCTCATCTACCCGGTCTTGAGTAAATCATATGTTCCCTAAAATTTCAATATTTATATTAATTATGATGTTGAACACCATCCTAAACCCTAATTTGGGTCTTCTAGGAAAACATGGTTAAACACTCTCGAATTAAGGTTTGAAAACATAAAAATTGGGTTCCATTCAAAAAGCATTTCCATTGACTTTTTTTGTAGAATTTTCTAACATCATATGGATTTATTGTGATTTTCTAACAACTAACCAATGGTAGAGCGATAGAAATCCAGGTAGGTGACTGATTTAACACAAGGAGCGAAGATGAGTTGGACCAATACAACGCTGCCAAATCGGCACAAGGCCCAATCAGTTAGCGGCCACACTAGGGAGATAGCGTGTGAAAAGACAAAAATGCCCATGGTTGTGTGACATGAGTTGGAAAGCTATCAGGGCCAAAAACAAGAAACATCCATAGTGTTTCTTTCTCCCAGTACGAGCCATGGCTCGAGCTCCTTTACAGGGCCTCTTAGCTCTAGCTGAGAGCCAAGGACGCTACTCTTTAGGGATAGAGAGCCCTACCATCAAGTTACTGAGGAAGAACCAGACTCACAAAGCCCTGACTCATGTGGTAAGGGCATCTGGGCTCGAGGTCTCACGCGGTCCATGGTCGGAGAGCATTGGTAATGACCCCATCCCTCGATAACCCCAAATTAAGGGAGACCAAGAGGCTAGAGTCATTATCCCAAAATAGTATGATGTGGTTTTGCAAATAATAAAAAACAATTAGTAAATTCTACGACTAGTAATCTTTAAATGAAATTTTTTTTTCTTTTCTCATACCTTGCAAAATATAGTATTTGAGGAACTTTACCTAGATAAGAAATATCTATCTACAATCCTCAAATTCTTTGTTAAGCTTTATTCCATCAATGTCACTTTAACGGAAGATCCCCTTTCTTATAAACCTAAAATGCTGACAAATAAAATGAAAGTCAATATAATGAATTATACTGGTATGTGGGGGAACCAAAATATTGCATCTAATTGTGACAACATATTACAATCAAATTATGATTTACTAGAACAAAATTTAGACTTTAAAAATAACTACTCAATCCCTACATATCCTTGCCTCTGTGCTATCCCTGCAGTGGATACAGAAACTACCTCTCTCAAATGGTATATCTCAACTAACCCCCATGATCCTACCTTACAAGTAGATCACTACATAGGGTTGTGTGGTCGTATGGTCCTACCCATGGGTATACCAACACATCTACTCATGATAATCTGATGATCCTACCCAAAGGGTAGACCATGTACTAGGTCATCCATCTCATCATCATCAAAGCTACAGAGGAGGACTAGGATTTGAGCTAGTCATGCACATAAACATATGGTGACAGGAATATTCATTTTATAGTTGCATGGAATAAAATTAAACCAAGAAATTATTTCCAAGCAACCGATAACAACCTCAGAAATAGCTATGAAACTAGAGTGATTTAACCATAAGTGTAATCACATACCTATTCTTGAGCAAGAGAATCCAAAATCAACAAGATATCCAAGCAAGCACCTAATGCAAGCAACCCTTAATTCCTAAAACATATAGATTTCCTAATGTCAATATCATATTCTAAACACTTCCTAATGACATTAGTATACTTTCTAAGGCTTCCAAGTCTCCTTAGGGTTCATTAGGGTTTCTTAGGTTGCTTTATCCAACTTCACCCTTTTTAGGCTAAAAACCCTAAAACAAGTATCTTATTTACAAAAACCCTAATTATTTCAATTATGCTCGTTAAGGATTCTTTAATCTCAAACCAATTTTAGGATCATCATCTCTCTATTGTATGTCTACATTTTTATATTAAAACCATTAAAACCCATATTTTCCAAAATTAGGGTTTCTAAGCCAATTAATGCATAATCATGTATATAAAACCCTAAAATAAACATAATATCATCTTTTTTCAGATTTAACTCTTCCTTTTATTCACAATAGGTTAATATTACTCAAAATAACCCAAAATAGACATTAAATCCAATTCCCATCTCAAATTAGGGTTTTACCACAATTTAGTGCATTAAAAGTGGTATCTTATTGTAGTTTTTAAATTACAAGTGATAGCATGCTTCAATTCCATTTTTATTGGATTCTATATATTTTTATGATCAACTTTCATATATAATTTATCTTCATCTGATATTCTCATAATTGATTTTGTTTACAAGAAAAACCCTTTTCAACTAATCAGGAATAGCCACACATATATTTTGAGTTTATTAAATCACATCGGCAGGCCAGGCTCGAGCCAACCAGCTCGCGCCACCTGGGCACCCGGGCCAGCGAGGTTATTCCCTCTTGAAACAAAGGAAAGTGCTGAAATACTGAAAAAGGCCTTACCTTTTCAATGTACATTTGAGGGCAGGAAAGCAATTTCTCCTTCAGTCGTCTTCAACCTCCCGATCTCCTTCACGTGAGCAGTCGATCAACTAAGTAGTTGACTTTGCTTGTTGCTACACCTATGCGTGATCCAAGACCACCCAAAGCTCTGCCTTGTCCTCCCAAACTCAAAGAACACCTCAATTTCTTCGTGGCTCCCCTAGAACATCGGGATGAACTCATTCTTCTCTAGCTAGAAGAAACCACTAGACTAAGGTACAGGTCAGGATGAATCCTTGAATTGGAGACACTAAAACGTTCACCTACCCGTTCTGGTTTCACGAGAGTTGGTTATGGGTTTTTTGGCATTGCACAACACCCTGCCTTAAATAGGGCAGGGTTTTGGTTCCACTGGAATTGGGGAAACCCTTTTCACACCACATAAGGTGGCCAATCCTAGTATGAATAGAACCTCCATGGCCTCCCAAAGACAGAGAACTAATTTCTAGATTCCCTTGTGTACTGACTCACGAGGAAAGTGGAGAAGAAATTATCCCAGTTTCCCAATCGAACTCGAGGTAGGAGACAACACATCCATAATTAGATCTCATATCCAATGACTGTCAATCCTCTCGCATAAACAAAATTCAAAAATTAAGGATAAATAAACATGACATTTAAGGGAATCCTTTTAACTCTATGAAATCTCCCAAAATTCATAACTCTAAAACAATGGATCCTTTTAATTTCAAACTTTGAGGGAAATTCATTCATGACTTAGTCTACTTGTGTGCCAAGTTTGGGGTCATAATTTGAAAGTAAAAGAGTTTTTTCTTCATGTGCAAGTTATAATTTAATAAAGCATATTGTATTCATATTTTCTCTTTCTTACTTTATTATTTTTCTTTATTTGGATTCCTTATATCACAAGAAACCATGTGGATTCTGAAATGTCATCCATTATGATCAATCACACATCTTTCCACATATTTCTTATATTTTTCATCTTTATATCAATTTCCTTTATTATTTATGAATTATTTGTTTTCTTTGAATTCTCCTTCCTCTTTTATCATCTTGCACCCACTAATACAATAAGATCCATGAAAAAACATGCACAAGGAAAAAGTTGTAAAAGAAACCCATATATTTATCATAAGTTGTACAATTTACATGCAAGTACATTTCTTTGGAAAAATTGTATTTACAACCATACAAGCAAAATCAAGGTTGTAACATCCTCCCATCCTTAAATGAATTTTGCCCCCAAAATATAGACAATCAAACAAACAATTCAGGATAGGCCATTTCCATGTTTGTCTTTAGCTCCCATGTGGCTTCATCCTCTTCTTGGTATTTCTAAAGAACCTTTACCATCTCTATTTTTTTATTCCATAGCTCATTCACCTTGGTATCTAGTACCCTCATAGGTGACTTAGGACATGTCAATATCCCTTGGAACTCAATAGGTTCAATACTCAGTACATGGCTCAGTTCATTCACATAGATCTTAAGGTTAGACACATGGAAAACATCATCCATAATACTATACTAAGGGGGTAAGGCCAAATGATAAGAAGCTTCACCAATCCATTCTAAAATCTCAAACAGACCCACGTATTTGGGACTCAAATTTTCCTCTATTCTTAGCTATAGCTCGGAGGGGTCAAATTTTCAAAAACACATGCTCTCCCACAGTGAACTACAAGTTAGTCCACTTCGCATATGCATATGACTTCTATCAATCTTGGGCACTCTTCAGCCTTTGCTCGATCAAAGCGACTTTATCTGCATACACCTAGAGCTCATCTGACCTCAACAAGGTCCTCTCACCAACATCATCCCAGTGAAGTGGTGACCGACACAACCTCCCATAGAGAGCTTCATATGGTGGAATCTTGATACTGTCTTGGTAGCTATTATTGTAAGCAAACTCAGTGAGGGGCAGGTATTGCTCCCACGATCCACCCCAATCCAGCACACAAGCTCTCAACAAATCCTCTAAAGTCTGAATTGTCCTCTCTTACTGTCCATCAGTCTGGGGTGATACGCTATACTAAAATTTAGTCTAGTACTGAGTTCCTTGTGTACCTACTTCCATAATGTGGAAGTGAACTCCAGATTGTGATCAGAAATGATCAAACGCAGAAGACCATGCAGCTAAGTTTGTCACTTTGGCATTGGTTTTTATGGCATCGAAATGTACTGACTTGGTAAGATGACCTACCACAACCCATATTACATTGTGACCTCTCTTGGTCTTGGGAAGACCCACCATAAAGTCCATGCTAATATGTTCCCATTTCCACTCATGAATCTCAATCGGCTGTAGCAATCCACTGGGTCGCTCGTGTTCATCCTTCACCATCTGGCACGTGAGACAACTAGCAACATATGCCGCTACATCTCTTTTCATTCTGGGCCACCAAAAGTACAACTACATATCCTTAAACATTTTGGTTGTGCCAATGTGTACCGTGTACTTTGAACTATGAGCTTCTTGCAAGATACGATCCTTCAACAGTGAAACTTCAGGAACCCAAATATGAATCTTGTAATGGATTCCACCATCTACTCCTACTGAAAGATGGGTCTGAGGTTTCTCCTACAAACCTATCATCTTGTCAATATCTGGGATGGATAACTGGGTAGCTACCAACTCGATAAACATGTCTAGTTTAATCTATATATTAGCCAAATAGACTCGATCTTCTAACAATTGTGGAGTCCACTCCGCAAGCTCTTCTAGCTTCCTCCACTGCCTAGACAAGACAACTGCACATCTGAGATGTTTCTGTCTAAGAGCATCAGCCACAACATTTGCTTTTCTAGGGTGATAGGTTATGGTGAAATCATAGTCTTTCATATACTCCATCAACCATCTCTATCTCAGATTTAGGTCCCTTTGAGTTAGGAGATACTTCAGGCTCTTATGGTAGGTGAAGATTTCAAAGGTGGCTCCATATATATAGTGTCGCCAAATCTTCAGGGAATGTAATTACAACCAAATCTAAATCATGTGTTAGATAATTAATTTTATTGGGTTTGAGTTGTCTAGAGGCATAGGAAACAACATGCCTATTTTTCTCTAGCACACGTCCAAGTCTCATCTTTGATGCATCGGTGAAGATCATAAAACCCTCATTACTGGATAGTAGATTCAACATTAGATCCAAAGTCAACTTCTCCTTTAACTCTCGATATCATGCTTCACATAGGTCTGACCACAGAAACATCTTGTCTTTTTGGGTGAGATTGGTAAGTTTCAAAGTCATGTTTGAGAAATCCTTTATGAAGCACCGATAATATCTGTCCAATCCCAAAAAGTTGTGGATCTATGAAGGGTTCTTCAGTGCTGGACAATCTCGAACAACTGACACTTTAGCTGGATCCACTAAGATGGTCCCTCTGGATATGATGTGTCCAAGGAACATGATACTATCTATCCAAAACTTGCATTTTGAGAATTTCCCATAGAACTTCTACTTTCTCAGAATATCAAGGACTCTACCCATGTGGTCTCGGTGTTGCTCTAGGTTGTCAGAATAAACCAATATGTCATCTATGAACACTATGACAAATGAGTTAAGGAAGGGTTGAAACATACTACTCATGAGGTTCATAAACACATTCATGGCATTGGACAACCCAAAAGGCATTACCATGAACTCATAATGGCCATAACAAGTCCTAAATGCTATTTTTGGGATGCCCTCACTCTTGACTCACAACTGGTGATACCCTTACCTTAGGTCAATCTTTGAAAAGACTTGAGATGACTTCAGCTGGTCAAACATGTCATCTATATGGGGTTAAGGGTATTTGTTCTTAATAGTATTCTGGTTGATCATCTAGTAGTCTATGTACATCCTAAGTGACCCATCCTTCTTCTTTACAAAGAGAACTAGTTCTCCCCATGTTGCTAGGTCGGATAAAACCCTTGTCTAATAGTTCTTGTAGTTGTTTCTTCAACTCGACCCATGAAGTCCTAAAGTCGGTCCATGCCATCAAGTCCGCATTCAGATCTCGACCTGTGATGCAGTTCTCCCACCAGATCTTAGTGCTCCTTCAAAAAGGTGAGCAGTAAATGGGACCTTCTTGTTTAGCTACACCTCCAGCATGCAGAAACCATTCTCGATCTCTAGAAACCAAGCATCTGCTTTTTTGACCACTTCACTCTTATCCTCTCCCTAGAATTTGTCTATGTTCATCTTAACAAAGTCCAGAATGGTGACTCCAAGTCGAGGATGAACAGGAAGCAGTTCACCATTTTCTTCTCTGGTTATATCCCTGAGGGCCAGGGCACTAATGGCCTATGTTAGCTTCTTCTATTGTTCCATCCATAGGGCAGCAGGGGTGTGAACTATTACTATAGGTCCTGGGCCACCAATCAGGTTCTCCTCAAGTTTGACCTCATCTTCAAACATGGGTTCCTCTTCCTGGTCCATCTTTGGGTTGTAGAAGGGAACCGACATAGTGTCTGAGCCTTCTTCTAAGGCTCCCTCGGGTCTCTTTCTCTTCTTTGAGGACTCATCACCATGGTCCCTCTCCCTCTTCCTCTTCTCAGAAGATCCCCTCCTCTTATGAGGATGCCTACCCCCAATAGGGTTCTCGGTGGCCTCGAAGGGAACAACTACGGTCTTAAAGCAGGCCATGATGTTTCATACAAGTTAAATATATTTTAAACACAAATTTATAACTTGGAAGATATATAAGCTTTAACTTACGTCCATGTCCTCTTATTTACATGCATTTTATTGTTTGGTGGAGGATCACTTAATCCTTAACACTCTGAATCCCCAAACACAGGAGGTGGTGGAGAGAGAGAAAACCCTAAGCACTTATTGTTTCTCTAGAAATAAGAGCTAAAGAATAGATGAAAATAGATGAGAAGACCTAGAGGTATCTTATTTCAAGTCAAATCCTCTGATTTTGGCCAGGCAATCACATAGAATCTGAGAGTCCTCATAGACTGACTTGTGGGGTAGAGGAAAATATTGCCAACCCCCGGATCATGATCCTTTTGTAGACACCTCCATCATCGAAAAATCCTTTAATAACTCCCTTGGGATCTAAAGAGTTTGTAAAATATAATATTTATTAGAGATTAAATTGAAAACCATGCTCTGATACCAAATGTAATGACCCCACCCCTCGGTAACCCCAAATTAAGGGATAAAAAAAGTCTAGAGTAATTATCCCAAAATAGGATCATGTGGTTTTGCAAATAATTAGCATATTCTATCACTACTAAGCTTTAAATGGAATATTTTTTTTTATTTTCTCATACCTCGCAAAATATAGGATTTGAGGAACTTTACCCAGATAAGAACTATCTATCAAAAATCGTCCAATTCTTTATTAATCTTCATTCCATCAATGTCACTTTAAAGGAATATCCACTTTCTGAAAAACCTCAAACGCTGACAAACAAAACATAGGTCAGTATAATGAATTTTTATGGTATGTGGGGGAACCAAAATCTTGCATCTAATTGTGATAACATATTGCAATCAAATTATGATTTAACAAAGCTATAGAGGAGGACTAGGATCTGAGCTAGTCATGCACATATACTTATGGTGATAGTCATAGTCACTTTATAGTTGGATGAAATAAAAGTCAACCAAACAATTATTTCTAATAAATCAATGAAAACTCTAAAACCATCATGAAACTAGAGCGATTTAACCATAAGCTTAATCATATACCTGTTCTTGAGCAAGAGAATCCAAAATCAACAAGATATCCAAGCAAGCACCTAATACAAGCAACCCTTAATTCCTAAAAAATGTAGATTACCTAATGTCACTATCATATTCTAAACACTTCCTAATGACATGAGGATACTCTCTAAGGCTTCCAAGCCTCCTTAGGGTTCATTAGGGTTTCTCAGGTTACTTTATCCAACTTTACCCTTTTTAGGCTAAAAACCCTAAAATCGGTTTCTTATTTACAAAAACCCTAATTATTTCAATTATCCTCATTAAGGGTTCTTTAATCTCAAACCAAGTTCAAGATCATTATATCCGTATTTTATGTGTACATTTTCGAATTAAAACCATTATAACCCATATTTTCCAAAATTAGGGTTATTAAGCCCATTAATGCATAATCATGTGTACGGAATCCTAAAACAAGCATAATATCATCTTTTTCAGATTTAAATCTCTATTTTATTCGCAATAGCTTAGTATTACTCAAAATAACCAAAAAGAGACATTAAATCTATTTCCCATCTCAAATTAGGGTTTTACCTTAATTTAATGCATTAAAAGTGGTAACTTAATGCACTTTTTAAATTATAAGAGATATCAGGCTTCAATTCCACTTTTATTGGATTCTACATATTTTTTTGATCAACTTTCATATATAATTTATCTTCATATGATATTCCCATAATTAGTTATGTTTTTTACAAGAAAAACCCTTTTCGACCAATTAGGAATAGCCACACATATATTTCAAGTTTATTAAATCACACCAGCGGGCCACGCTCGAGCCAACAAGCTCATTCCACCTGGGCACCTGGGCCCGCATGGCTACGATCTCACAAAACAAAGGAAAGTGTGCAAATACTGAAAAAGGCCTTAACTTTTTGTATGCTCGAGGGCAGGGAAGTAATTTCTCATTTGGTCACCATCAACCTCCCAATCTCTTTCATGTGAGAAGTCGGTCCACTAAGTAGTTAACTTAGATCGTTGCCACACATGTGTGCAATCCAACACTGCCTGAAGCTCCACCTCATCCTCCTAAACTCAAATCACACCTCAATTGCTTCATGGATTCGCTGGAATGTTGAGACGAACTCATTCTTCTCCGGTGAAAAGAAACCACTGGACCAAGGTACAAGTCATGATGAATCCTCAAATTGGAGATACCAAAATGTTCACCTACTCATTCTAGTCTCGTGAGAGTTGGTTTCTAGTTTGTTGGCATTGCACAACACCTACCCTTATATAGGGAAGGGTCTCGATTCCACTGGGATTGGGGAAACCCTTTTCACACCACGAACGGTGGAAAATCCTAGTATGGATAGAACCACCATGGCCCCCAAAGATAGAGAACTAATTTCTAGATTCCCTCATGTTGTGCCACCCACATAAACAAAATTCGAAAATTAAGGCTAAATAAATGGGACATTTAAGGAAATCCTTCTCACTTTATGAAATCTCCCAAAATTCATAACTCTCAAACCATGGCTCCTTATAATCTCAAATTTTGAGGGAAACTCATTAATGACTTAATCTACTTGCGTACCATGTTTGGAGTCATTATTTGAAAGGAAAAGAGTGATTTCTTCATTTGTAAGTTATCACTTAATAAAGCATATTTGATTCGTATTTTCTCTTTCTTACTTTCTTATTTTCCTTTATTTGGATTCCTTGTATCATTAGAAACCAGGTGGATCCTGAAATATGATTCATTATGATCAATCACACATCTTTCCACATATTTCTGATATTTTTCATCTTTATTTCAATTTTCTTTATTATTTATGTATTATTTGTTTTCTTTCAACTTTCCTTCCTCTTTTATCATCTTGGACCCACTAATACAATAAGATCCATGAAAAAACATGCATAAGGTAAAAGTTTTAAAAGAAACCCATGCATTTATCATAAGTCATATAATTTATAGGCAATTCTATTTCTTTGGAAAAATTGCATTTACAACCATACAAGAAAAATCAAGGTTGTAACATCCTCCCCTCCTTATAGGAACTTTGCCCCCAAAATTCAAACAATCAAACAAACAATTCAGGGTAGGCCTTTTCCATGTATGTCTTCAGCTCCAATGTGACTTCATCCTCTCCATGGTTGTCCAAAGAATCTTTACCATATGTATCTTTTTATTTTTGAGATCTTTCACCTTGGTATCTAGTACCCTCACAGGTGACTCAGGATATGTTTGTCTCCCTTGGAGCTCAATAGGTTCAATGCTCAGCACATGGCTTGGGTCCTTCACATATCACTTTGGATTATACACATGGAAAACACCATTCATCATATTATACTGAGTGGGTAAGGCCACACGATAAGAAACTTCACCAATCCATTATAAAATCTCAAACGAACCCACATATCAAGGACTAAGCTTTCCTCTATTCCTAGAAATAACTCCGAGGGGTCAGATTTTCAAAAACACATGATCTCCATGGTGAATTACAAGTCAGTCTGCTTCACATCTACATATGACTTCTATAGATCCTGAGCTCTCTTCAACCTTTTCTTGATCAAGGCGACTTTATCTACAAACACATGGATCTCATATGACCTCATCAAGATCCTCTCACCAACATCATCCCAATGAAGTGGGAAGACCCACCACAAAGTCCATGGTGATCTGTTCCCATTTCCACTCAGGAATCTCAATCGACTATAACAATACACTAGGTCACTGGATTTCAGCCTTCACCATCTGGCTCATGAGACAATTGGCCACATATTCTGCTACATATCTTTTCATTATGGGCCACTAAAAGTACCGCTACAGATCCTTAAATATTTTGGTAGTGCCAACATGTACCGTGTACTTTGAACCATGTGCTTCTTACAAGATATGATCCTTCAACAACGAATGTTCAAGAACCCAAATGCGACTCTTGTAACGGATTCTGCCATCTACTCCTACTGAAAGATGGGTCTGAGGTTTTTCCAACAAACTTATCATCTTATCAAGCTCTAGGATGACTAATTGGGTAGCTACCAACTCGTTCTGTGGGTATGTATGCCCTGAGAGCCAATCATGGGATGATTGAAGGGATACATTAAGATTGATTTGATAAACATCAAAGGCAAGCTTCCAATTCTTTCTGGTTCAGTCATATGAGATAGTGATAGAACAAATTGAATGTCTAGAGAATGACAATACTCAATGACGTATGCTTTCAGGTTAAGGACCTGAACGATGAGATCATACGGATGCTAAGAGTTTGTACATTCATGTTATGTCCCTAGTCGGATGTCATTGTGGAAGGTATATAGATAGAAATGACACACAAGGTTAGATTGTGGTGTTGGTTGATGATAGAATCTCATTGGTCATGATATAGAGATATCAAACCAAACACATAGGTACTTGTTAGAGAATAAGTGTACCAGACAGACCCACCGTGAGTTTGACACATGGAACCATGACATGGTAGTCACAGTCAGTACTCACAGTGATGGTGGTGAGTGTGATTCTTTGACTTGAAATCACTACACTCAACACATGTCGTTGGGCACACTTTGACATCATCAAACGTAGTCCTGAAACATGGGTTGTTATAAAGGTGATGATTGGGTGGCTTTGACACATGGGGATTTTGAGGGGTGAGTGATAGATATGGGATTTGTCCCTCCTGAGGGAGTTTGATATCCAAGGCCACTTGATGAGTAGGATTGAAATAGGCATGCGCACGCATGTGTGAATCAGTATGTGATATTGATGCCATACATATCTCTTCCAATCTGCTCTAAGATCAAGAAAGTGAATGAGCGTTGACATGATGACTGTTCCATGCCTCGAGTTCATTCGGGATACCAGTGACAAAGGAATTATACATTCACTGTAACACCATTCACAGATTGTAGGATTGAAAGTTTTTCTCCAACTTTCTATTTCACTTGGGTAGCACTGATGTGTGACTAGGCACCGCTCTTTAATTGTGAAGTCATAAGTGTTATGGACTTTCACTACCAACGTGAAAAAGGACCTGCAGGGTCACACACATAGGATTTAACCTGGAAGAGGAGTTTTGTCCACAAACAATGTTTAGATTGATTACTAAAGGAGTTCAGTAGTTCAATTAAACACTCAATCAATTGATGGCTCAGTATCATAATGTTCAAGGTGTTGGACGCATTGATTGGAGTATCGAATTGATTAAAACTGCAATTGACTGATTCTGCACAATCTGCACTCCCAACCGATCGGCTCATGTAATGAACCAATCGGCTCTGCTCGGTGAACCGATCGATTCAGGTTGTGAGTCAATCGGCTCATGGACAGGGAGAAACAATCGCTTCAAGTGTTGAAACGATCGGTCCAACTGTTGCAACTGAGCAAGTTGGGAAAGTAGGATTGGTGAGAATTTTCCTTTCATTTCACTTGCCCAATTTTATTGGAACAAGGATTGGTATTTGATACCAATTAGAAACAAAAGAAGAAAACTCAATCGGGAACTGATCAGGACCACAAACCGACCGTTTTAGAAGTGAATCGATCGGCTCATGTGTCCCAACCGATCGGTTGAGGTGTCAACCGACCAGTTTAGGTCCCCAACTGACCATTTTAGTTGTGAAACGATCAGTTCTGGTTGTGAGTTGGTTGTTTTGTGGAAAATCTCGAACCCTTCTACTCCTGCTTTTAATCCCGCATTACCCAGGATGGAGAACCCTGTCCCATGACCCTCCTATATATATAGGGGTATTGGGGGCTTCTGAAAGAACAACACAATTCAACCATTTGCTCTGTGAAGTTGTCGTTCTCTCTGGTTTTGGCAACCGAGAGAGAGCCCGAGCAAGTGCTACCCGATAAGGGAGGCACAACAAGAGAAAGACAACTGCAGTTGCGACTGGTGGTAGGAGAGTGTGTTGGCGACTAGTACGCTGATAAGAGGGTGTGAATCCTTCCAATTCCTTGTGGGACAAGGAGATTGGAGTTCCAGGTGGTCCCTGTGGACTACTTCAGAGCCGGGAGGTTTCTGCCGCTAGTAGGACAGCCTTCAATCCCGTCAGTCCCGATGCGACCAGGAGCTGCATAAACATCGTCCAAGACAGGAGGTGAAGACCACACAAGGCACGAGGTATTATTGCCGAGCAAGCCTCAGGACAAGGTATGATTCGACAAACCATCCTTTCCTATTGTATAGATGTTGACGTGTTTCCTTGTTCTGGGTTTGGGGAGGAGAAGTTTTTGTTTCCGTTGCCTTCCCTAAAACCCAACACGTTCAACATGTCTTGTTGAATCTGTATATTTGCGAAACAGACTCAGTCTTCTAACGATTGTGGTATTCACTCCACAAGATCTTCTAGCTTTCTCCACTGCCTAGACAGGATAGATGCATACCTGAGCTATTTCCAGCTAAGAGCATCATCCATAACATTTGCCTTTCTATGGTGATAGGCTATGGTGAAGTCATAGTCTTTCATATATTCCATCCACTGTCTCTGTCTCAGATTTATGTCCCTCTAAGTCAGGAGAAACTTTTGGCTCTTGTGGTTGGTGAAGATTTCAAAGGTGGATCCATATAGATAGTGTCACCAAATCTTCAAGGCATGTATAATTACATCCAACTCTAAATCATGCATCGAATAATTCACTTCATTGGGTTTGAGTTGTTTGCAGGCATAGGAAACAACATGCATGTTTTTCTCTAACACACATCCAAGTCCCATCTTTGATGCATCAGTGAAAATCATAAAATCCTCATTATCGGACGGTAGAGTCAACAATGGAGCCATAGTTAACTTCATCTTTAACTCTCAGAATCATGCTTCACATAGGTCTTACCACACAAAATTCTTGTCTTTCTGGGTGAGCTTGGTAAGTGGCAAAGCAGTCTTTAAGAATTCCTTTATGAAGCATCGATAATATTCGGTCAATCCCAGAATGTTGTGGATCTCTAAATGATTCTTTAGTGCTGGACAATCTTGAACGACCGAAACTTTAGATGGATCCACTAAGATGGTCCCTCCAGATATGATGTGTCCAAGGAACATGACACAGTCTATCCAAAACTCACACTTTGAGAATTTCCCATAGAACTTCTTCTTTATCAAGATATCAAGGACTCTACCCAGGTGGCCTCAGTGTTGCTCTAGGTCTTAGTGTTGCTCTAGGTTGTCAGATTTCTCTAGGTCATCAGAATAAACCAAGATGTCATTTATGAACACTATGACAAATGAGTCAAGGAAGGGTTGGAACACACTGTTCATGAGGTTCATAAACACACTCGGGGCAATGCATACCACAAACTCATAATGGCCATAACGGGTCCTGAATGCTATTTTTGGGATGTCCTCACTCTTAACTCGCAACTGGTGGTACCCCAAACTGCGGTCAATCTTTGAAAAGACTCAAGTTGACTTCAGCTGGTCAAATAGGTCATCTATACGGGGTAAAGGGTATTTGTTATTAATAGTAGCCTGGTTGATCATTCAGTAGTCTATGCACATCCTGAGTGACCCATCCTTCTTCTTAACAAAGAGAATTGGTGCTCCCCATGGTGATGTGCTAGGTCAAATAAAACCCTTGTCTAGTAGTTTCTATAGTTGTTTCTTCAACCCGAGCAACTCAATAGGGGCCATCCCATGCGGTGCTCGAGAAAATCAACAGGGGCCATCCTATACGGTGCTCTCAAAATAGGGTTCATCTCAGGAGCTAGTTCTATCGAAATGTCTACCTATCTATCTGGAGGGATCCTAGGAAAATTATCTGGGAATACATCTGCATAGTCCCTGACTACCTCTATTTCCTCTAAGGGTTGAACCTTAGGCTCCTGCTCGATAACTACTGTTAGGAAAGCTTGACAACCTTTTGTTATCATCTGTTCTGCATTCAAGGTTGACACATGTAGGCTAGTGGTAGCATGCTTCCTACCCTTAATGGTGAACAGTGGGTGACTTGGTCTTTTTATGATTACTTTCTTTTCCCTATAATCAATATTTTCCCTATAGGTATCGATCCAATCCATTCCAATGATCACATCATCAAAGTCATTCATGCATGGAGGATAAAATCTATAGGGAACTCATGATCTCGATACTTAATAGGTATCACTGATGTTTTCAAGAGGGATGTAAAGATTTGACCACTTGGGGTTGTGCCATCCAAAATATATCCCAAATCCTTGATATCCAAACAAAGCACTGTTGTGAGATTCCTCAAAATAAAAGTATTAGTAGATCCAGAATCAAATAAAGCTTTTACATTATGTCCAATGAATTCAAGCATGCCTACATTATTTTTCACCATACATTAGACTACTACATGCTTATCTTAAAACATAAAAGAAAACTCTAAGGGTTATTACCCTCTATTAACCGATTAGCATTAGCTTGAGCCTCCTCATTATCAATAGCTAAAACTCAAGCTTGTCATCATTCTGTAGTAGCTGGGGTGGTAGCTATAGGTTGGGCTTCTACTGGGCCTGGGCCCTTCAGGTCAGGCAGAGGGTAGTTGGCATGATGGTGTCCTTCTTGTTGGCAATGGTAGAACACCCTCTTGTTGTAGTGGCACTCATCTGAATGCCATTTTTTGTAGGTGCGACACCTAGTCCAGGTATTCTCATGACGGGGTTTTCCTTTACCACCATGCTTTCCCTTGGAATGATTACATCCTTTTCCTTTTTTGTGATCATTCTTATGGCTATGGTACCTTCATTGAAACCCAAATATCCTTTGGATGGGTTCTGAGCAGGCATCACCATCCTCTCCATATCAAGGGCAGTGTTGTAGTCTTCAGTGAAGGTTTTGTTGGTTTACTCGCCATCACATGAGGCTTGATGGTAGGGTGAAGATGCACTACAAAATGGTCCACCTGTCTTTTCTCGATCATCATTTTCCAAAAAGGCTCCATGATGTGAAACTTGTGGCCAAAGTATGTGATAGTTAGCCTACCTTGGATCTGATTAGTGAACTCCCTTTCCTTCTCTTTCTTAGCTGAGGTGGGAATGGATCTGGTTGTGAAGATAGTCTTCAAGTCAGACCATGCCATCAAGTCCTCATTTAGATCTCGACCCATGATGTGGTTCTCCCACCAGATCTTGGTTGCTCCTCCTAAGAGGTGAGCAGCAAATGGGACCTTCTTATTCGGCTGCACCTCCAGCATGCGAAAATAGTTCTCGATCACTAGAAACCAAGCATATTTTTTTTGTCCACTTTGGTCTTATCCTCTCCCCAAAATTTCTCTATATTTAGCTTGACTAAGTCTAAAATGGTGATTCCAAGTCAAGGATGAACTTGAAGTGGTTCACCATTTTCATATCTGGCTATATCCCTGAGGGCCAGGGCAGTAATGGCATCAATTAGCTTCTTCTTCTGTTCCATCCATAGGGCATTAGGGGTGTGAACTATTATTGTAGGTCCTGGGCCACTAGTTGGGTTCTCCTCGGGTTTGACCTCATCTTCGGGCATGGGTTCCTCTTCCTGGTCCATCTCTGGGTAGTACAAGGGAATTGACTTTGGGTCTGAGCCTTCTTATTGTTGGTATATATGCCCATAGAGCCATCCCAAGCAATTGCATGGAGTTAGATTTTAATTAATCAATTAATGTGATTATTTGGTTAATTAATGAATTCCAGAATATTCTAATTAATCCACAAGCATTTCATTTAATGTAGTGTTTCTATTTACATATGGGTTTAGGAAACCCTACTTCCATTCGTGTCCTATTCAAAGGAGCATGATGGTCAATATCTAAATAAGATATTGAGAGATGCTTTTCAGTTTACACTCACATATGTAAACCCTAGCTTTCACCATCCTCAAGAGAGAATGGAGAGCACCGTGATGCTAGCACACCACCCATAGATACTATCATTTGATGACTATAATGGGATACTATGTAAACTATTTGTAATACTACATTGATCATATCAATAAAGGCAAGTTTCCAATCTATATGTTTTTGTTTTATATTGTGAGATGACTATAAAACTTATAGATGTCTATAGAATTATGTACTCAATGGCATATGTCTTTGGGTTGATGACCTGAACAGTGAGATCATATGTATGCTAAGAGTATGTATTATAGTTTTGTCCCTAATAGGTTGTTATTGTGGAAATATCCCTAGACAACAATAACACATAAGATTAGAATGTATGTTGGTTGATGGAACAATCTCATTATCCATGATATGGAGATATCAAACCAAATACATAGATACTTGTTAGAGAATAGTGTATCGGATAGACCCACCTTGAGAGTGACACATGGATACCATGATTGGTAGTTAGAGTCACATCTCATAATGATGGTGGTGATTGTGGTTCTTAGACCTGAAGTCACTACACTTATCACATGTTGTTCGGTGTACTTTGACATCAACCATTGTGGTCTTGAATAAGGATTGCCATAAAGATGGTGCTTGGGTGCACTGTGACACATGGGGATAACTGTGAGTGATGTAGATGGAATTTTTCCTTCCTACGGGAGTTTGATATTCCAACCACTTGATAAGCGAGACTGAAAAATGCATGGCCATGCTGATGTGAGTCAATATGTGATATTGAGCTTACATATATCTCAGACAGACTGCTCTAGTTCAAGGAACATGGATTGAACATTGAAAAGGATAACAATTCCATGAATCGATTTCAATTCAGATATCAGCGACAAAGGAACTATACAATCACTATAACACCAAAATGAATGATAGGTTAAGTTGTTCTCCAACTTCTCCAATTACTTGGGTGGCAATGAAGTCTTGATAGATACCAATCATTGCCTATGAAATCATAATATGATTATGGATATCACTAGCAACGTAATTTGGAGCCTACCGGGTCACACACATAGGATGTGTTGGAATAGGAGTATAATTCTCCATTTGATTGGAATTGCTCTGAATCACATTGATTACTAAAATGTTTATGTAATCAATTAGAATAATATTGGAGTGACTGGCTGTAAGTGTAAGTGTGAGTCTGTTGGTATATATGCCATCAATCCATAGAAAGAGATTGCATGGAGTCAGATATTAATTAATCAATTAATGTGATTATTTGGTTAATTAATGAATTCCAAAATATTATAATTAATCCATGAGAATTTTAATTAATGTAGTGTTTCTATTTACCGATGGGTTTAGGAAACCTTACTTCCCTTCGTCTCCTATTTAAAGGAGCCTGACGGCCGAAATGTAAATAAGATATTGAGAGAGGCTTTTTAGTTTATGCTCATGTATGTATACCCTAGCCGTCACCATCCTCAGGAGAGAAAGGAGAGCACCGTGACGCTAGCATGCCGCCACACAGAGATGACTCCTTCCCGCTGGCTTGGGAAGCACGATTGGAGTTCCAGTCCATCCGCATGAATGAAGTAGAGACATAGATGCAGAGACGCCTGTGTTCAGAGGACGTCTATGACCATTCATACGCGCTACGAGCGGCGTACATCACTGCACAAAGGAACGCCACCAGATCTTCTTCGATACACTTAACAAATGGGAGAGAAGTTCCATCCATGTAGGCCAACAACGTTGCACACCGTCGTGCAGTGGGACATTGCCAGACTTGCTCTACGATAAGGTATATCCTACAAACACTCTTTCCAAATACATTTTTGTCAACGAGATCATGTGTCAGGTTGTGTGAATTTTGTTTCTTCCGCCACGTATGTTTTCTCCACAAAATGCAACACTTATGAGGCTCCCTCGGGTCTCTTTCTCTTCTTTGAGGACTCATCACCGTGATCCCTCTTCCTCTTCTCAGAAGATCCCCGCCTCTTGCGGGGAAGCCTACCCCCAGTAGGGCTCTCAGTGGCCTCGAAGGGAACAACTACAATCTTCAAGCGGGCCATGCTATTTCACACAAGTTAAAAATCTTTTAAACACATATTTATAACTTGGAAGATATATAAGCTTTAACTTACGTCCATGTCCTCTTATTTACATGCATTTTATTGTTTGGTGGAAGATCCCTTAATCCTTAACACTCTGAATTCGCAAACACAAGAGGTGGTGGAGAGAGAGAAAGCCCTAAGCACTGAATGTTTCTCCAGAAATAAGAGGTAAAGAAGGGACAAAAATAGATGAGAAGACCTAGAGGTATCTAATTTCAAGTCAAATCCTCTGAGTTTGGTCAAGCAATCACACAGAATCTGGGAGTCCTCATAGACCGACTAGCTGGGAGGAGGGAAATATTGCCAACCACTGGATCATGATCCATATTTAGACACCTCCATCATTAGAAAATCCTCTAATAACTCCCTTAGGTACTAAAGAGTTTGTAAAATTTAATAATTAGTAGAGATTAAATGGAAAACCACACTTTGATACCAAATATAAGGACCCCACCCCTCATTAACCCCCAATTAAGGGAGACCAAAAGGCTAGAACCATTATCCCAAAAACAGATCATGTGGTTTTGCAAATAATAAAAAATAATTAGTAAATTCTACCACTACTAAGCTTTAAATGGAATGTTTTTTTTTCTTTTCTCATACCTTGCAAAATATAGGATTTGAGGAACTTTACCCAGATAAGAACTATCTATCTATAATCCTCAAATTCTTTATTAATCTTTATTTTATCAATGTCACTTTAAAGTAATATTAACTTTCGAATAAACCTAAAACACCGACAAAAAAATGTAGGTCAGTATAATGAATTATACTGCATGTGGGGAAACCAAAATCTTGCATCTAATTGTGACAAAATATTGCAATCAAATTATGATTTAACAAAACAAACTTTACAATTTAAACTTAACTTCTCAATCCCTACATTTCCTTGCCTCTGTGCTATACCCTCTCTCATATAATAAATCTCAACTAGCACCCATGATCCTACCTTACAGTTAGATCACTACATAGGGTTGTGTCGTCGTATGGTTCTACACATGGGTAGACCAGCACGTCGACTCACGATAACCTGATGATCCTACCCCAAGGGTAGACCATGTACTAGGTCATCCATCTCATCATCATAAAAGCTACAGAGGAGGACTAGGATCTATGCTAGTCATGCACATATACTTACGGTGATAGTCATAGTGACTTTATAGTCGCATGAAATAAAAGTCAACCAAGTAATTATTTCCAAGAAATCGATAAAAACCTCAAAAATTGCCGTGAAACTAGAGCGATTTAATAAGCATAACCACACACATGTTCTTGACTAAGAGAATCCAAAATAAACATGATATCCAAGCAAGTACCTAATGCAAGCCACCCTTAATTCCTAAAAAATATGGATTACCTAATGTCACTATCATATTCTAAACACTTCCTAATGACATGATGATATTTTCTAAGGCTTCTAAGTCTCCTTAGGGTTCATTAGGGTTTCTTAGGTTACATTTTCCAACTTTACCCTTTTTAGGCTAAAAACCCTAAAATAGGTTTCTTATTTACAAAAATCCTAATTATTTCAATTATCCTCTTAAGGGTTCTTTAATCTCAAACCAAGTTCAGGATCATTAGGTTTCTTATTTACAAAAATCCTAATTATTTCAATTATCCTCTTAAGTGTTCTTTAATCTCAAAACAAGTTCAGGATCATTATATCTCTATTGTATGTGCACATTTTTGGATTAAAACCATTAAAACCCATATTTATCAAAATTAGGGTTTTTAAGCCCATTAATGCATAATCAAGTGTTCAAACCCCTAAAATAAGCATAATTTCATCTTTTTTAGATTTAACTCTCCCTTTTATTCTCAACAAGTTAGTATTACTCAAAATAACCAAAAAGAGACATTAAAATAGATTCCCATCTCAAATTAGTGTTTTGCCATAATTTAATGCGTTAAAAGTGGTGACTTAATGTACCTTTTAAATTATAATATATATAAGGCCTCAATTCCATTTTTATTAGATTCTACATATTTTTCTGATAAACTTTCATATATAATTTATCTTCATTTGATATTCCCATAATTAGTTTTTTTTTACAAGAAAATTTGTTTTCAACGAATCAAGAATAGCCACACGTATATTTGGAGTTTATTAAATCACATTGATGGGCCAGACTTGAGCCAACTGGCTCGTGCCACCTGGGCACCCAGGTTCGTAAGGCTACTTGCTCGCGAAACAAAGGAAAGCATGGAAATACCAAAAAGGCCTTACCTTTTCAACGTACACTCGAGGATAGGAAAGTGATTTCTCCTTCGGTCATCTTCAACCTCCCCATCTCTTTCACGTGAGCAGCCAGTCAACTAAGTACTTGACTTTGCTCATTACTGCACCTCTACATGATCCAAGACTTCCCAAAGCTCAGCCTCATCCTCCCAAACTCAAAGTACACCTCAATTGCTTCGTGGCTCCCCTGGAATGTCGGGACGAACTTGTTCTTCTTTGGCGAGAAGAAACCACCGGACCAAGGTATAAGTCAGGATGAATCCTAAAATTGGAGACACCAAAACATTCACCTACTCATTCCAGTATCGCGAGAATTGGTTACGATTTTGCTGGCGTTGAACAACACCCTCCGTTATATAGGGTAGGGTATTTGTTCCACTGGGATTGGGGAAACCCTTTTCACACCACGTAACGTGGCAAATACTAGTATGCATAGAACCCCCATGGCCTCTAAAAGATAGTGAACTAATGTCTAGATTCTCTCGTGTACTAAGTCAAGAGGAAAGTGGAGAAGAAATTCTCCCAGTTTTCCAATCAGACTTGAGGTAGGCCCCACGAAACATCCACCATTGGATCTCAGTTCTAATGGTTGTCATGCCACCCACATAAACAAAACTCAGAACTTAAGGATAAATAAACATGACATTTAAGGAAATCCTTCTCACTTTATGAAATCTCCCAAAATTCATAACTCTCAAACCATTCCCCCTTATAATTTCAAAATTTTAGGGAAACCCATTAATGACTTAATCTACTTGCGTGATAAATTTGGGGTCATAAATCAAAAGTACAAGAGTCTTTTATTCATGTGAAAGTTCTCACTTAATAAATCATATTTTATTCATATTTTCTCTTTCTTACTTTCTTATTTTCCTTTATTTGAATTTCTTGTATCACAAAAAACCTATAGATTTTGAAATATAATCCATTATGATCAATCACACATCTTTCCTCATATTGCTTATATTTTTTCATCTTTATTTCAATTTCATTTCTTATTTATGTATTATTTATGTTCTTTCAACTTTCCTTCCTCTTTTATCATCTTGGACCCACTAATACAATAAGATCCACAAAAACACATGCACAAGGAAAAATTTGTAAAAGAAACCCATATATTTATCATAAGTCATACAATTTACAGGCAAGTACATTTCTTTAGAAAAATTGCATTTACAACCATACAAACAAACTCAAGGTTGTAATAGCATCGCAAAGGAAGGAAATTGCACATAGTCATCGAGGATGCAAGAAATCATGGCGAGGAGATCGGTGAGGCAAATGTGAAACTGAGGGGCCCATTTCCTGAGATAAAGAACCATGGGTTGGGCAGAGAACAAAGAAGAACAAGGGAGTCATACCCTAGGTCAAAACCAAACTGTGAAGGGGAAACTCAGACACTGAGACATGAAAAACAACCCATGAGGAAAGGAGAGACCATTGGACCCCTTTCTGAGGTTAGAGAAACACTAAAAAGACTAGGCGGTGAATTGTAGGTGAGAAGCTCAAACGTATCTATAGGACCCAACGCCTCAAGGCATACCAGGGCACACATATAATGGGAAACTGGTTATAGGTTGATGGAGATGCGTACGAGAATGACAATTTCTCAAGAGGTGGTTTCTCTAGTGGAATCCAGTTCAAGGGAGATGAATATGAAAACCAAAATGGTAAGGCTTTCTTAGGGACCTGGAGATCAAATTAATTGCTGAGGAGATTTGTATGAGAATTGATAATTGTTTTTGAGCCCTTTTATAGGGAAGGGAGGCATCAAGGAGGTGGACAAGACCTTTGTGTAACGAGGAGAGTTCTAGCCTGATTGGGTGTTTCTCTGCTAGGGTAAGAAGTCCTATGAAACCTAGTGATGGAGATGCATACGAGAATGACAATTTCTCTAGAGGTGGTTTTTCTAGTGGAATCCAGCTCGAGGGAGACAAATATGAAAACCAAAATGGCATGGCTTTCTTAGGGACCTGGAGATCAAATTGATCATTGAGGAGAGTTGTACGAGAATTGATAATTGTTTTTGAGCCCTTTTATAGGGAAAGGGGGCATCAAGGAGGTGGACAAGACCTTTGTGTAACGAGGAGAGTTCTATCCCGATTGGGTGTTTCTTCACTTGGGCAAGAAGTCCTATGAAACCTAGGTTGGATAAGTTTGGGAGGGTGAGACAGATATAAGGGTGAAGTCATTAGAAATGGGGACTCATCCATGAATGAGATCGGGATGGATGAACTGTGGCCGGTGTAGAGTTCAACCTCGATAGGGAAATCGGGCGGGGGAGGAGGCACTCCCACTCGTAGAAAACTATAGGTCTACAAGTCAGACCCAAACTCATACTCCACGTGACACATGAAACAAAACACAAAAGCTATACCAAATTGACAAAATAAAATAAATTGTTATCTAATCCATATTTTAAACTACAGTTAAGATTACAAAATCAAATTGAGGGGTCAAACAAAGTCCTTTTGACTTGAAATTAGAACCATACGTAGACTAGGAGGTCTAGAATCTTCCTATCTAATTAGAATTAGGTTTCATTGAACTTTTTTTATCAAACTCATATATGTTATTATCTTAATATATATATATTATTAAAAGGCGAGATTAATGGAATTACCCTTTCCTTAGTGACTTGATTAACCCAAAATTTGAGTTTAAGTCAATAATGCATTATTTTTGGGGATTTATACGTCATATTAGATTCTATTTGATAGATGAAATCATTAAATTGCAAATTAGGGTTTCATATTAAGGGTCATTGATTGGTTTAAGATTTTAAGGATGTTAGAATTGTATCCACCATAAATAAATTTCATCCTCCAAGTTTTCTTAGACCACTTCCCACCTCAGGATTTTAGTTATCCCTTCTTATATTTTATAACTTTCAATAAAAGAATGTATTCAACATTTAGGGTTTGCAGTATATGAATTAATGGTTACCTTTATCATCATCTTCTAAGTCCATGGAAAAAACACTAGCTTGCCTCTTAGGTGGAGGATCCTGGT
Source organism: Alisma plantago-aquatica (assembly GCA_963693085.1). Taxonomy (NCBI): domain Eukaryota; kingdom Viridiplantae; phylum Streptophyta; class Magnoliopsida; order Alismatales; family Alismataceae; genus Alisma; species Alisma plantago-aquatica. The sequence continues at coordinate 1,332,611,643 of OY856410.1, read as the reverse complement.
TTCTATTTTGATTTGGATTTCCTTCCTTCTTCAGAAACTTTGGGAAACTTGTCCTAAGGTGTCCATTCTCTCCACAGTTGAAGCATGATCATGTACCATACCTACATGAACCTGAATGGTTCTTCTTGCATGTTGGGCATAAGGGCTTCTCAACTCCTACATCAGGCTCAGGTTCCTTCCTCTTATGGTTGTTGGGAGGTTGATGTTGATATTGATTGTTCTTTTGAGGAGCTTCTGTCTTGTATGATCTTTTGAGGTGGTCTTCTAGCTCTTAGACAACATCTAACACATCCTTATGGATTTTGTAGCCTCTTCCTAATAGGGAAAACCTTAAGTTGGGCTTGATTCCTTGGATGAACTTCTTTGTCCTCCTTCATTCATCATAATCATAATTGTACTTCTACATGATTCTAAACTTCATGTCATACTGGGTCACTGTCATGCCACCCACCTGAGCTAGATTGGCAAAATATAACTCCTTCTCTATCATGTCTTCAGACACAGTACTCCTGGAAGGCTTCAACAAATCCTTCCCATGTGAGTGTAGGTGCATTAACTGCTCTTGAGTTGACGAATTTCTCCCATTATGTACGAGATGATCCCTTCATCATGTGGTTGCAAAGTGAACCCTAGACTGTTGAGTGTAGTCCAGGTGACAAAAATAATGCTTCATGCTCCTAATCAATTCTTCTCGCTTGGTGACGACATCACCCTCCCCTTGTCCAGCAAAGGATTCGGGCTTGATCCTCAACAAGTGCACCAAGATCGGCTCGTGGTGTCTGGGTCGACATTGTCGTTGTCCTAGGGCATTGGTAATTAGTTGGACAAATTCCTCCAAACTTGCTTTAGGGTTCCTTCTTGGTCCACTTCTCTCACTAGAAGATCTAGCACCATCTTCCCTATCCTTTCTGTTGTTAGACTACGTAGGAGCCATCTATGAAAAAAGGTATACCTAGGGTTAGAACATGTGAATATTTATCTTATTGGTCATCTACTCATTGATCTAATACCATATTGTAACGTCCCTCCAAGCACATACATGACAACAAAAGAAAACCCTATGTTATCCATAACATGGGTCACTTGGTTAGGAGGAACAACACAAAATATGATATACATAGAAATAAGGTAAATGAAACACCATGTATTAAATCAAAAATATATTCATACATAGTTCTTTGAAAGGGAAAACATAAATTCTCTCATCTTGATCACAAGAATAATACATGCAGTCTAAGAAAATTCTAAAGCATGAAACGATAAACTAGACTAGACAATCTATTGAATTGGTAGATGGAATCCCACCAATCTAAAGTCCCCTTGAGTTAGATACAATTGAAGGCTCACTTCAATTCCCTCTTGCTCCTTGATCTAGGGACATCTCATCCCACAACCATGTGAAACAAAGCAACAACATCAGTAAGCGGCACTATACACATTATAAGAAAATAAAGTACATATAATTGACTTGAAAGAAAATCTTGACATGAATTTAACTTAAGCATTCTTGAAATTAATTACTTGACAGAAATAAGAACTGAATAAGTAAAATATGCACTCTCTATGATTTTCCCATTTAAGGGCTCATAATTGGCACGAATGCCCATGATTTGGATAGAAATCCCATAGCAACCCCTTAAGGTCCATGACTGGCTATGAAAGCACATAATTGGCATGAACACCCATAGTGACCCCTTGAGGTCCATTATAGAAAGAGCATATAAAACTTAATCAAATTCTTATAGCATGATTCTTAAATTTAAACATTAAATCTTTAACATAATTTGATTTCTCCCTCATGGTCTTAATATTACATGATTTACATGATCTTTCTTCAATGCCTTAACTATTACATGATCATAACATAAAAATTATTGAGCATTTTTGATAAACATAGGACTTTATAGGTATACCAAATAATAAGAAGTAATATAATTGGAGACATTAACATTATCTTAATTTCATTCATTAACATGCAATTTGAAACATAATAATAAAGCATCATAAGATTCAATTCAACCAAACTACATATGTATAGTGGCATGACTTGCTTACCTGGAGAAATACAAAACCAAATCTCGTCTCCCTGGTCTTGATTAAATCCTACGTTCCCTAAAATTACAATATTTATATTAATTATCACCTTGAACCCCATCCTAAACCCTAATTAGGGTCTTCTAGGAAAACATGGTGAGACACTCTTAAATTAGTGTTTGAAAACATAAAAATCAGGTTCCTATTTAAAAATCCTTTCTATTGACATTTTTTGCCAAATTTTCTAACATCATATGGATTTATTGTGATATTCTTAAAACTGACCAATGGTAGAGTGATATAAATCTAGGTTGGCGATAGATATAACACAAGGTAGTGAGGATGAGTTGGACTAATACATTGCTACCAAACCTGCACAAGGCCCGCTCATTTAGCTGCCACACCTGGGAGATAGTGTGCGAAAAGAAAAAAATGCCCATGGTAGTGTGACATGAGTAAGCAAGCTATCAGGGCCAAAAATGAGAAACGACCATTGTGTTTCTTTCTCCCAGTGTGAACCATGGACCTAGCTCCTGCATAGGGCCACCTAGCTCCAGTTGATAGCTGAGGACGCTACTCTTTACAGAGAGAGAGTCCTAACATCGAGTTCTGAAGGAAGAACTGGACTCACATAGCCTAGACTTAGGTGTTGTGGGCACCAGGGCTCGAGGTCTGATGTTGTCAATTATCGGAGAGCATTGCAAAGGCAAAAACTTGTACAGGGTCATCGAGGACACAAGAAAGCATGGTGAGGAGATTGATGATGCAAAGGAAAAATTGAGGAGCCCATCTCCTGAGATGAAGAACCGCTGAGCTATGGGTTGGGAGGAGAATAAAGAAGAATAAGTTAGTCATACCCCAGGTCAAAACCAACATGTGAAGGGGAAACACGGACACTGAGACATGAACAATGTCCCATGAGGCAAGGCGAGACCATTGGACCCTTTTCTAAGGTTGGAGAAGCACTTAAAAGACAAGGTGGTGAATTTCCAATGAGAAATTCAAATATAACTATAGGACCCAACGCCTCAAGGAATACAAGGTCAAACAGACAATGGGAAACATGTTCGAGGGTGACGGAGATGTTTACCAAAATGGAAATTTCTTGAGAGGTGGTGTCACCAGTGAAATCTATCTCAAGATTGTCATAGATGAAAACCAAAATGGTAAGGCTTTCTCAGGGACTTGGAGATCAAATCGATCAATGAGGAGAGATGTATGAGAAACTCTCATTTTTTTGACCCCTTTTATAGGGAGAGGAGGCAACTAGGAGGCAGTCAGGACCTTCATGTAACGAAGAGAGTTCTAGCCCGATTGGTCATTTCTCCGCTAGGGCAAGAAGTCTTAGGAAACTTGGGATGGAGAAGTTTTGGAGTGTAAGACAAATGCAAGGGTGAAGTCATTAGAAATGGGGACTCATCCAAGAGAGATTGGGATGGATGAACCCTGGCCAGTGTAGAGTCCGACCTGGATAGGGAAACTAGGTGGGGGAGAAGACACTCCCACTCATGGACAACATTGGTTCTGGGAGTTCAACCCAAACTCGTATTCAGTGTGAAACACCCAAGAACTATACCAAATTGACAAAATCAAATAAATTGTTATATAATCCATGTTTAAACTATAGTTAAATTTACAAAATCAAATTGAGGGGTCAAACAAAGTCCTTTTGACTAAAACTTTGAACCATATGTATACTAAGAGGTTTAGAATATATCCTATCTGATTAGATTTAGGTTTCATTCACCATTTGTTTATCAAACTCATATGGGTTATTATCTTAATTTATATTATTGAAACATGAGATTAATGGAGTTACCCTTTCCTTTGTGAATTGACTAACCTAAAATTCAAGGTTAAGGTTATAATGCATTATTTTTGGGGATTTCTAGGTCACTTTAGATTCTAGTTGATAGATGAAATCATTAATTTGCAACTTAGGGTTTTAGATTAAGGGTCATTGATAGGTTTAAGATTTTTAGGATGTTATAGTCTCACTCGTCAAGTACTCAGTAAATAACTTATAAGGAGAGGAAAATTCCATCAACATCACTCACAACAATCCACATATATCATAATTCACCCTAACACTACCAATATGGAAACCCTTATTCAAGGTCATGTTGGGTAGTGTTAAAATACACCAAACAACATGTGATCTTGTGGTGACTTCAAGTCTAAGGAAAAAAATCACCACTATAACATGAGATATGATTTTGGCTACGATTTATGGCTCCCAAGTATTGTCTAGTAGATTTATTCACAATAGGTACCTATATGTTTAACTAGATATCCAATATCATGACCAATTGAAGATAGTTATTAGTCAACTGAATACTAGTATTAATGCATTATTGTTATCCTAATTTCCATAATAAACAGAGTATATACCTATGTAATATTGTATACTCTTAGCATACACATGATATATTGTTCGGGTCCTCAACATGAAGCCATATATTATTGATTCATACATTCTTAAGACATTATGATATCTAATTATTATCTCATATTTAAGCAAACATCATAATTGGAATTGTTTTTATTAATAACCAAATAAACTATAAAAAGTGTAATTACAATAATCATATGACTAGCTCTCATGACACACTAATGATAGTTTTTCATTTGCACTAGATCCAATAACTCACGACTTTAAATGCAAGTAATATAACATGCTTTTCATACTTATACTATGAAAGTGCTTATGTGATAGGGTCAACAATATTGGTTTCCGTTGCTACAATGCAAATATTCACACATCCTTATTGTAAGACCTCTTATATGTGATGGTATACTTCTAATATATTCTTGGGACAATGATATGATATGAATTCCTTAGTTAGTGCAATGGAACCATAGTTGTTGCATTATGGCTCTGCTACATCGACAATGGATTGAAGAACATAAGTTCACCAATGAGATTTTTGATCCATACAACTTCCTTGTCTGCCCTAAAGGTAGCAATATACTCAACCTCTATTGTAGAATAAACCATTGATCTCTTTCTTGGAACTTTTCAAATCTCACAACTTCCACATTCAAGAAACACAAAACTTGATTGCAATTGATAATCTTCATTATTAGTTAGGAACCTAGTGTTGGTGTAACTCTTTACAATAAACTCTTCCTCACCATCATAATAAGGAACCGATCCTTAGATCTTCTCAAGTATTTTGTTATTTTCTTTACAATACTGTAATGGATTAGGTTTTCTCAAGTACTTAAGGACATTCCTTATAACAATCTAGTGACCATTAATAGGGTCTGATTAGTACCTACTTCATGCTCAAATCATATGTGACATTGGGATGTGTGCATAACATTGCGTACATGATAGATCTAGTTGAAGATATATATGGAATGTTATTCATGTGTTCCCTTTCTTTATAAGAGTGGGGGCATTGAGCTCTAAAGAGACTTACTCCATGAGACATGAGTAATTTTCCTCTCTTTGACTCCTTTTAAGCACCTTTTCAATGTAAGTACATTGACTTAGACCAAGAAGCCTTCTAGATGTATATATATAGATCTTGTATCCTAATATATATGATGCTTCTCCTAAGTCATTCCTGAAGAAAGTGTTTTCCAACAATATTTTAACTAACTATAGAGTAAAGATGTGCTTCCCCATCAATAGTATGTCATCTAGATACAATATGAGGAATATAATTGTGCTCCCACTAGGGTTTGGGTGGTTGTGGCAATCAAGGAAGAAGCCTGAGGGCCATCCATCCCTACATAGTGCACATGTTCTCCTTCTCCTCTGATAGCATGATGAAAAATGAAGTTGGCTAATCTTAGCCATGTGAAGAGTAGAAGATTGTGGGTACAAGTCTTGGGCAAAGAAGAGCAGTTCAAGATGAAACATCAATATGATCCTCTAGTGATTGAGGAAGGTAAGAGATTTGTTATCATATATGTTGAAACTTACAAGGACATGGAGAAAACTTGGGAACATACTATCTTAGTCTATTTCATGGCAAAAATACCCTAATATTACAACTTCTTAGCATGGACTAGGCGTGTTTTGAAACTGAACGGGGGGCGGGGGTTCCACCTATTTTTAAATCTAGATAATTTTTTCTTATATCAATTCAATAATATATGAAAAAAAATCAATCCTTAGCATGGGATTAAGATGGTTTGATTAATAGGTTGGTTGTTCTCAAATAGAATCATACCAATGATGATCTAAAAAAGGACTTGTTCATTTCTATTCCAGTTTGGATTAAGATCCTTAGTTTGAGGAGGAATTGGTATGAGAGGGAGGTGGGATAGTCACTTCAGGAGTGCATAAAATTCTCAGATTAGATCTCAGATCCATCTAATAGGAATCCCTCAAGGAAGCAAAGGTTTTGGTGGAAATACTTATAGAGGAGGATCCACCTAAGGAGATCTGGCTCAATCTACCAAAGAGAGATCTGATCTCAATGGAGATACAATATCATCATATACCAAATAACTGTCCAGATTGTAAGGTATTTGGACATCACGAAGGGGATTGTCTGTTGTACAAGGAAGAAAGAACAGAGGCTCAAAAAGAAAAACCTAAAAAAGTATGAATTCTAGAAAATCATAAATGATTTAGTGTGGATAATGAAAAGAACAATGATAACCCAAAAATAGAGGTGGAGGATATAGTTGATGACTCTTCAGTAGATGATAGGTCAACTAAGAACACTACATATGAAACAGGCAAGATTGCATAGCATCCTTAAACTGAGGTAGAGAAGGCAACTGACATCCCTACCAATAATTGGTTTGAAAGGCTTGAGTTAGAGGAGGTTGAGGGGACTCAAAATATTGATATTGATAAAAAAGGATGAGGGTTCCAAGAATATTATAAAAAGTTCTAGGGTGACTGAGTCATGCAAAACTCGATCAATGAATAGATTTCATAAATGACATTCTTCATGTCCAACATCCATGTCTCCTGGTATTCATGGAATAGAAGGGAGGCTAGGAAGGTTATAAGAACAATCCAAGATTCTATGGTGGGATTATTGGAGAGAATAATTAAGAATTTTAGAAAGAATATGATGTCGAGGATGTTCACAACAGGTTGCAAAGTGATTTAAAGTCATGATCATAATACTAAGAATTGGTGTTGGATGGAACCCCAAATCTTAATAGCTGGATCCAAATGACATGGATGATCAATAGATCACAACTAATTGCTTCAACAAAGGTGTTTTGAAGATCAATTTAACAATGGCATATGAACGCAACCAGATGTCCAAGAGATCTCACCTTCGGGATAAATTGGAATATTTATCTACTAGAATAAGATCCCCATGGATCATATTTGGATATTTCAATAATATTAGAAAGAGGGAAAAGAAGGTAGGAGGTAGAGAATATCTGAATGAGGTTTTGAGCTTGTACAATGTAGAATTTTATAATTCCTGCTTCTCTAAAATTCCTATCATTGACAAAGAATCCTTCCCCTAAAACAACAATGATAGAAGGGGTAAATGCATCATGTGCAAACTGGATAGAGCATTATTCAGTGATGATTTGCCTAAATGCCTCCTAGGTTCAAAAACTAAACTGCTGACCTCTTGTTTCTCTCACCATGTGGCTTTACATGTCAAATAAAGGTGGTTTCTAGGAAACACAAACCTTTATGTTTCCTAAAGAAATGGAAAGACTAGCCCAGTTGCAAAGAGATTATTGAAGAATCTTTGAGAGAGGAAGGTCATGAGAATCCCATCTTTTGCTTCAACCAAAGACTCGAGAATGTCAAAAGAAATCTAAAAAGATGGGCGAGAAAGTTTGTGAATATGAACAATCTGTTATAGAATGATAAGGATGAGCTAGATGATATATCTAAAGCATTGAGATGCAAACACCTAGATGAAGATCTCTTTGATGCTAAAAGAGTCAGATTTGATCAAATCAAAGTTCTAGACAAGGCAAAGGAGAAGTTCTATTGGTGATGCACTCATTCCAATTGGATTGAAAATGGTGATCGAAATACAAAATGCTACTACTCAATTGTGAAGAGGAGGAGGTCGTCAATACCATCCTTGAGTTATATGATGTTGACAGTAACTACATTGATGATGGGGAAGGGATTATAAAAGAAACAAATGAACTCTTTCAAAAACCATACAATAAAGAACAAGCTTTATCAATCAACAACATGAACTAGAAAAAGTTGGTGAGTGATGAAGATAATGATATGTTGTGCAAATTACCCAATGAGGGGGAAAATAAGAAGGAAACGTGGAGTATTGGAGCTCAAAAAACCTTGTGCAGATGAGTTTAGTGGATTTTTATTCAGGAAGAATAGGGAGACAATTAAAGATCCCATGTTTGATACCATCACATGGTTCTTGAATGGAGGTAGAATGGTTAAAAATATCAACCATGTATTCTTGGCTTTAATTCCCAAGAATAAGATTAATTATACACAATTTTACTTCCATCCCATCCCATGATGATGTCTTACACAAATAAATCACGAAGAACATTACTAATAAATAGTTGAACATACTTCCTAATCTCATATCCCCTAACCATGGCTCCTTCATCAGGGGGAGGAATATTGAATATTGGGCTATGTAGACTGTTGAGTTCACATTAAATTTTATTGTGGAACATAGTACACCTTCAACCTATCTTGAATTGGACATCACCAAACCGTACAACACAATATATTGGAATTATATGTGGAATTTCATGGAAGGTTTTAGACTTTGTGTTGGATGGATAAGGTTGATTCAACATTGTGTTACAACACTTCTTTCTCTTACTTATCAATGAAAACTCAGAAAGCCACTTGTCAAGCTCTAATGGCCTAAGGTAAGGTGATCATTTTTCACCCTTGTTCTTGGAAATTGTCATGGAGGGTCTGACAAGAATGGTTGATAGTAGGGTGGAGAAGAAGCTCCTCAACATAGATACTATTATTGACCTAGAGGTTATACATTGTCCATATTTTGATAATGACTTAACCATTCCATTCATATGTATCTAATATGTCTATTCAAGATTGATTTTAGGTGTTAGGTACTTGACAAGGATCAAAATTCTCAAGCCCTAATTTGCCCAAGTTCAAGTCAAAAGCTATACAAGTGTATAATTTAGGAAATCCATGTAAACGACCTTAGAAGATTTTTATAATCACTTGTATTGATGTATTGTCTTGTAACTAAGATGAGAAAATTGTTTGGGACACTTAGAACCAATTTCTAATCACCTTTAATGCACTTTAGAAAATTGATCACAGGCAGTCAATCGGTCGAGTTACAATCTTGACCAATCCACTTGGATCAATTCTATGAAGAATGCATCGGTCGAGTTGTGTTTTCATAGAATTCGACTGATGGGGTTACTGACCAAACACAACTTTCATTGGTCAATTGAGTTTCCCCAGGACAAACTTGATAGATGGTTTGAAATTTGGGTTTGTCTTTTACCCTATTCGTTTTAACCTCAAATTTCTTATGTAATGAAAGGTGTAATTCTCTTTTAAAGAATAAATGAAATATATTTTTGATTTGTGATGGATTTCATGTAAAATGGACTTGATTGATTGATATTGGGCTTTGTTGGCCATTGAGCCCAATTGTAAAGAAAGGAGAAATGAAAAGGAAAAAGATTTAATTAATAAAAGGAGAATATGTGAAATAGATTTTTATAAGAGGATAAAGGCAAATATATAATTACCAAGGTGGTAATTCGTTCCTTTAGGTTTTCTTGAGGTCCAAGGGACCCAAAATAACAAGATAATGGCAAAGGGAAAAGAAATACTAATTAAATTTGGATTAAATGATGGATAACTTGGGATGGAAGGAAACCTTCCCATCCCTTGGAATTTGATTCCCAAATTTGATAAATAGTTAGATAATGCCAAGATGAAAGTTTTCTTAAAATTTGAGACAAAAACGAGTTGTGGTTTAGGAGATATGAATTTCTCAAGTTATCTCCAAAATATGGAATTATTTTGATATTAGGAAAATGTTTTTCCTTTTGGATGATCGCGTGCAATGAGAACCATTAGATCTCGATCCAATGTTGGACACTCATCCTCTAAGTCCCACACGGACTGGGACTTTTCTGAGTTGCAGAGGGATTTTCCCTCTTAAATTCCTTTTAATCCAGAGTGTTTGGAAGCCAGCTATTGTTTACTTTGATTTCAGGAGAGTAAACTGATGAGAACCATCCCTACTTTGTAGGGGATTGGTCGTCGTTTTGGGAAATACCCAAATCTCATGAACCTGCCTTCAACCCTATATATAGGGGGGTGAGAGAGGGTATCAACATGCCTAATTTCTAACCTAAACACTACAACTGATTGCAAGGAGTGTTCTCGTTCCTCCAATTGCCCCTTTCACCCTAACCTTCCCCTCGTCCACCCAGGTTGCCTCGCCGGAGTTTGGCAGGTTGGCGGCGGTGCTAGCGTGGCTAGGACGAGCAATTGAAGGTCTCGTCAGGTTCAGTGAGGGACGATGGAGCCTTCTGGATCCTCGCCTTGCTCATAGGTAGCCAACATCCCGAAGTCAACTACAAGGTTGACCATCGCAATAGCAAGCACAGTCACAAGGAAGAAGAAGACCCCATGGTCTTTTACCAAACTGCCCCTCCTTATCTGCAGTCCAGGTAAGGACATTCTAGTCTATTCACATACTTCAGATCGTAGAATAGGTGCATGAATCCAGAGCCGTTGGATCCTCAGTGGACCCGCCGCGGACCATGGATCGAGCGATCCCCATTTTTCTAAGGATTAACAAAAATATCTAGAAAAAGAATTTTCTTTGTAAAAATCATATCTTTTACTAGAAAACTCGGATAAGAAACCTTTATACATGAAAATAGATCAAAAAAATATGAGGGATAAGTTAAAAATCGTTTGGAAGCCTAAATAAGTATCTTTTTGCAAAAGAGTATAATTTTGATGGAAAAAGTATTAATTTGTGGTTAGAAACCCTAACTGATGATAAAGGGTAGATTTAATAGTACAAATAAGTTAATTCGAGCATGGTTAACTTATTCAATGATGAATATGAATATTAACCTATTTTGAAGATGAAATTGCAAGATTTAGGGTTTTTGACCTAATATGATGGTTAATATACTTAGAAACCCTAAATAGGAGAAAAGGGAAAGAAAAGTGCTTGTAATTTGAAATTAGGGTTTCATGTTGCTAAAAGATGATCTTAGGATCTTTTGTGAAAGAAAGATGAGATAATTAGGGTTTGTGAGTAATTTTATAAAATTAGGGTTTAAAATAATAAGAATGAAGTGAAACCCTAATTGTAATTGAAACCCTAAAAAGGACTAGTAACCCTAGGAAACAACTAGGATTAATAGACCATGATGGCATGATTAATGATAGAAAAATTGGATGCATATTTCAGGATCAACTTGTGTGTGTGCTAGCTTGGTTTCTTGCTTGGTTGAACTGTATCTGCACTCAAGTTATTTGGACAGGTATGTGGTTAATTATGGTTAATCACATTAGTTTCCCGAGGGTTTTTCTTGATGGTTAGTCACATTGAATGCAACCTATATGTTTGCATGTTCATACTTGCAAATTATAAAGTCATTATGATTATCACAATTGTAATATAAATGTGTATTCTCGCACCTACATGCCACCCTGATGGATGATGCAAAAAGGTCAAGCCCAGGAGGGAAGACCAATGGGCACCATGAGAGGTGACCCCAGACACCAAGCTCGGGAATGAGAAGGTGGTCTATGTTGCATGGCTAATGGGCACCATGAGGGGTGACCCTAGGCACCAGGCTTGAGATTGAGAAGGTGTCCTTAGGTCAATGGAAAAAGAGAAACCCTAGAGGGGGTAATCCAAGGTTAGGGCAAAAGTGGTGGAGAATGACACATTGAAAATGTAAATTGGCTTGTTAATTACCTTGATTGTGCTAAGTAGTTTGTTAGCCATATTTGTGAAATTTTGGTTGTCCCCACATATCGTCATATTCTTATATGCTGACCGACGTTTTGTTTGTCAGAAATTTAGGTACAACGTTGAAATGAACAAATAGTAAACTGACACATTGTGAAAATAAGAGATAACGTGCAAGGAGGATTAGATAGAATGGATCCATGGTGGAAAAACCTCAAAGAATGGAAAGAGGCCTGAAGAAACTGCACATGAGGCCCCCAACCCTGAACCAATACCCTTCAACAACCTTGAACAAGAGGAGGGATCGAGATATGAGGAACAACATGTGTACAAGGAGGTTGCCCAGATGGAGGAGGAACTGGCTCGTGGTCCAGAACCGACTATGGTAGTCCACACTACGGATGCGATGTGGATGGAGCAACAAAAATGGCTGACCGAGAATATCCATGCCTTGGTCCTCAGGGACATAGCTAGAGATGAGAATGGCGAGCCACTACCTGTTCGTCCTCGACTGGGAGCCACCATCTTAGACTTCATCAAGCTAAACATCGAGAATTTCTGGGGAGAAGATAAGTCTAAAGTGGTTGACAAGGCGGAGGCTTGGCTGCTTGCAGTTGAGAATGGATTTTGTATACTTGAAGTACAACCAAATAAGAAGGTTCTCTTTGCTACTCACCTATTGGAAGGTGCATCTAAGATATGGTGGGAGAACCATATCACAGGGAGAGACTTAAGTGAAGAACCTATGGCGTGGACCAATTTTAAGACCATCTTCACTGCCAGATTCATTCCTGTCTCAACCAAGAAGGAGAAGGAAAGACAATTCACTAACATGACTCAAGGAAGCTCATCAGTTGTGGACTTTGGTCGCAAGTTCCGCATCCTGGAACATTTCAGTCATATGATGGATGAAGAAAGGAGGGTGGACCACTTCATAGAGCATCTACACCCTACCATCAAGCCTCATATGATGGCTAGTAAGCCGAAGACCTTCTCATAAGCCTACAACACCGCCTTGGACATGGAAAGGATGGTGATTCCTGCATAGAATCCCTCCAAGGGATACCTGGGTTTCAATGAAGGAGCTCAGGGGCTGAAGAATGAACACAAGAAGGTACAAGGGCGCAACCACAACAAAAGCAAGCATGGGCACAAAGGCAAGCCCCGTGGTCGCCCCCAGCAGTGTCGCACCTGGAGACGGACACATCATGTGAAGTGTCGCTTTGAGAAGAAGGTGTGTTTCAGATGTCAGCAAGAGGGACACTTCATCGTCAATTGCTTTCAGCCTGACCCAAAGGGACCTTTGGCGTCAGAACCTGTGACAGCACGACCGGTGGCTGCAACACCTCTAGCAGGAGCATCGGCCGGTGCACCCCTAGTTGGAGAGAGAAAGTAAGCTAGAGTATTTGCCATTGACAATGAAGAAGCTCAGGAGAATGCTAATAGGCTGATCGAGGGCAATAACCCCTAGAGTTTTCCTTTTAGTTCAGTAGATCATGTAGTAGTTTTTGATATGGCATAAACTATGTAGGCATGTTGAAAGTCAGGGGACAAAATGTAAAAGCACTCTTTGATTCTGGTTCTACTAATACTTTTATTTCGAGAAATCTGGCAACTATGCTTTGTTTGGATATCAAGGATTTGGGTTATGTTTTGGATGTCACAACACTGAGTGGTCATATTTATACATCTCTTTTGAAAACTCCCATCTTTCCAGTAAAGTATCTGAACCATCAGCTTCCCACTGACTTCATCCTTCTCGATATGAATGATTTTGATGTAATCATCTGTATGGATTGGCTTTCCACCTACAGAACCCAGATTAACTGTAGAGAGAAGAAGATTCTTATTAGGAAAATTGGCCATCCACACTTCACCATTCGAGGAAGGAATGATGTGATAACCAGCCTTTATGTGTCTGTCTTGAAAGTTGAACAGATGCTATCCAAAGGTTGTTGAGCCTACCTAGCCATTGTTATCGTACCTAAGGTTAAGGGGCGATCCTTAGAAGAGATAGAGGTGGTTCAGGAGTATGCAGATGCGTTTCTGAATGATCTAACAGGGATTCCCCCTGAGAGGAATGTGGATTTCTCCATTGAATTAGCTCCTGGGACTAAACCTATATCTAAGGCACCCTATAGAATGGCCTCTGCAAAGTTTCTTGAGTAGAAAAACCAGTTGCAGGAGTTGTTGGATAAAGTCTTTATCCAACCCAGTACATCACCTTGGGGAGCACCAGTCCTCTTTGTGAAGAAGAATGATGGGTCGCCTAGGATGTGTATTGACTATCTCATGATCAACCAAGCAACCATTAAGAACAAGTATCCTTTTACTAGAATAGATGACCTATTTAACCAACTCAAATAAGCTCGAGTCTTTTCCAAGATCGATTTGAGGTCAGGATACCACCAGGTGAGAGTACGGAGTGAGGATATACCTAAAACGGCTTTCCGGACCCAATATGGCCACTATGAGTTTGTGTTCATGCCATTTGGATTATCCAATGCACCTAGTGTCTTTATGAACCTCATGAACAGTGTGTTCCAACCTTTCCTTGACTCTTTTGTGATAGTGTTCATAGATGACATCTTGATGTACTCGGATGACCTAGCCCAACATCGTGACCACCTGGGTAGAGTCCTTGATATCCTGAAAAAGCATAAGTTTTTTAGAAAGTTCTCAAAATGTGAGTTTTGGTTGGACCAAGTCATGTTTCTTGGACACATCATCTCAGGAGGAAGAATTTTCGTAGATCCCGCCAAAGTATCAGCAGTTCGAAAGAACCCCTCTGAGATTCGTAGCTTCTTGGGGTTGGCTAGATATTACTGTCTCTTCGTCAATGATTTCTCAAAGACTATGTTGCCACTGACCATGTTAACCTGGAAGGATGTGAAGTTTGTGTGGTCTGACTTATGTGAAGCTCGCTTCCAGGAGTTGAAGGAGAAGCTAACTACCGCCCCTGTGTTGACTCTACCTTTTGGCAATGAGGGTTTCATGATATTCACCGATGCTTCCAAGATGGGACTTGGCTATGTGTTGGAATAGAATCAACACGTGGTTGCATATGCTTCCCGACAGCTCAAGCCCAATGAGGTGAATTATCCGACACATGACCTAGAGTTGGCTGCTATTATCCATGCCTTGAAGATATGGCAGCATTACTTGTACAGTGCTACCTTCAAGATCTTCACCGACCATAAGAGCTTAAAGTACATACTGACACAGAAAGACTTGAACCTACGACAATGACGATGGATGGAGTATATGAAGGATTACAACTTCACCATCGCCTATCATTCTGGTAAGGAAAATGTCGTAGTGGATGCTTTGAGACAGAAACAACTTAAGTTTATAGTTGTTTTGTACAGTCAGTGGAAGAGTTTGAAGGAGCTGGTGGAGTGGACTCCACAACTGCTAGAAGATTGAGTTTGTTTGGCTAATATACATATTCAATCAGAGTTGTTAAGTGAGATCATACTAGCACAGTTGACCAGTGAAGAACTAGACAAGATGAAAAGTTTGATGATGAAACCACATACTTGTCTATCTGTGGGAGTAGATAGAGGAATCAGGTTTGAGAATCGCATATGGGTTTCGATGGATTCATCGATAAAGGAACATATCTTGCAAGAGGCTCAAGGATCCAAATACACAATGCACCCAGGAACTACTAAGATGTTCAAGGACCTGCAGTAGTTTTTTTGGTGACCAGGAATGAAGAAAGAAATTGTGGCATGTGTGGCCAGCTGTCTTATGTGCCAGATGGTGAAGGCTGAACACCAATGACCTGGTAGGCTTTTACAGTCAATAGAGATTTAAGAATGGAAATGGAAGCAGATCACCATGGATTTTGTGGTAGGTCTACCCCAGACCAGGAAAGGTCATGATGTGATATGGGTCATGGTAGATTGTATTACCAAGTCAGCATACATCCTTGCCTTAAAGACCACTGCTAAAGTGTCAGACCTAGTTGAGTTGTATATCTAAGAGATAGTGTGTTTGCATAGCATGCTCGGTTTCATCATATCAGATAGAGACCCAAAGTTCACTTCCAAGTTGTGGAAGCAAGTTTAAGAGGAACTTGGTACCAGGTTGAAGTTTAGTACCGCTTATCACCCCCGGACAGATGGTCAGTCAGAAAGGACGATCTAGACATTAGAAGATATGTTGAGAGCTTGTGTGCTCGATTGGGGTAGTACTTACCTTTAGCGGAGTATGCCTACAACAACAACTACCAAGCTAGTATCGAGATGCCTCCGTATGAAGCTTTGTACGGGAGACCGTGTCGGTCCCCACTTCACTGGGATGATGTGGGTGAGAGGACCCTATTGAGGTCAGATGAGCTCCAAGTGTATGCTGATAAAGTTTCTTTGATCAAGCAAAGGCTGAAGAGAGCCCAAGATCGACATAACTCATATGCTGATGATGCAAAGCAGACTGATGTGCATTTCACTGTTGGAGAGCATGTGTTTTTGAAAATCCGACAGCTCTGAGCTATAGCTAAGAATAGAGGAAAGCTGAGTCCTAAATACGTGGGTTTGTTTGAAGTGTTAGAACAGATTGGTGAAGATGCATATCATTTGGCGTTACCCCCTCAGTATAGCATGATGCATGATGTGTTCCACAAGTTCAATCTGAAGTGATGTGTGTAAGATCTGAGCCATGTGTTGAGCATTGAACCTATTGAGCTTCAAGGGAAGCTGACTTATCCTGAGAAACGTTTGTAGATTCTAGATACTAAGGTTAAAGAGCTCAGATGAAAGAATATAGAGATGGTAAAGGTTCTTTGGAGGCACCATGGAGAGGATGAGGCCACATAGGAGCTGAAGGCAGACACGGAGAAAGCATACCCTAATTTGTTTGTTTGATTGTTCGAATTTTGAGGGCAAAATTCCTATAAGGAGGGAAGGATGTTATAACCTCAAATTTCTTAAGTATGTAATGAAAGGTGTAATTCTCTTTTAAAGAATAAATGAAATCTATTTTTGATTTGTGATGGATTTTGTGTGAATCGGCCTTGATTGATTGATATTGGGCTTTGTTGGCCATTAAGCCCAATTCTAAAGAAAGGAGAAATAAAAAGGAAAAGGATTTAATTAATAAAAGGAGAATATGTGAAATAGTCTTTTATAAGAGGATAAAGGCAAATAGATAATTCCCAAGGTGGGAGTTCGTGCCTTTAGGTTTTCTTGAGGTCCAAGGGACCCAAAAATAACAAGATAATGGCAAAGGGAAAAGAAATACTAATTAAATTTGGATTAAATGATGGATAACTTTGGAGGGAAGGAAACCTTTCCATCCGTTGAAATTTGCTTCCCAAATTTGATAAATAGTTAGATAATGCAAAGATGAAATGTCCCTTAGGAGCTATGGTTTAGGAGATATGAATTTCTAAAGTTATCTCCAAAATATGGAATTATGTTGATATTAGGAAAATGTTTTTCCTTTTGGATGATCGCGTGCAATAAGAATCGTTGGATCTTAATCCAACACTGGATGCTCATCGTCTAAGTCCCAAATGGACTGGGACTCTGTCGAGTTGCAGAGGGATTTTCCCTCTCAAATTCTTTGTAATCAAGAGCGTTTATAAGTGAGCTATTGTTTCCTTCGAGTTCAAGAGAGTAAACCGATGAGAACCATCCCTACTTGGTAGGGGATTGGTCTTCATTTTGGGAAATACCCAAATGTCGCAAACCTGCCTTCAACCCTATATATAGGGGAGGGTGAGGGATGGTATCAGCGTGCCTAATTGCTACCATAAATGTTGTGACTGATTGCAAGGAGTGTTCTCGTTCCTCCAATTGCCCCTTTCACCCTGACCTTCCCCCTCGTCCACCCAGGTAGCCTCGTCAGAGTCTGGTAGGTTGGCGGCGATGCTAGCATGGCTAGGATGAGGAATTGAAGGCCTCGTCAGGTTCAGTGAGGGACAACAGAGAATTTTGGATCCTCGCCTAGCTCGCAGGTGACCAACATCCCAGAGTCAACTACAAGGTTCACCATCGCAACGACAAGTAGAGTCGCAAGGAAGAAGAGGACCCCGTGGTCTTTTACCAAACTGCCCCTCCTTATCTTCTGTCCATGTACGGACAGTCTAGTCTATTTGCATACTTCAGATCATAGAATAGGTGTGTGAATCATGCATTGTTGGATCCTTAATGGACCCACAAACCATGGATCGAGCAATCCCCGTTTTTCTAAGGATTAACAAATAATTCAGAAAAAGGATTTTCTTTGTAAAAATCATATCTTTTCCTAGAAAACTCGGATGAGAAAATTTTATCATGAAAATTGATCAGAAAAATATGAGGGATAAGTTAAAAATGGTTTGAAAGCCTAAATCAGTATCTTTTTGTAAAAGTGTATAATTTTGATGGAAAAAGTATTAATTTGTGGTTAGAAACCCTAATTGATGATAAAGGGTAGATTTAATAGTACAAATAAGTTAATTTGTACATGGTTAACTTGTTTAATGATGAAGATGAGTATTAACCTGTTTTGAAGATGAAATTGCAAGATTTAGGGTTTTTAACCTAATATGATGGTTAATGTACTTAGAAACCCTAAATAGGAGAAAAAGGAAAGAAAAGTGCTTGTAATATGAAATTAGGGTTTCATGTTGCTAAAAGATGATCTTAGGATCTTTTGTGAAATAAAGATGAGATAATTAGGGTTTGTGAGTAATTTTATAAAATTAGGGTTTAAAATAATAAGAATGAAGTGAAACCCTAATTGTAATCGAAACCCTAGAAAGGACTAGTAACTATAGGAAAAAACTAGGATTAATAGACGATGATGGCATGATTAATGATTGAAAAATTGGATGCATATTTCAGGATCAACTTGTGTGTGTGCTTGCTTGATTTCTTGCTTGGTTTAATTGTATCTGCACTCAAGTCATCTGGACAGGAATGTGGTTAATTATGGTTATTCCCATTAGTTTCCCGAGGGTTTTTCCGGATGGTTAATTGCATTGAATGCAACCTATCCGTTTGGATGTTCATACTTGCAAATTATAAAGTCTCTATGATTATCACAATTGTAATATAAATGTGTATTCTCGCACCTACATGCCACCCTGATGGATGATGCAAAAAGGTCAAGCCTAGGAGGGAAGACCAATGGGCACCATGAGAGGTGACCCCATACACCAAGCTCGGGAATGAGAAGGTGGTTTATGTTGCATGACTAATGGGCACCATGAGGGGTGACCCCAGGCACCAAGCTCGGGATTGAGAAGGTGGCCTTAGGTCAATGGCAAAAGAGAAACCCTAGAGGGGTAATCCAGTGTTAGGGCAAATGCGGTGGAGAATGACACATTGAAAACGTAAATTGGATTGTTAATTACCTTGATTGTGATAATTAATTTCTTAGCCATATTTGTGAAATTTTGGTTGTCTCCACTTATATGCTGACTGACATTTTGTTTGTCGGTGATTTAGGTACAACCTTGAAATGAACAAATAGTAAAGTGACACATTGTGAAAATAAGAGATAAAGTGCAAGGAGAATTAGATAGAATAGATCCAAGTTGTGAATAGAAGTAGATTTCCAAAAATTTTGAAAAGGTATGCAAAATTTTATTTTATACCAGATTTCAGTTTAGTTGGTAGAATTTCATAATTATTATTGATTAATTGTCGAACCTTTGATCCAATTTATTAGCATAACGACTCTGACCTCTTGGTCTCCATTAATTGGGGGTTATCAGGAGGTGGGGTCTTTACACTATTGGTCGAGTTACATTTATTGAAACTTGACCGATTGCATTGTACGGAAATTACATAAAAAGTGATTGTGACAGTTGGTAAGTTATTTGGGCGAAAATAGATCTGTTTCCTTAGACAAAAATGGTTATTTTTCGACCGTAAGTGCACCCCAACTAAAAGGGGCACCCTCAGCTATAAATAGGACCTCAGGGAGTTCATTCCAAGGTTTCTTATTCCATATATGCTTGGTTCTTTCTTAGTTGAGAGTGTTGCACACCTTTGAGCTCCTTTTTCTCTCTACCTTCAAGTCAAATCTATGAGTACGAGTGAGATATGATCCGTTGTAAGAGAGCTACCTCTTATATTCATGTAAAGCTCTCCACCTCCATCTTCCTACCCCCTATCCTATTAAAGAAAAGGCTGAAGATCTTCTTTGAGTGAAGGAAAAGGAGTTTTTTTTCTTCAAGGTTGAAGAAAGCATGGTGTTCCAGATCTCCAAGTGAAGGAGATAGGCAAGGCGGACACTCAAGAAGGATAGATAATTCCTTGATAGCCAAAGACTTGAAGGAGTGGGTAAGTCTAGGTTGATGGCTGAAGACTCCATCGTTCAAGTAGGTAAGCTCCTTCTATAGGTTGAAAATCCTTGCTTGAGGTACTAAGCCTTTGGATGAATGTGGTTTTGTCTTGTAATATTATGATGGAATATAATAGTACCAAGATTGCAAAGTCCTAGAGCCTAACCACCTCTAGATAGTGGACTGACTCACTTCAAGTTTGAGTGTGGAACCACTCTAAACCACTTTGTCCAAGTGTATGTTCTTCCTTGTCTCTCACCCTCAGTATGCATGTTAGTTAGGAATTCAAATTGGATGAATGTTTAAGTTTTTTCACTTAATATAACTTGGTGGTCTAATTTGTTTTCTGAGATTTGTGAAGCTCTATTCACCCCCCTTTAGAGCCCTTTGATCCAACAACTATTAGGCACACACATGTCTTTCCTCATCTACTATTTGTAGATGATATCATAGTGTTCATTTAGGGTATAGTTAACACCTTGTCAGATCTGAAGAAGACACTAATTGACTTTAGGGAAATCTAACACATGATGCTTAATGACAACAAGTCTGATGTTTACTTATTCAAGTCATGTAAAAAGTAAGATGAGCTAGTTGAAGTTGTCGGGATGTAAGAGGGAGAACTTCTTATCAAGTATTTAGGTTTTCCCCTTGTAGGGGGTAATCTAAGGGGGAAACACTTTCATGAATGCTTTCATAGGGTCAAGGCATTGATAAGAAAGTGGTAGGGTTCTAAAATGGCAATGGTAGGCTATTTGGTGATACTTAAAAAGTGTAGCTATGGGTATGATATGTTGTTGGTTGACTCAAGGAGAAATACCAAATTTAGTATTATACATGATGGCGATTATATTATCTGAGTTCCTATGGGGTTCCTCAATTCACACTGTAAGTTGGGGCAAGCTTGCTTATTTCTTATTTGAAGGTGGACTATGACTGAAATCACTACAAGACTAGGTAGACTTCTACATATTGATAAGAATCCAAAGATTGTTGAAGGTCTATTAACCATGGGACCGATGGATGAGAACAAATATCAAGTTAATCTTAGAATACAAACAAAATATAGATGGGGCCATTCTACTTCATGGAGAAGAATGGTGAAAATCTGGCCTAAATGGAAGGAGAATGCTACTAAAAATGAAATGTGGAATATCATCTAAAAAAGTAGACAAGTAGATAATCATGTTGAAACCTTATGGTTACCTATGCATTCTCCTAGATGGAGCTTGACTACATACGTATAGAGCCTACAAGGACTGGCTGGCAACCCTAATGAGCATGAAAAGATGGATACCTGACGTGGTTGATATTTGTCTTATGTGCAAAGTTGGTGAAGACTCTACCAATCACACAATTCCTATAACAAGTAGAAGTATCTATGGGGAAGGGATCGATTGAAGCTTGTCAAGAAAAGATGTCCAAACCTAGAAGATTCTATGTGGGAAATAGCCACAATGACTAAAGGGATGCAAATCATCACTTTATGGTGCATTACATCATGTACACAGATGATTTGAATGGAGAGGAATGTGAGAAGAGTGGTATGCAAATCTAAATACAAACTTAACCGCTTCTACAAAATTCAAAACCACTCCAAAATTTGTATAGGTGCATAAGGGAAAAATGAGGGACATTCCTATAACTATTCTTAGGTATTGGGATCTATTATAGTTGAATAGCTCCTAGTTCTTTCAAGTTTTTATAGTCACATGTCATGTATGTGACTAGACTCTTGTACCCTTTTTGTGGTTTAGAATAAATTTAACAAAGAATTCCAACACTAATGCCTTTAGTAACCTTCCTATAAACACAAAGTTCATCTTCATTTTGGTTAAAGCTAAATTGTTTGACTGTCCCATAAAAATGAAGATTCTAGCTCCAAGATGCTTGATTCACTCCATATATTGACCTTTTCATCTTACAAACCTTTGTGGCTTCATTCATAACAATAAAACCTTTGGGTTATGTCACCTACTCATCCTCAAGGACGTTTTAATTAACAAATGTGGTTTGAACTTGCATCTTACAGATATCATGGTCATGATAAGCTGAAATGGAAAGCATGATCCTTATGGACTTAACCATGGAAATTGGTGAAAAGTTTCATCTTACTAAACAACTCTAATTTTTTTAAACCTTTTGCTACCAATCGACCATTGTAGGTTTGTAAATTAGCATTTATGTTGGTCTTCTTCTTGAAGAGCCATTTGCACCCTATGGGTTTTATCCCTCCAAGTAGATCCACCATGGTCCATCTCTTATTGGTATACATCGAGACCATTTCAGATCTCATGGCTACAAGACATTTCTCAAAATATGATCCCCAATTAACCTCATTATAGGTTGTTGGGACATTATTATCAATGACCAAGACATCATCTTGTAGAGTCACCAAAAACCCAAATCTCTTTGGTTTAAGACATGCCATACTGTACCTTTAAGGTTATTGTGTTACATGAGGAACCTAATTATGCATTGTGACTTGTGATTTCTTTTATTCCTATCAGCCTTCATAGGTTCTATGTTATCTTCTTGGACTGAAACTTCTTCTAGTTTTTGTTTTTGTCCCACTCGTTCCTCATGTTGTATCCAACACAATACAACTCCTTTTCTCTTATAGACCACTATGTTGTGGTGTTACAAGTGGAGAACAATCCCTTAGAATGGCCTCAAACTCTTTGCTTAGGTATTCATAACCTTGATCGGATTTGAGTGCAATAAATCTTTTACAAAGTTGATTTTATTCTTCATTCATTAATTTCTTCATCTTGTCATTAGATTCTAACGTGTGTTTCATTTGATACACATACCCATATATACCTAGGATATTGGTTATGTGATGAAGTATTAATATCCACCCGTGGAATTTGTGCTAAAAGGTCAACATACATCAATATGTATGACTTTTAATAAATCACTTACCTTTTCTCTATTTCTAGTAAATGATGCTTCTGTCATCTTGCCTAATAAATAAGATTCACACGTATCAACTAATTCAAAAACAAATGAGTCTAGATATCTATCTTTATGGAGTCCAGAAATGCTTTTTAATTATGTGGCCTGGTTGACAATGTAACAAGAAGTTTTTTTCAGTCATCAAGTTTATACTTCTTCGTATTTATGTCATAAATACATAGTATCTAAAAAATAAGGACCATAATACATAGAAGTGCTACCATAAAAGATCTCATCTTTAGAAGTAGAACATTGATCATTCTTTATATGAAACTAAAATTCATTCTTGTCCAAACATGAAACCAAAACAAAGTTCCTATTTATGGAACATACATGTTAGTAATTGTCTAACTCTGCTACAAGCCCATTAGGTGTAGATAAATAGTAGGTGCCTGCAGCAGTAGGAACAACTCTTACTCCATTTATAATGCATAGTTTCACCTTCCCTTTTTTCAAGGGTCTACTTCTTTTCAGATTCTTGATATTTGAACATATGTGAGATCTGGATCTGATATATGATATCCTTTCTAATGAATTAAATAAGTTTATCACAGAATATATATACCTAAACTGGACATCTATATCCCCTTATTCTTGTTCTTTCATACACCTAGGTAGAGAAGACAACTTCACTTCCAATCTCAGGCCTACTAACAATCATGACATGTGCCTTCACTACCCACTCCTCTTGTTTCCTTAAGTGCATATTACTTAGACTTTGGCTAACCTTAGAACCTTTATTTGATTTATCTTCTCTTAGACATTCCTTTATCTTTTATGGGCTTAAAAATGGATTGGTCTTGTTTTTCATCTTCACCTTGGCTATTCTAAACATGTCAAATAGTTTTGTTAGACGTTTGACTAAAAAAATTATGTTGTAACTCATGAGAAATTGTTTATATGATTACAACACTAATTGCAAGATCACTTCCATGGCCAACTCTTGATCTAAATAAAATCCAGTCCCTCTATACTTCCATATGCCCAATTAAATTTAGTGCATGGGGTTCACTTGGATCACCTATGACCGCTTTTCACTTAAATAATTCCTTGGAGGCATCATGTGTCTCTTGCCTTGCTTGTTCCTGGTAAATGTTCTTGAGATTTGTTATCATCTCAGCTGCCATGTTCTTAGGTTTCTTCTAATCTCATGATGCATGGAGCATATAATAATGCACTTGATGTCTATGACATCATTTCGATGCTCATTAATATCCTTGATTTCATTCCTAGGCACATTCTGAGATGGTTCATTTGGTAGTGCATATAAAAAACATAGAGATTACACTTGTGAATGAAAATAATTATCAATGACCCGGACCAATCATGGAATTGTTTTTTTTTCATTTAGTTTTTTCTTCTCCATAATTGATCACAGTGATTTTTTTTATTGTTGGTTGCTATCTGCATCAAGTATTTGTTGTAGTTAACATTTGATACGAAAATTTCTATCGATACTAGTTTAATCGTTAGCAAAATATCACCCCCATTAATTTATTTCAAATTAATATCCCTCATTATTAACTCAAAATTTTTTGTTGTACAATCTTATAGTGAGAACAAATCTTCATTTTATTAAGTCATGATTCCACTTTAGTTGATCACCCACAACTTGGTTGTTTAGGTAGGCATCATTTTTGAATTTAATCTTGATACAACTCTTGATAAATGGATGTACAACCCTTTGTCATAAACATCTATATGCCTCTAAGTTATTAATCCTAATAAGATCACCTAATTAAGTCTAATCCAAAGACCAAAAAAATATAATTTTTACCCTACTTTGGACCCACATATTCATTATCACACATTCCCAAGATTAATAGTGCGCCATGCTTTGGCATTCCTGCACATATTCCACCAATGTTTTCATGTGTGTTTGTACTTGGAAAGAAAATAAGACATATTTTTTTCTTATAAGGGGTTTTATTTATATACATATACATATCTAAACAACTTTCATTTATAATATGTATCATATACATATTATATAAAAAAAAATGCATGTAGAATCATGAACATACAACACTGGTAATGTCCATGATAATTTAGTCTCTTGGATCGACAAAGGATTACTATCCACCTAAGGTCCATTAAATAATATGTGTCATCAACTTGTGAAGTTGCATTTTTGTTGCATCACATCAAACACTCAAGAGACTCTCCTTGGATCTTCATGGTTGCCACTTTAAGTCAAGTCCTCCAAAACTTATTCATTGTCAACTAATATTACATGATGAGACCAAACATTGGGTTACATCTAAGGCAAGTTACAAGATTAGAAGACATTACATAGAACAAAATATGACACTCAACATGCAAGATAAATACTTGTCAACCAAAATGACCCTTTCATGTATTAAAAATTGTTTGAAAGCCTAAATTAGTATCTTTTTGCAAAAGTGTATAATTTTGATGGAAAAAGTATTAACTTGTGGTTAGAAACCCAAATTGATGATAAAGGGTAGATGTAATAGTACAAATAAGTGAATTCATACATGGTTAACTTCTTTAATGATGAAGATGAATATTAACCTGTTTTGAAGATGAAATTGCATGATTTAGGGTTTTTAACCTAATATGATGGTTAATATACTTAAAAACCCTAAATAGGAGAAAAAGGAAAGAAAAGTTCTTGTAATCCGAAATTAGGGTTTCATGTTGCTAAAAGATGATCTTAGGATCTTTTGTGAAAGAAAGATGAGATAATTAAGGTTTGTGAGTAATTTTATAAAATTAGGGTTTAAAATAATAAGAATGAAGTGAAACCCTAATTGTAATTGAAACCCTAGAAAGGACTACTAACCCTAGGAAAAAACTATGATTAATAGACCATGATGGCATGATTAATGATAGAAAAATTGGATGCATATTTCAGGATCAACTTGTGTGTGTGCTTGCTTGATTTCTTGCTTGGTTGAACTATATTTGCACTCAAGTCATTTGGACGGGTATGTGGTTAATTATGGTTATTCGCATTAGTTTACCAAGGGTTTTTTTGGATGGTTAATTGCATTGAATGCAACCTATTAGTTTGGATGTTCATACTTGCAAATAATAAAGTCACTATGATTATCACAATTGCAATATAAATGTGTATTCTCACACCTCATGCCACCATGATGGATGATGCAAAAAGGTCAAGCCCATGAGGGAAGACCAATGGGAACCATGAGACGTGACCCCAAACACCAAGCTCGGGAATGAGAAGGTGGTCTATGTTGCATGACTAATGGGCACCATGAGAGGTGACCCCAGGCACCAAGCTCAGGATTGAGAAGGTGGCCTTAGGTCAATGGCAAGAGAGAAACCCTAGAGGGGGTAATCTAGGGTTAGGGAAAAAGTGGTGGAGAATGACACATTGAAAATGTAAATTGGCTTGTTAATTACCTTGATTGTGATAATTAATTTCTTAGCCATATTTGTGAAATTTTGGTTGTCTCCACATACTGGCATATTCTTATATGCTGACTGACATTTTGTTTGTCGGCAATTTAGGTACAACCTTGAAATGAACAAACAGTAAAGTGCCACATTGTAAAAATAAGAGATAAAGTGCAAGGAGGATTAGATAGAATAGATCCAAGTTGTGGATAGAAGTAGATTTCCAAAATTTTTGAAAAGGTATGCAAAATTATATTTTATACCAGATTTCAGTTTAGTTGGTAGAATGTCATAATTATTATTGATTAATTATCAAACCTTTGATCCTGTTTATTAGGATAACGAATCTGACCTCTTGGTCTCCCTTAATTGGGGGTTACCGGGAGGTGGGGTCTTTACACTATTGGTCGAGTTACCTTTATTGAAACTCAATTGATTGCATTGTATGAAAATTACATAAAAAGTGATTGTGACAGTTGGTAAGTTATTTGGGAAAAAATAGATCTGTTGCTTTAGACAAAAATGGTTATTTTTCGACCCTAAGTGTACCCCAACTCAAAGGGGCACCCTCAGCTATAAATAGGACCTCTTGGAGTTCATTCCGAGGTTGCTCATTCCATATATGCTTGGTTCTTGCTTAGTTGAGAGTGTTGCACACCTTTGAGCTCCTTTTTCTCTCTACCTTCAAGTCAAATCCATGAGTATGAGTGATATATGATATGTTGTAAGAGAGATACCTCTTGTATTCATGTAAAGCTCTCCATCTCCATCTTCCTACCCCCTTTCCTATTAAAGAAAAGGCTAAAGATCTTCTCCGAGTGAAGGAGAAGGAGTTTTTGTTCTTCAAGGTTGAGGAAAGCATGGTGTTCCAGATCTCCAAGTGAAGGAGATAGGCAAGGCAGACGCTCATGAAGGATAGGTAATTCCTTGATAGCCAAAGACTTGAAGAAGGAGTGGGTAAGTCCATGTTGATGGCTGAAGACTCCATCGTTCAAGTGGGTATGCTCCTTCTATAGGTTGAAGATCCTTGCTTGAGGTACTAAGCCCTTGGATGAATGTGGTTTTGTCTTGTAATATTATGATGGAATATAACAATACCAAGATTGCAAAGTCCTAGAGTCTAACCACCTTAAGGTAGTGGACTGACTCACTTCAAGTTTTAGTGTGGAACCACTCTAAACCACTTTGTTCAAGTGTATGTTCTTCCTTGTCCCTCACCCTCGGTATGCATGTTAGTTAGAACTTCAAATTGGATGAATGTTTAAGTTTTTGCACTTAATATAACTTGGTGGTCTAATTTGTTTTGTAAGATTTGTGAAGCTCTATTCACCCCCCTCTAGAGCCCTTTGATCCAACAACTATTAGGAACACACAGGTCTTTTCTCATCTACTATTTGTAGATTATATCATAGTGTTCATTTAGGGTAGAGTTAACACCTTGTCAGATATGAAGCAGACACTAATTGAGTTTAGGGAAATCTAACACATAATGCTTAATGACAACAAGTATGATGTTTACTTCTTCAAGTCATGTAAAAAGCAAGATGAGCTAGTTGAAGTTGTCGGGATTTAAGAGGGAGAACTTCTTATCAAGTATTTAGGTTTTCCCCTTATAGGGGGTAATCTGAGGGGGAAACACTTTCATGAATGCTTGCATAGGCTCAAGGCATTGATAAGAAAGTGGTAGGGTTATAAAATGGCAATGGTTGGCTATTTGGTGATACTCAAAAGTGTATCTATGGGTATGATATGTTGTCGGTTGACTCAAGGAGAAATACCAAAGTTAGTATTATACATGATGGAGATTATATTATCTGAGTTCCTATGGGGTTCCTCAATTCACACTATAAGTTGGGGCAAGCTTGCTTATTCCTTATTTGAAGGTGGACTATGTCTGAAATCACTCCAAGAGTAGGTGGACTTCTACACATTGATAAGAATCCAAAGATTTTTGAAGGTCTATTAACCATGGGACCAATGGATGAGAACAAATATCAAGTTAATCTTAGAATACAAACAAAATATAGATGGGGCCATTCTACTTCATGGAGAAGAATGGTGAAAATCTGGCCTAAATGGAAGGAGAATGCTACTAAAAATGAAATGTGGAATATCATCTGACAAAGTAGACAAGTAGATAATCATGTTGAAACCTTATGGTTACCTATGCATTCTCCTAGATGGAGCTTGACTACATACATATAGAGCCTACAAGGACTGGCTGGCAAGCCTAATGAGGACTAAAAGATGGATACCTGATGTGGTTGATACTTGTCTTATGTGCAAAGTTGGTGAAGACTCTACCAATCACGCAATTCCTATAACAAGTAGAAGTATCTATGGGGAAGGGATTGATTGAAGCTTGGCAAGAAATGATGTCCAAACCTAGAAGATTCTATGTGGGAAATAGCCACAATGCCTAAAGGGTTGCAAATCACCACTTTATGGTTCATTACATCATGTACACAGATGATTTGAATGGAGAGGAATGTGAGAAGAGTGGGATCCAAATCAAAAGAAAAACTTAACCTCTTCTACAAAATTAAAAACCACTCCAAAATTTGTATAGGTGCATAAGGATAAAATGAGGGACATTCAAATAATTATTATTAGGTATTGGGATCTATTGTAGTTGAATAGATCCTAGTTCTTTCAAGTTTTTATAGTCACATGTCATGTATGTCACTAGACTTTTGTACCCTTTTTGTGGTTTAGAATATATTTAACAAAGGATTCTAACACGAATGCCTTTAGTAACCTTCCTCTAAACACAAAGTTCATCTTCATTTTGGATAAAGACAAATTGTTTGACCGTCGCATAAAAATGAAGATTCTAGCTCCAAGATGCTTGATTCACTCCATATATTGACCTTTTCATCTTACAAACCTTTGTGGCTTCATTCATAACAATAAAACCTTTGGGTTATGTTACCTACACATCCTCAAGGACGTTTTAATTAACAAATGTGGTTTGAAATTCCATCTTACAGATATCATGGTCATGATAATCTGAAATGGAAAGCATGATCCTTATGGACTTAACCGTGGAAATTGGTGAACAAGTTTCATCATACTAAACAACTCTAATTTTTTTAAACCTTTTGCTACCAATCGACCATTGTAGGTTTGTAAATTAGCATATATGTTGGTCTTCTTCTTGAAGAGCCATTTGCACCCTATGGTTTTTATCACTCCAAGTAGATCCACCATGGTCCATCTCTTATTGTTATACATCGAGACCATTTCAGATCTCATGGCTACATCATTTCTCAAAATATGATCCCCAATTAGCCTCATTATAGGTTGTTGGGACATAATTATCAATGACCAAGACATCATCTTGTAGAGTCACCAAAAATCCAAATCTCTCTGGGTTAAGACATGCCATACTATACCTTAAAGGTTCTTGTGTTACACGAGGAACCTAATAATCCACCATGATTTGTGGTTTCTTTTATTCCAATCAGCCTTAATAGGTTCTATGTTATCTTCTTGGACTGAAACTTCTTCTAGTTTTTGTTTTTGTCCCACTAGTTCCTCATGTTGTATCCAACACAGTACAACTCCTTTTCTCTTATAGACCACTATGTTGGGTGTTACAAGTGGAGAACAATCCCTTAGAATGGCCTCAAACTCTTGGCTTAGGTATTCACAACCTTGATCGGATTTGAGTGCAATAAATCTTTTACCAAGTTGATTTTTTTCTTCATTCATTAATTTCTTCAACTTGTCATTAGATTCTAAGGTGTGTTTCATTTGATACTCATACCCATATATACCGAGGATATTGGTTATGTGATGATGTATTAATACCCACTCGTGGAATTTGTGCTAAAAGGTCAACATACATCAATATGTATGACTTCTAATAAATCACTTACCTTTTCTCTATTTCTAGTAAATGATGCTTCTGTCATCTTGCCTAATAAATACGATTCACACGTCTCAACTAGTTCAAAAACAAATGAGTCTAGATATCCATCTTTATGGAGTCCATAAATGCTTTTATCATTTATGTGGCATGGTTGACAATGTAACAAAGAAGTTTTTTTGAGTCATCAAGTTTAAACTTCTTCGTATTTATGTCATTAATACATAATATATAAAAAATAAGGACCATAATACATAAAAGAACTACCATAAAAGATCTCATCTTTAGAAGTAGAACATTGATCATTCTTTATGTGAAACTAAAAATCGTTCTTGTCCAAACATGAAACCAAAACAAAGTTCCTATTTATGGAACATACATATTAGTAATTGTCTAACTCTACTACAAGCCCATTGGGTGTAGATAAATAGTAGGTGCCTACAGTAGTAGGAACAACTCTTACTCCATTTATAATGCATAGTTTCACCTTCCCTTTCTTCAAGGGTCTACTTCTTTTCAGATCCTTGATATTTGAACATATGTGAGATCTGGATTTGATATATGATATCCTTTATCATGAATTAAATAAGTTTATCACTAGAATATATATACCTAAATTGGACATCTATATTCCCTTATTCTTGTTCTTTCATACACCTACGTAGAGAAGACAACTTCACCTCCAATCTCAGGCCTACTAATAATCATGACATGTGCCTTCACTACCCACTCCTCTTGTTTCCTTAAGTGCATAATACTTAGACTTTGGCCAACCTTAGAACGTTTATTTGATTTATCTTCTCTTAGACATTTCTGTATCTTTTATGGGCTTAAAAATGGATTGGTCTTGTTTTTCATCTTCACCTTGGTTGTTCTAAACATGTCAAATAGTTTTGTTAGACGTTTGACAAAAAAAATTATGTTGTAACTCATGAGAAATTGTTTATATGATTACAACACTGATTGCAAGATCGCATCCATGGCCAACTCTTGATCTAAATAAAATCCAATCCCTCTATACTTTCCATATGCCCAATTAACTTGAGTGCATGGGGTTCACTTGGATCACCTATGACCACTTTTCACTTAAATAATTCGTTGGAGGCATCATGTGTCTCTTGCCTTGCTTGTTCCTGGTAAATGTTCTTGAGATTTGTTATCATCTCAGCTGCCATGCTCTTAGGTTTCTTCTAAATCTCATGATGCATGGAGCATATCATAATGCACTTGATGTCTATGACATCATTACAATGCCTATTAATATCCTTGATTTCATCCCTAGGCACATTCTGAGATGGTTCATTTGGTAGTGCATATATAGAACATAGAGATTACACTTGTGAATGAAAAGAATTATCAATGACCCGGAACAATCATGGAAGTTTTTTTTTTCATTTAGTTTTTTCACAGTGAATTTTTTTTATTGTTGGTTGCTATCTGCATCAAGTATTTGTTGTAGTTAACATTTGATACGAAAATTTCTATCGATACTAGTTTAATCGTTAGCAAAATATCACCCCCATTAATTTATTTCAAATTAATATTCCTCACTATTAACTCAAAATTTTTTATTGTACAATCTTATAGTGAGAACAAATCTTCATTTTATTAAGTCATGATTCCACTTTATCTGATCACCCACAACTTGGTTATTTAGGTAGGCATCATTTTCAAATTTAATCTTGATACAATTCTTGATAAATGGATGTACAACCCTTTGTCATAAACATCTATATGCATATAAGTTATTAATCCTAATAAGATCACCTAATTAAGTCTAATCCAAAGACCAAAAAAATATAATATGTACCCTACTTTGGACCCACATATCCATTATCACACATTCCCAAGATTAATAGTGCACCATGCTTTGGCATTCCCGCACATATTCCACCAATGTTTTCATGTGTGTTGTACTTGGAAAGAAAATAAGATATATTTTTTTCTTATAAGGGGTTTTATGTATATACATATACATATCTAAAAAACTTGCATTTATAATATGTAGCATATACATATTATATAAAAAAACACATATAAAATCATGAACATACAACATTGGTAATGTCCATGATAATTTAGTCTCTTGGATCCACAAAGGATTACTATCCACCTAAGGTCCATTGAATAATATGTGTCATCAACTTGTAAAGTTGCATTTTTGTTGCATCACATCAAACACTCAAGAGACTGTCCTTGGATCTTCATGGTTGTCACTTTAAGTCAAGTCCTCCAAAACTTATTCATTGTCAACTAATATTACATGATGAGATAAAACATTGAGTTACATCTAAGGCAAGTAATAAGATTAGAAGTCATTACATAGAGAAAAATATGACACTCAACATGCAAGATAAATACTTGTCAACCAAAATGACCCTTTCACATATACGCATCATGTGCATAGAAAAGGTTTCTTTGGCTATAACCATGCAAATATCCCCCAAAAAAACATATTCCAATTATTATGTGTATGATTTATAGAAATATCATATCTTATTCATATATATATATATCAAAGTTCACATATTTTTCCACATGAAACAAACCCATAAATAGATATTTTACATCCTCACAAATGAGGGTGGGGTACCCACCTGTGTGATATCTTTCTTCCTGGTCAATGGGAAAGAGTTGAGTTGGATGTTTCTCTTTGCTAGGTCTCGAGGGCGTAATCCCTGAAAGGTATATAGAGTTTTACCTCTGTGCACTAAAAAATATAGATTTTTCCATAGACGACCCCATCCACCATATCACAAATCCATGTTTTGACACATGTGGTATTAAAAAGATGAAAACATTATCTTAGCCATTTACATCACATGGAATGGCACCAATGCCATAAAACCAAAATTTGATCTTATTGATTGTAAATTTGAATATACTCTAGATTGACATGCATCTGATACCAATATATTTATTCATGGAGGTAACATGCATAGTGGAAGTCAAAAATGTTTATAAATCAACATCTTCATGAGAAAATCTTGTTAGCAATAATATATCAAGAAGGAAAGGTTGTGAGGAATACCTTGTCCTAGACTACATACAATTACATTTCTCACCAAGGATATAGACATAGTAATATGTTGATGAGATTATCCCAACATAGTCAAAAAACATTTGTCTCTATATTATCTATGTAGATGAATGAAAACTCCACATTGTACTCTTGTAGTCCAAAGGAAGAAGCAATGTTTCCATTGACAAAGTGTTGGAATTATTAAATATATCCTTCTATTTCTCTCTCCTTGTTAGTAATGATGACTAGGATTCATGTGTCCAAAGGTGTAACCAAAAACTCAGCAATTGTGGGCACTTTTGTAGGAGAGATATAGAAGGACTTCTAATAAACCCTAGGAATCAAAAGAAAGGAACTAGTTTAGAAATATACTTGCGGACATCCATTTAGGTGAGTCATTTATTCCAGTCAGATGGCTTGGTTAGGTCATGCCAATTTTTAGTAGTTTGTACAAGATAACTCATCGTGAGACTGGACAATCTAGTTGGGCTACTAGAATGGTTCAGAGCATTCTAGATCTGATTGAATGATTCACTAATCCAGTCTAGTCGGGTGACTATACTAGACAGTCAACCTACTTGTTGTTCTTCTCCAGTCAAGCAACAAGCATAGCTAGTCAACCAATTGGGTGGATCTCCAATTGGTCAATCAAATGGAGCTTCTAGTTGATCAACTAGTCTACCAGGTGGGTTTCTTGACTTTCTAGTGGTATGACTGTGATTCAAGATAGTCTTTGATGATGTAATTGATTACCTAAACCTTTAGTATACAATTAATCATGTTCCCATGATTATATTCATTTTCCCTATGCATTATATGTGTGTGACCCGATGGGCTACCAATTATGTTGGTAATGATGTCTGATATCATATTATGACTTAAATACAATGATTGGCATCTATCAATTACTTCATTTACACCCAAGAAATTTGAGAAGTTGGAGAACCACTTCAACATAATACTTTGACAAGTTCTATAGAAATAGTATAATTCCTTTGTCTCTAATTTCCAAATCGAATATGTGGCATGCAAATGTGATTCTCATAATGTTAAATTTCTTCTCCATGATTTGAGTAGACTATTTAAGATATATATCAACTAAATATCATATATTGACTCAGATGAGCATGGACACATATTTAGTAGTCTTAGTCATCACATGATTGAAATATCGCTCCAAAAGTATTGACAAATTATATCTACATCACTCATAACAATCCACATGTATTTCAATGTACCCAAGCATGATGTGTATGACAACCCCTATGCACGACCAGGTTGGATAGTGTTGAAGTACACCAAAAAAACATGTGATCATTGTAGTGACTTCAAGTCTAAGGACCACAATCACCACTGCCACGTGAGATATGATTTTGGATTCCATGTATCGTACTTAGGTTGGGTCTGCCCAGTACATTACTTGATAACAAAAATCTACATGTTTGACTTAATATCCAATATCATACTATTGAGACCGCCATAAATGAACACACTTACTAGTCTTAATGTATTATTGATGTCCTAATCTCACAATAATATTTGACAAGGGGTCTATATAGAACTTGATACTCTTTACAAATACATGATCTCATGATTAGGTCCTCAAATCGAAATCACATGTAATTGAGTCATACATACTTTGGAGATTATTGTATCTATTGATTATCTCATAATGAAGAAAAAGTAAAACTTGGAATTTCCTTCGATTAATAATCAAATAAATTACAAATTATGTTATCACAATTATCACATGATTGTCTCTAACGAAACACTACCGGCCATATTATGTGTACATAAAAATATTCATTTTTATGTACCTAGTTAGTTATTATTATGGATATTATAGGAAAACATTAATACATAACACTTGTGTATAAATGAATAATAAATATTTATCTATAGTCATGATATTGAATATCAATATTGTTCCAAGGGTACTTGTAATAGAGAAAGCTATACCAGACATACCCATTCCTAGAATGACCCATGGAATTCATGTCATTAAAGTGATATCCTAGTCAGTTGATAAGTGAGTCCATAAAATGAATAGGCATGCTCATGTGAGTGCATGTGATATTGATCTTACACAATCTCAATGGTCTTCTCTTGTTCAATAAAACATAAATTGTTAATAGGATGAAAACCCAATGACTCAATTTAAACTTAGATATAAGTGACAAAGGGATTAAAAGGTCATGGTAATTTTGGTCACTTTACAGGGTAAAGTTGTTTTCAACTTATTATGATGACATGGATATTAGTGATTTAATCCTTAGTTTTGAGGTTATGAACATCGCTACCGTTGAACCCATAGTTTCACACACATAAGAATGCATAAGGGAATGGAAGTTCACAATCAAACATATGACTAGGATCATGTTCTTTTATTTTCCCATTCAATTAGTCAACTAAAAAACCCATTCGACCGACTCCATTGTTTGGATCAAATGGTCCATCAATTTTGATCAATCAAGTGAT
The DNA here is from genome assembly GCA_963693085.1 of Alisma plantago-aquatica. Classification (NCBI taxonomy): domain Eukaryota; kingdom Viridiplantae; phylum Streptophyta; class Magnoliopsida; order Alismatales; family Alismataceae; genus Alisma; species Alisma plantago-aquatica. The sequence goes on along the minus strand of OY856410.1, from coordinate 1,332,575,740 downwards.
CTTTAGTTTGGGAAAACTTGAGAGTCAGTCGATTAGATTACTTAGTCAGTCCACTGGAATGGAATTAGAAAACAACAAGAAATATTTTTGGGGTTCAATTTACAATTGAATTGGTAAACTAAAATAAGTCATGGAATGTGTAGTCATTCAAGTGATAACCCAGTTGGCTGACTAAATAAAAACCTAGTCCCACTGAGTTGATTTGATAACCTAGCCATGTGACTTGGATTTCTAGTAGCATTTTAAATTTGATTTAGTTTTTGGAGTTGCGATTAAGAATGTGATTATAAAATTCCAAGACCATGATACTCCGATATGCAAGGGTGTACATCCATGGGGTGAGATACATGAAATCCAACATTTTAAGACAAGTTATCTAAGAGTTATCCTCTTGGAGAGAGAAATACTTACCCTAAGGGCAACAATTCATAATAGGAGGAGAAGTAGAAAAAACAATGCTAGTGTAATGACAACTCTGAATTTTGCATTTTCTTGGCAGGAAAGGTGATGCACCAAGAGTTTCCTCATTCATGTGCATGACGTAGAGTTGTTACCATTGGGCAGAACCTTGAGAAAAAGTAGCTTCTTCAAGAATAAGACAAGGTGTTGTTGTGAGGACAAGCTGACGACAATAACAACCACTTTGGATCTAGATCTAAAAGTGAATATTCTACAAAAAACAAGACAAGTCTAGTTGTTGAACAACCATTAGGGGAGACACATATTTGATATTTATCTATGTATTTAACATACCAAAATTTTATGGTTGCAATGTATCTATTTTTGTTGGGTATATTTGGGAGAAATTTTTGTAGTTTAGATGTTCCCCTTCCACCAAAACCCTACACTGGTATTAGAATGGGTGTTGTATTACTTTAATCCCAGTTTTTGTTTTGAACCTCTAATGATTCATTGGAATGAATAATGTGTAATGTTTATCCATGTTAATCATCAATTATCATAATTGATATTACATATCTATATTACATAAACAAACTATGCTTGGTAGATGGATATGAAAACTAGGTCGTTCTGGAGAATGATGGTGATTTGAAACATTTAACATGTGGTTTCTAATTGTGAAACAAAACTATATAACATGTATATGGCCTACATGACATGCCTCTCTCTCTTAACTCTCCCTATAAAATTTAGTTGTTGGAATTAGAATTAGATTATGTGTTGACATCACCAGTGGATAATGGTAGAGAGGAGGACATGATACAAGCCCAACACCTGAAAGGAAGGGTCCTTGGAGGGTCCTTGATGAAGAAGAAGAAACAATTTTATCAACAACCTAAGAAATGTCCAAAATAGGGAATCCAATCTAGCGATTATCTTTCTAGTCAGCCGATTAGAAAACATTTTAAAGGTAGATTTAGGATTATATCACATGTGAAACCTAGATTGTTTGTCTACAACTCTTGTTTTTTTTTTTGAACAATATTAGTTTGTTTCATACAAATGCATCAATATATAAATGACATATCCATTATTTATGTCTGACTTGGTATAACATAGAAATGTACTACAAAAGTTTTTGGGACAATTGAGGAAAATGTTTGCTTCCAACTTATTGCAACATAACTAATATGAACTTTGGGACTACTTCTAATTAGGTAATGCTAAGCTCCAACTTATCAAGATAGGATGCATGTGAGCTTGCTTGACCAACCTACTAACTGTGATGCAGGCATTAGACCTCATAAAATTCAACGTCAACTTTCCTAGCAGCCGGATCGGCGATGATTTCAAAGGCCTGCTGAGAGAGGTTGATAGTGCCTTGACATCCCTGGCAGTGGTCAACGATGGTCACTAGAACATTCCCTTTACGACAGGGATTGGTCGCACTGGTACAACTGACAATGTACTTCGTCCCACAAGCCACACCGCCATTCCACAAGGTGTCGCTCACGGCGGCAATCATCACACCATGGTCTTGATTGCCATAACATGTAGAAGGTGTGTAATGGGTATAGAAGGTGGCGGTACCACTCTCTATAGCAGTGTGAGAACAAATACAAAGGGTTACCATTGCCATCGCCACCACCACGATGATTATAGAAGGATTTGTCATGACTGATGGGTATCTGATCTTCAGATGGATCTTTATTTTTTTTTAAATCTCTTTGAATGGATCTTAGTTCTCCTCTATATCGAGAGAACTGGTGACTAGACAAATTTATAGAGACATATGACCCATCTGTGCTTGGTCATTTGTCTACAACTCTTGTTGACTCAATATGTTTTAATAGTTTCCATATCCTATTTTTTCAATTATGGTGATTGTTGTAGTATATAATAAATTCAATAATATACATGTAATGATGATTCAATATACATGATTATTATATACCTCAATATAATACTGATATTACCAATGACTTCCATTGTACATTTTACATGAAACCCTAAATCGACTATGTGTTGGCACACCAAAGCATGGTGTGTCGTCTATCTTAGGGGATGTGTGAAAATAAGTATATGGGTCTGTTTAACAAGGTGCATATCTTATTGTATTGGTCTTTGCTTTGGACTTGACTAGGTGATATTAATAGGATTAATCACCTAGAGGCATCAATATGGAATATGATTCATATATTATTTATGTCAAGAATATCTCCAACCATATATCTAAGAGTTTCATTGAATGTATTTGGTAATTATTACATACCTAAATAGGTAAATTGTGAGCGATCAATAAGAGTTGACTCATAACTGAATGTATTATGGATCTTGGCTCACTAGGATATTTCTCACTGTAATCTTCCAAATGAATTGCAACTTTTTTATAAATTTCATCAAAAAAGTGAGTGGATTTATTAAATTCCAAATTAATATCTTCAAACTACAAAAAAAATTAATTCAATTTTGACAAGTGCATATCTTTTCTTTGTAGATCTAATGGAAAACTAAAACAACAACTTCTCATTGTGATTGACTGTTAAGAACATGGGAATAACTTTCATGATTGGTATAGGTATTTGAGAATTCTTCTCAGTTATTAGCATAAACTCTATGTCTTGGAAAAACCTAAACTAGAGGAGCCAACTACAAATACATCTATAAAGAAAATGGAAGCTTATTGTAAGCACATCGATGATATTATTAATGTTAAGTTTCCTCATGCTATGCTCATTGAATCATGAGCTTAAGAAGAAACATGTTAACATGTGAGTTGTAAAGATGTCAACACATCTCAGGAGTATGTTCCATGACAAAGCAAGGAAATAGAGGTATGATTTTTCAAAGGCCTTGTTTAAGTGCAATATGATGGAAGGTGTTCCATTTGGTCCACTTATACTCAAGCCTTATTTAGGTGCAACGTGAATGAAGGTGATCCATTTGGTCCACTTATACTCAAGTTGACTGGGTATGTGGAAAGCTTGGATAGATTTGGATTCCCATTTGGCCAAGAATTACCCACTGGTGTAATATTGCAACCATTTCCAGACTTCTACAACCAATATTTTGTTCGATCATTGTCAGAGTTACTTGACATGTTGAGAAATATTGAGACTCATATGAAGAAAGTAAAGACAGTCCACATTTTGTGGTAAAGAAAAGGGCAAGTCAAAGGGAAAGGGGAAAAACTATGAAGAGTGCTAAAGCTAGACAAAATTCAAAGTCTTTATCACTTAAACATAAATGAGGAGTAGGTAAGGAAGTCTGTTGTCATCATTATAGATAGTATGAACATTGCAAAAGAAATTGTCCTCCATAGTTTGAGGAACTAAATGAGAAGATGGAAAAAATAGAGATATCCACTTCATGTATGTGTTATAGATATAAACTTATATACTTATTTGTTTTAGGTATTTAATACCAACTGTAGATCTCACATATTCTCTAATTGCATGATCTTACAAAAAGTAAACAATAACTCAATGAAGAGGTGGATCTATGAGTAGCTAATGGAGCATGTGTGGGTCTCATATATGTAGAAACCTATAGTTTATCTCTTCCCATTGGATTTGTAAGCTCCTTCTATGTGTTCTCAACTAAAAACCATGCGGGGCTAAACCCCTCTTTATCTTAGGACCCAGGAGTAGCCAGAAAATCCTTGTATTGACTGTTTACATGATTTATTATCAATTTCTCTTTATTCCTGGATATATGCATTTGGATTTGAATGACTTATCATTGCTTGATCACCATCGATATGATTACAGACCAATAATTACTCCAGAAGGGGGATTAATGGTTATAAGACCATAACTTGTACACTTCCCTACATGTTCCTAGGAATAGGTGACGTATGGGTAGTGGAAAGAACCCAGAGTTTTCATTAATGCACCTAAATTAAGAATAAATTACCACGGACGTGGAATTGGCTTAGATTTAGGTAGTGAATTGCATCGTGGGAGCGAGCAATTCAGGCTACATGCTTTCTATCCAGGTTAGAAGCAGGAATTTATGTTAATTCGGTAGAGATATTATACAATGAGACCCCGTGGTGAAACTCATAATCCTAAGGAATTCAACCATTTTTTAATCAACCATTTTCATTTTCACTTAATTTGCTTATGTTTTATTAAAATTAAATTCAACATTTTCAACCGGCTTAGCAGATCATACCGTAGTTAGTAGTAGTCACTGAGACTACATCTCCCTGAGTTTGACTCGGGCCTCACAAGGCTTATATTACTCGACGTGTGCACTTGCGTTTCTACACACGGTTTTGGTGTGTCTAGTTTTTGGCACCGTTTCTAGGGAGATGGCAACGTCTCAACACTACGAGTGCTGCAGTCGGCCACTCTATGCCACTTTTTAATTTTTGTGCAATTTATTTAAAAAAAATTATTTCATACTCATATATCAAATTTTTTCTTTAGGTACCTTGGCTAACTATTTTCAATTTTTTAGGTACTAGTGTATGGGGACAATGGTGACCACAGACTACGAGCAATGGGGGACATAAATCCAAGAGTAGAGAGGACCATCTGGGAGAGGATAAAGGCATCATGTTCAACTGCACAGACAAGGCCGATCAAAAAGCAACATGTGAATGTAGCTCAGTATAAGATTGATCTGGGTTTGATCGCATTCATCAAGTCACAAGGGTTCTATGGGAGCGCTCATGAAGATCCAGTGGCACATACTAGCAATTTTGTGGAGATCAGTGATATGGTAAAAGTCGACATGTTTCCTCAAACCACCATCTATCTGAAGTTGTTTCCATCATCATTGGCTGACAAGGCAAAGGAATGGTTGCACACTCTGCCAAAAGAATCAATCGAGACCTGGGATGAAATAGTCGAAGCATTCTTTGAAAGATATGTTCCTCCTGAGAAGATGAATGAGTTGATAAAGAGTATCCACAACTTCAAGCAACATGCATCCAAATCTTATTCCGAGGCATGGGAGCACTTTCAGATCATGCTCAGGAAGGTTCCACACTATGAGATAGATTTAGAAAATCAAGTGAAGATGTTATATTTTGGGCTGCAAAAAATAGAACAGACTACTTTGGACAGTGCAGGCTCAGGGTTCTTTCTTAATAACCCACCCTCAACATGTCAGGATATTTTGAAGAACATGGCGAAGAACCAAGCATGGGGCAATGAGAGAGACAATCCAGAGCAGATCAAGAGCATAGGGGAATCCAAAGTCATCACATCCTTGAATGAAAAGTTGGACTTGATAGAAAAGTAGCTGCTTGAGAAGGGCAATAATTCATCGTATAGAGAAGTCCAAGTGAAGTATATGTGACAACAAGGCTATAGGAATAATGATTATGGGTGGAGAAAGGATCCTAAATTCTCTTGGAAAGATCTGAACAATTTTCTTTAGGACCCTGATCAACAACAATAGCATAGGAATAACCAGCAACAGTGACCTTGATGTGGCTTATAATATCGCACTAACAAACTCACTTAGGGTTGAAATTCCTAAGTTTTTAACCAAAACAATGTGCAATAATACCACCCGCAAGCAGACGGGTCTTATCGCAGTATAGTTGAGGATTGAATCCCAAGGGACAATGTTTTTAAGAATCTTTCTCTAGTCGAATCTAGTCAAATCAAGACTAATATTTAGAACAAGGATGGTTGATTTGAGTTTAATTAAACTAAATCCAAGGAAAGTAAAAGAGCAGGATTAAAGGTTGATTAAAGATTAATGATGGAAATCGATGGGATGGTCCCAGGTTTCACCACCACTACACATGTAATCACATCCAAATACAAACATCCAGGCAAGATATAACTATCCAAATAGAGCTGGTGGAAAACCCCCCATACGGGGGTCATGTTCACATAAGCATCACTTTAGGTATCAGATGTCTCGTCACCATCCAGATCACATACTTACAGCTCTGAAGATATAGATATCCAACTAAAGTTGCGTCCCCCCTATAGAGGCATTAGACACACAAAAGCGTCACAGTGGGCTAGATGTCTCATCCCCTCACAGATCACACACTTGCTACTTAAGGGAATCCCATCTAATTTCTCATCAAGGCGTCAACCGCGTTAACCGACATTCAAATCCTACATATTGGAGTTCTCACAACATAGGAAATGAACAAGATAAATGCAAGTAGGTGATCAATCTACAAACACGCATCGACGATTAACAACGAAATGAAAAGTTATATACATGCCATGGAATGTTTAGTATTTGAACATGTAAGCATGGGCAGCGGCCCTAGTCCCCGCACCCCAACGAAAAGGGACTACTCGCTCCTTATGACAGAAACAAGAAAAACAAGAGAAAGAGAAGATTCTGCCAGGAGCATGGTGAAGGAGATGATCGCAGCTCAGAGGAGAAACAATCTTCTAAACAATGTCGGGGCAGATCTGGACGAGGAGGGAAGAAAACCACGACAGACGGGGTAGATCTTCTCTCTCCACCTTCTCTTTCTTCTCGTAGTCTTTGCTAGCAGAAGGAAGAGCAGCTCATGGATGAGATGGAGGCGTAGAAACGACATAGACGCAGCAGATCTAGATCCAGATCTAGATCTAGATCCAGATATGAATGAGGTGGCTTGCAGATCCGAGCCTTCCCTCTAGATCTAGGTGAACAGGCCAAAAAACCACCACGGGGGCTGGTTCTTAGCTATGGGGGTCGTCTCCTTAGGCCCAAGACAGTCCTGCAGCCTAACGACACCCCAAGATGATGATTTGACAGGCTGGAGTCATGTTCTATTTATAGGCAGGCTGGGCACCAAATTAGATTCACGATCTTAATAATTTTGCAGCAGGTCGCGGCTTTTCAAATGATGTCGCGGTCGTGGCTTTTATTGCCATGGTCGAAGTCTTTTTGTTCATGCCACGGTCGCAGTTACTTGGCAGCAGGCCACGGTCTTTTTTCCGCGGTAGTGATCTTTGCAACTGCGGTCGCTGTAAAGAAGAGGAAGTCGCGGGTAGCAATAGAGGATGTGGAAGGGAAGCATATCATGGTTTAGCACACTGTGGTTGCAATTATCTTGCTTTCTCGGTATGTAGATCGCGATCTAGGGACCACAGATAGGTGTCTGCGGTTATTGGGAGTTCTGGTCACAATCATTGAGTGGGTGAAATACCGTGGTTGTGGCCTAGAATATCGCGGGTGCGGTGTATGCCCACTGGGTCACAGTGGTCAGAGGTGTAGCTACTTGCAAGGGTGATGATATGCAGACTACAGAGGAGTCGTGGTGAGGAAGAAGGAGGCAGCCGTGGTGCAGTAGGTGTTCACGATATGGCTTAGGTGGAGAGGAAACCCACAGTCATGGTAGGCAAGGCTGAAGCTGAGGTGCTGCGAGGTGGCGAGCGGCTAAGGTAGAGAAGCAGGGGAAATGACCCCGGGTTGCTTTGTGGAGGTCTTGATTACATAAGATCGTGGGCGCTACTTTACTACAGGTCGTGGTTATTATGGTAGATACCGCGATCGCGGTTAGAGGGGAAGAAAAGGGGGGGTCGCGGTGTTGTGATGCATTAGTTAATCGCAGTTGGAGGCAGTCGCGATCCAGTAATCGGAGACAGGTGGTAGGGATCACAATTGTGTGAAGGCTGGGTGAAAGAGCTGCAGGTTGCGGTGTTGTGTGAGGTGATCGCAAAGAGAAGAAAGATCATGGACAGGTGGCTAGATAAAATCACAACCAGGCTGTATGGAGAAGATCGTGACCAGTCTGAAGGCAAGTAGACTGCAGACATGAGAGGGTGGTCGTGATGTTTAGGTTTGCAGAGATCGCCATCGTAGGAGAGAAAAGAGTACCAATCACGATTTTTTAGTGGGAAGGTGGGACCCAGTAGTAAGGTAATAGGTGTGTGAATAAAAGAAGAGGGGAGGGTGGCACTCGCTGCTGATCAAAATTAAACAGAGCCCATTAGAAAAGGGTATGGGCCTAGGAGATAAGGCCCAAATCTCAAAACGGCCTACAAAAGGGTGCAAAACGTCAATAAAAATAGGAGTAAAATCAATTAGTAAATGCACATGTTAGAAGATAAAGCCAATAAATGCACGAATGCAACCAAAACTAGGCTAAACGAGATGATTGAACTTAGATGAATATGCATTCATCAGACTTGCAGTAGATGAGACCACAAATGAGATCCTCAATCGTATAGTGAAGCAAAATGAGCAACTGATAAAAAAATTCCAGCATGATTTCCAGAACCAAGGAGCCCAAATGAAGAGCTTTGAGACAACTTTGTCTCAACTAGTGGCAGATGTGGTGGCTTTGAAAAAGCCTTCTCAGTAGGGGTTTCTAGTAAATACTGACACTCCAATGGGAAATCACTTGGTCAAAGTCATACTACGGAGAAGTGAGAAAAAGACATTGACCCAACAGACTGAGGAGACTGAGTTGATCAAGCTCGTTGATAGTGGTGACTCAGTGGCAGAGCAGGCACAAGTAGAACCTGAGGTAGTTAGCACTGGGGAGGAGCAAAAGCAAGAATCTAAGGTGGAAAAAAGGATGTCATATGTGCCACCACATCATAGGACATAGATAGTACCAGTTCCATATCCTAATAGCTTAAAGGCAACAAAGATGGATCAACAATTCAAGAAGTTTCTAGACAGCTTTAGGAAGCTTTATGTAAATATACCATTAATTAAGGCAATTGAACAAATACCCTCATATGGTAAGTTTCTTAAGGATATCATTAACAAGAAGAGGAAGATCCCAGATTCAGAGGTGGTTGTATTAAGAGAGCAAGTCAGTGCCTTCATCTTAGGTACACTTCCACCAAAGAGTCAAGACCCCAGTTGTTTCAACATCACATGCTACATCGGGAAGACAAAGTTTGGTGAGGCACTCTGTGATTCGAGGGAAAGCATCAATTTGATGCCCCTATCCACTTTCAAGAAGTTGGGTCTCAAAACATCAAGGAAGAGCAGTATGATGATTCAGTTAGCAGACCACTCAGTAGTAACATTGTATGGCATTTGTGAGGATGTGCTTGTCAAGGTTGACCGTTTTCTTTTTCCTGTAGATTTTGTTGTAATGGATATGCAAGCTAAACATGGCAACGAGCTTCTTCTAGGAAGGCCTTTCCAAGAAATAGATGACATGATCTTGGAGATGGGAAGAGGCCGCTTGATTATGGGAATTTAAGAAAACATGTTTGAGATAACTATGTCAGATAATTCCAAGTCATCCCATGCTCAGGAGCAGTGTAATATGATGCAGCACATGAATAACAATATTTCTTTGTTCTTGGGAAAACCATTTCTGGATATGGCACATGTTATGACAAAAGTGGACAAGGGTACACTTGCTGTGGACATCATGCAAAACACTAAGGTGGTCTCACTTGCCAGGGCGGTAGGATATCTGAATGACAGAGAAGAGGAATTGAGCTTATCTACTGTGGATAATGATGCAGAGGATTCCATACTATAGTTCCATCCACTACTTCCCCTAGAGGCTTGTCTAATGAAAATAATGGATGATTGTATTCAGGACTGGTCATTGGAGGAGTGTGCAAGGTTACTGAAGGCTTTTCCATGTCATTACATGAGGCATTTTGAGGACTTACGACCACTACCACCGCCATTGGTTTCTTCACTTCTAAGCCTGCCTGAGTTAGATCTCAAGACGTTGCCGCCTCATCTGATGTATGTTTTTGTAGAAACGGAGGAGAAGCTACCAGTCATCATATCGACATCATTGAGTATCTCAGAAGAAGAACAATTGATCACTGTGTTAAAGAATCACCGAGGTGATTTTGGGTGGTTCGTGGCCGATATCAAGGGGATTTCGCCCACCTTGTGTCAAAACAAGATTCAGCTAGAAGAAGGAGCAAAGCTGGTCATTCAACCTCAACGTTGCTTAAATCCAATTATGACGGAGGTGGTGAAGAAGGAGGTAATAAAGCTACTCTCGGTAGGTATTATCTATGCTATTTCAAATTCTTTATGGGTTAGTTCGACACAGGTAGTGCCTAAAAAGGGGGGGGGATATTGTCACTAGTAATTCATCTAATGAGCAAATCACCACTAGATTAGTGACAGGTTGGCGAGTTTGCATTGACTATCACAGGTTGAACACTACTACACTTAAGGACCATTTTCCGTTACCGTTCATTGATCAGATTTTGGAGCGACTCGCCAGTCACTCCCATTTTTGTTTTCTCGACGGATATTTGGGCTACAATTAGATTTCTATCGAACCTAAGGACAAGGAGAAGTCTACCTTCACTTGTCCTTATGGCACCTTTGCATACTACTACATGCCTTTCGGGTTGTGCAATGCATCCACGACTTTTCGAAGGTGTATGTTGGCGACTTTCTGGGATATGGTGGGGAGATGTCTCGAGGTTTTTATGGATGATTTTTTAGTTTATGGGACGTCTTTTGATGATTGCTTGACAAATTTGGATAAGGTCTTGTAGAGATGTGAAGACACTCATCTAGTGCTTAATTGGGAAAAATCTCACATGATGGTTAGCAAGGGCATAGTGTTAGGCCACATGGTGTCTAGAAAGGGCTTGGAGGTGGATCCAGTTAAAATAGAAGTGATCTCAAAACTTCCTCCACCAACATCGGTGAAGGCAGTTAGGAGTTTTCTAGGCCACATCAGGTTTTACCACCGCTTTGTAAAGGATTTTTCAAAAATTGCTAAACCATTGTCTGAGCTTTTGGAAAAGAATGTCAAATTCAATTAAATGAAAGGTGTTTAAAGGATTTTGAGATATTGAAAGAAAAACCCATATCCGCACCAGTTGTGTAGGCTCCAGATTGGAGCCAACCGTTTGAGATAATGTGTGATGCATCAGATTATGTTGTGGGGGCAGTGTTGGGGCAACACCTAGACAAGGTTCCTACGGTCATATACTATGCATCTAAAACACTTAATGATGCACAACTTAATTACAGCACAACTGAAAAAGAGTTGCTAGCTGTTGTCTTTGCTTTTGAAAATTTAGGCAATATCTTGTGGGAGAAAAAGTGGTGGTGTGAACTGACCATGCGACTATTAAGTACTTACCGCAGAACAAGGATGCTAAACCAAGATTGATTTGATCCATCCTTTTATTGTTGGAGTTTGATATTGAGGTCAAGGATAAAATAGGGGTAGAGAATGTAGAGGTTGATCACCTATCTCATTTGGAGAGGGTAGATGAGAAGTACATGAATATACCCATTCTAGAGACCTTCCCTGATGAGCAGTTGTTCACCCTTAAATGAAAAGATCCTTGGTTTGCTAATATTGTGAATTATTTAGCTTGTAAGTAATTACATGCTGACTGGGGTTATCAAGAGAAGAAAAGATTTTTTCATTCTTTGTGCTATTACTTTTGGGATGATCTTATTTTGTTGAAACAGTGCAGGGATGGAATTTTGAGGAGATGTGTACCTGAAGGTGAGTATGACAATGTGTATAAGCATTGCCACACACTACCTACAAGTGGACACCTTGCTAGTTCTAGGACAACCACAAAGGTGTTGGAGAGCGGGTTATATTGGTAGACCCTATTCAAAGATGCATACGACTTTGTGCCTAGGTGTGACGCATGTCAACTGTCAGATAACATAACAAAGTGGCAGGAGATTACATTGAATGTGTTCCATGAAGTAGAGGTTTTTTATTTGTGGGGTATTGATTTCATAGGACACTTCGTGTCCTCTAACTCCAACCTTTACATCTTGTTGGCTGTAGATTATGTGTCAAAATGGGTGGAAGCAATTCCAACCCGAACCAATGATGCAAATGTTGTATGTAAATTTGTTAAGGATCACATTTTCTATAGATTTGGAGTGCCAAAGATGATCATAAGTGATGGAGGAACTCATTTCACTAATCAAAAATTTCAGGAACTTTTGAACAAGTATGGAGTGACACACTGTGTGGGTACACCATATCACCCACAAACATAAGGACAAGTATAGGTTTCCAACCATGAGATTAAAAAGATCCTTGAAAAGACGGTGTCATCTAGTAGGTAGAATTGGAGTGATTTGTTAGTTGATGCACTATGGGCCTATAGGACAGCATACAAGACACCCATAGGAACCACACCCTTTAGGTTAGTCTATGGCCAAGCGTGCCATCTTCCTATGACATTATAACATAAGTCTCATTGGGCATTGAGAAGGCTCAATTTTGATTTTGATGAAGCAGGCCAGACAAGGATGTTAGAATTGAACGAGCTTGATGAAATTCAGATGAATGCTTATGAGAAATCAAGATTGTACAAGGATAGAATTAAGTAAATTCATGACTTCCATATAGCTAGGAGAATCTTTTTACCGGGAGAGAGTGTGTTTCTCTTTAACTCAAGATGGAAATCCCACTCTGAGAAATTGAGATCTAGGTGGAGTGGACCGTTCATCATAGAAGAGGTGTTTCCACATGGAGCGGTTAGGATAAAAGAGGTAGAGTGATCCTTTTTGGTCAATAATCAAAGATTAAAACATTATTTTGGGCAAGATTTGTTATGGAAGGAGCATAGGTGAAACTTATTGGTCCTAATTAATCTCAACAATGGAGTTGTCTAGCCTAGGACATTAAATAAGGGTGCTTGTAGGGAGGCAACCCAACCATTAGGGTGTTCGTTTATTTCATTTCCATTAAGTTGTTTTATTAGTACTTATTTTTTAAAACAATTTATGTAAAAATGATAACCTGGCTCATTTGTTTAGTGTGCAGTCTATGGCTGAGTCAGTGCCACCGACTTCCAAGCCAATGGCACTGAGATAGGGTCAGAGAGATGGGCATATCTACTGATAAAAGTTGGTGCCACCGACATCTATGTCGGTGCCACCAACATCTCTGAAGAAAGTGCAAAACTCGGATGTGGTTAACTGATGAGCCATCGGTACCACCGACAACCAAGTTCGTGGCACCGACTCGGCATGAGGTCCCAGGTTTGGTGGGTGCGTCGATGTACTGAGAAAATAAAAAAGTCGATCATCATGTTGGTACCACCGACACCAGCGTCGGTGCCACATACTAAAGGAAAATCTAATTTGTGGACAACCCCGATCTATGGCCTAGATAAGCCCACATAGATTATCTGAAGATTCAATCCTGCCCAAAAGTCGGTGCCACCAACCTCATGTCGGTGCCACCGAATCATCAACAATCCAAAAAAAAGAAGATTGTGCACTGACATCCATCGATGCACTGAGGGCGCAGATTAGGCCCCAGAAGTAAGTGCCACTGACTTCAAGTCGGTGCCACCGACTCTGTCACAGCAGGTCGTCACTAGCCCTATAAAAGGGATGGTATGGTTTGTTTCTTTATCACAACTTGACGAACCACGATTCCCAGAGCACGAGCAGCTACTCCAAGCATCCAGAGGCTTCACCGAGCACTTTCTTTCTTAATATTCTTCTCTACTCAGTCCATCATCATGGCCAGACGAGGAGGACACCCTAACGCTCTTATGCCACGACCACGCCTCAGTCACCCCACAACGGAGGTGAGGAAGGTCTATGAAGAGCTTGCAAAGTGGCCATTTGCACCAATGCAATACAGCGACCATCAACTACAGGAGGTCTGTGAATCCCATCTTTGGTGGATGGCCGGCATACAAGGAAATCTTCATCAAGTTTATGGCATCACTGGAAATATGTGTCACCCCCGTCCAGGCACGGATGACAAGTGGCGAGTGGAGAGAAGGAAGGGTGGATTTTCGCTTGTACAACATCAACTACGCCCTAACTCTCTATGCCTTCAATGACATTTATGGGTGGCCACATATGCCATGCCATCAGCTTGAGAACATTGATTTGGACACCATCTGGAAGGATTTTCTGACAACCCCGGAGGGTAAAAAGTTGAACTTAAACCATATTTCTTTGGCGAACTTCGAGCATCCCTTTGTTCGGGTGCTACATCATATGTTGACCAACACACTATTCACCAAGTCAACCCAGGGGCAAGCCAAAGTACAAGTGTTGGACTTGTACTTTCTGTATCATCTTATGGAGGGAGATTCGATTAACTGGGGAGCATTCTTTCCCTAGAACATTATTCAAGTGAGGTGCAACGTCAAGCGGGCTACACCCATACTATTTGGGGGACTTATCACCCCCATTGCTCTTCACTTGGGCCCTGATCTCTCTACTCTGGAGCCGCTGAACTCCAGGCTATGCATCAATCACCTTCATTTCAAGCAGTCTGGCCTCATCACTGTGGAAGACGATGTCATCTACGCCATATTCTCGGTCAATGATACTTTCTACAATCGTCAAATTCCTGATCCCATCTTCAACACAGGGGAGTCGAGCACTATAAATGGCCGGTTCTGGATGATGATGACAATGTTGGACAACAAGAAGCTTAGCCCGAGGAGGAAGATGTAGGAAGTGACGATGTGGAGGAAGTAAAGCCCACCATTCCTATGAGACATTGAGTGGGTCCACAAAAGAATCCTTGCCATTACACTGCATCATCATCTTCTGCCCCACTGCCCTCTCAAGAAGGAGAGGATGCTTATTCTATGGCCGGTATGTATACTATGTTGCAGAACATCTAGACGCATCAACAACAGCAAACCCAATCCCTGGCTGACATTCAAGACATGCAAGGTTAGCTGTATAACAACCATCATGCGATCTATGAGAATGAATTGCTTCCCTTGGCCAACCAAGACAATATGCATCAACGTCTGTAATGGATGGAAAATTATCAACAACCTTTCTTTGATCATTACTGGAGCCAGGGGTATTTTGGAGGTTACCCGATGCTATTAGACATGCACCTGTCTAATCCGACCTTCCAGGGGATGTTTCCTCCCCAAGACCCTATGCAACCACCACCACCACCATTTTGACTCACACCCCACCATAAGAGGATTGAGCACATGCTATCATTCTTTCTCTTGATTGCATTGCATAATAGACGTTGCATAGTAGTTGTTTATTTTTTCTTGCATTAGTGCATATAAAAAAATATAATAGTAAAATCATATGTGCACAACAAAATCATGGTGCATGTCATCTAGTTGCATAAGCATGACATTTCTTCTTTCATAAAATCTTGTCTAAATTCTTCTCTCTCAATAAAAAGGTAGCGACTGTGCCCATTATTTGAAAAGAAAAAGAAAAAGGAAAGCACTTACAAAAATTAAAGGTGTAATGCAATTAGAAGCCCAAAGAAATTTTATCGTGATTGAAAGGGGGCTTAAATGAAAAAAAGGAAAAAAAAGTATACAAATATTTATGAAAGTTCAAAGGCACAATTCTACCCAATTATAAAGAAAAGTTAGCACATGATGTAGTTTTGTAGATATTTTGTCTTATCTTGAGATGAAATGATAGTTGCATGCATCATTCCACCACAATGATAAGGCATTAGGAGCATACTAAAAATTGCATCATCATAGGTTCATCATGATTTTTGGTTGCATGAATGATTTTATGTGCTCATGATTCTTCCGTAGCCACCTATTTCAACCACCTGTTGCGCTTATTGGTAGGCCACTCAAATGATTTTCTCCTCATTCATTATTCAGTTAAGAGAACTGCTTCCATGTAGATGGTAGGTAGAGAAAAGAGCAACATAGATAGGAGATGACATGATGCATCGAGTATGAACCAAACGATTCTATCATATTAACTGCTATAAATGATAGTGTCTCATTGATTTGGGGGTGGACATCTTGTATGAAGCGCAAAAGAATTAATGTCCACAACATTAAAGAATTAATCGAACATACAACAAGTATGAAGCCCAAAAGGTCACCCAAACTTGAAAATATGCTTATGGTGAAATGCTTATGAAGCAGGACATTCAGGACTAGTGGAGTCTAAAAATCCCATGATAAGGTTCTAAGCACCAGTTCCCATGGACTAAAATGGAAAGTGATCAAATACAAACAAATAAGTCAAAAGAACACCTGACAATGTGGATGACATGCTTGTGACAAATTACATACAGTAGGAAGTGTCAAGAATACATCCCATAGGGGTGTCTCTTACACATGGAGACTTAACCCAACTAGGTAGGGAATTGTCGCTTGAATACAAACTACATGGCATAAGTTTAGTCATACAAGCATGAAATGAAGAATAAGTAGAGATATTTTCTTCTCCTTAAAAAAAGATAATAGACTCTTTCCTTCTGAGAATTACCAATAAATATTTTTAGGGTTCAGTTATATTGTATATATTATATAAAATTAAAAAGAAGACATAAAATGGCAAGAAACTTATGTTTTCTTTTTTTTCTATGGATAAAGAAGAAAATAATAATGTGGAAAACAGGACAGGCCTTTTATAGAATGGAACTGTACCATAATTGGAGAAAGCGATGTAGTGCAACTTGGTAGCACGTTTGTTTTGGGTACAAAATGTCACGGGTTCAAATCATGTCATCCCAACCTATTACTTCCCCTATGGATAGTAATGAGGGATTAATTAATATATTAATTTAAAATTAGTCATAATTTTGCATTTTATCATACAATATGCTTATGTAATATGCATATGCAATATGTATTTTAAAGGGTACAAAAACAACAAAGAATCCTCATTTTCTTTACAGTTATATCTTCTGTCATGAAAAGAAAGCACTCTTAGTTCAGTTCGATAGAACGCGGGTCTCCAAAACCCGATTTCATATCAAATTCACACCCTAAATGAACCTTCCTCTAGTGGTACACTGGCTATGATCATCCCTAGGGAAGAAGAAACCTATTCATAGAAGACTTTGGTCAATATTAAATATGCTTGGGGTCTCAAATCACGTTAAAATCCCATACTTAAAAGTGGAAAGTAGGGTGAGAAGGTTAGTTGCCATTTTCTATCAAATAAGATACAATGATTACATGATCGGCCTTCAAATCTAATGAAGGGTTACTTGACCAACAAAGGTTACTACCAACTAATCAAAGGGGTCACACTCTAGAAAACTTGAATATTGATGATGTACGAGTTTTGAGTCACTTATTACAGGCCTAGTTTACATTCATTTTTTGCATTTGTTAGTCAATTTGTTGATTATATGTGCATAGATATTGATAATTGGCTTGTATACTCTTTGTGCATCAAACTATGCTTATTTAATCGTAATTATATTATTTTATATATTTCTCAACTTAATACATGGTCTTTGTCAAATTTCAGGAACTTCCATATATTTAAGGAGTCGGTGCCATCGACCACCATGGTCGGTGCCACCGAGATGACATTATGGACAGAGACGCAGTCGACCAAAAGAGTCGATGGCAACGAACACCCACATAGGAGCCACCAAGATAGCATTATAGAGGAAAAAAAATTCATAGCAGCTCGGTGCCACCGACATTCCATTCGATGGCACCGACGCAGCCAGAGATCGACCAAAGTCCAATACTGTCAGTGCCACCGACTTTGTCAGATTTTAGTAATCTAAACCAGCAACCCCAATCCAACGGTCCATGGTGTGTCATACCGTAAGTGACCTAGGACAAAAAGGAGGATAACCAGACCTAAAGGGCATCCATTTTTGCACTGCACGACAGCTAGAGAAGAGAGGGAGAGAGCACGGAGATGAAGCACGATAACTGGACGATTCGAGCACCTCTAACGAATGTTTTTCCACCGAAAGAGTGCAAATCGCATGTTTCTCAAGGAGGATCATCTGGAGCACCTTCTTTCTAGGGGTTACACAAATCTCCTTCATGTTTCCCATGTTAATCTTCTCTCCTTCTATGTGTTTTCAACTGAAAACCATGTGGGGATAAACCCCTCTTTTCCTTAGGACTGGGGAGTAGCCTGGGGAATCGTTGTATTGACTATTTACATGATTTAGTATAAGTTTATCTTTATTCCTGGATATATAAGTGTGGATTTGAATGACTTATCACTACTTGATCACCATCGATATGATTACAGACCAATAGTTACTCTGGAAGGGGGATTAACGGTTAGAAGACCATAACTTTTACACTTCCCTATGAGTTCCTTGGAATAGGTGACACATGGGTAGTGGAAAGAACTCAAAGTTTTCATTAATGCACCTAAATTAAGAATAAATTACCACAGACGTGGAATTGTCTTAGATTTAGGTAGTGAATTGCATCGTGGGAGCGAGCAATTCTGGCTACATGCTTTCTATCCAGGTTAGAAGTAGGAATTTATGTTAATTCGGTAGAGATAATATACAACGAGACCCCATGGTGAAACTGGTAATCCTAAGGAATTCAACCATTTTCGAATCAGTCATTTTCATTTTCTCTTAATTTTCTTTTGTTTTGTTAAAATTCAATTCAACATTTTCAATCAACTTAGATGATTGTATCGTAGTTAGTAGTAGTCAATGAAACTATGTCTCCCTGAGTTCGACTCGGGCCTCACAAGGCCTATATTACTTGATGCATGCACTTGCATTTCTACGCACAGTTTTGGTGTGTCAGTTGACTAGCATCATATGCCCAAGAGAAACAAACAACAACAAAATACACTCCAAGGGTCAAATCTTAACATATTCCATGGTAAATGTCAACATATGAATCCACAAACCATTGTATGTTAAATTAAAGTTTGAATCAAAAATAAAATTAAAAACAACTTTATACCAGCTAACAAGATCTTGTTGATGTTAAAAGAAGAATTAAAAACCATTGAAACAAAACAACAGGGGAAAATACTACACCAAAATTCAAATCATGGTAATCCCTTGCCTCAACATAGATGGGAAATATCAATGATGATGTCCCACTCTACGTAGGAATCATAGATGATTTCAACATCAAGAAGGCCGATTTCAGCAATATTGACATGTATCCACTAGCAGATTCTGTTAGGGAACTATTGGCAAGAGATTACAAACGTCAATGTGAATATGAATTGCTTCGTAAAAAGATAAAGTTTGACTCAAATATATCTTCAATAATGCTTGCATATGTCTTTAGAGAAAGTTAGGGACAAGATGCATCACCTCCTGAGATACTAAAAGCTAACATGCTTTGAAAAACAGACCTACAACCCATGAATGAGGGTTACCTATAATCACTTAGCATGACCTCACATCGTATACTCTCCACGCAATAGCAATTGAATCATAAATGGACATTTTTCCAAAGACCTTACATAAGGATAGTTTGGATACAATCACCTCCTGTCACCACAGAACACTCCTCTCACAACAAATTAATCATGAAACAAGATCCAATGATGATTGTCATAAAGCAACTTCAAACCTATACCTTCCAATCAGGATGCATTAATCAATTTGCACAAGTCTACTAGATACTTGTCAGAAACATAACATTAGGGCCACATTACCCAAACAGACTAAATGATATGTTGTCCCGTGATTCCAAAAATTTTCCATCATGAAATATTTTATAATGTGATTCCTTCCCTTTAGAAAAGTTGAAGATGATGAGTTCAAATGTCAATGCAACATGCATCAGACTTCACAGATAAAGCATGACCTAAAATCATCAACCATATGATTGGTGTAAGAACACCTTCTAGAAATTTTTCATATATGTAAAAGTCTTACACTTTTCTAGGCATCCTTAACCATGAGAACATCTACAGATAGTCGTTTCCAATCTCTTTTGGGTCCTGGAACATGACATAAAACTAGACTAATCATGTACCTTCTAACCCTTTTGGTTCATGGACTATAACCTAAAACTATACCAACCAGGTGATTTACATTTCAAAATACTTTTATGGTCCTGGATCAAAACCCAAAATTGAACCAAACCCACAATCACATTTCTAAGCCTTTTTTGGGTCCTAGACCATGACCTAAAAGTGGTTCAATCATGTGTTTTATTTCCAAAATCTCTTTTGGGTCATGGACTAAACTAGACCACAATCCCTATCTTGAATATTCACCTTTCCTTTTAGCTAAAAACCATGCATTGAGGTAGGCACCTACAATTAAGAACTATTATTAGCAGGCACCCGTATTCTCAAGTCATATCTAGAATATCCATTTCATTTTGCAAAGACCTATGTTCAGGTAGGCATGCACAAGGTTTAATACCTACACCATATAGGTACTCACAAACTAAGATCTCGATCTCTCCTAAGGTATAACTATCATCTAGATCATGGATCTGAGACAGTGTTCCAGATTGGTCAAGTCCAAAAGTTCATCAATCAGTTTGATGCTAAAAAATCCATTCTTTCAAGACCTATCCTGAATAGGCATCTCCTATTTTTGAAAGCCCTATCTAGGCTAGGAATATCCCTTTGTTAAATCCCTACATTCATGTAGACATCATCTCAAGCTCTATTCCATATAGGCACTCCTAATAAAACCCTATAACATGGTAGGCATCCCTTTAAAAGCCCTATGTTCAGGTGGACATCTACCCAAACCCTATCTTGAATAAACATTCCCTCCAATTCAAGCCCTATGTCTAGTTATACATCACCTCAAGCACGTCTAATAGGAACCTTTAGCCAAGACCTACATCCAGTAGGAACCTTTGTCCAAGACTTATCCCAAATAAGAATTCCCTCCAGTTTAAGCCCTACATTGAAGCATGCCCCTACTTTAACTTTTTATTTTGAATAGGAAATTGTCTTGATCAAAAGGCCTACATTTAGGTAGGTAATCAAACCAAATCCCTATACCAAGGTACAAACCTACGCTAAAGCCCTATTCTGAATAGGCATACATAGATTAATTTGACAAATCTAATGCATCCTAACTCAAATAGGAATTTTTCATGAACCAAGTCCTATCCAATTTCTATCCTTAATGGGTGTTCCCTTGAACTCAAGCCCTACACTTGGGTAGGAACACCGGACATACCATACATTCGAAGAGTCACTCCTTGCAAAAGTCCTATCACATATAGGTACCTTGATCAAACTTTATGTAAAGTAGACAAATCCCTCTATTATCATGTTCACCATATTGTATTCTAGAAATTCTCTAGGGTGAAGAAAATTGTTAGATATAGTCACTATTAGTAAAGGACACATTAAATCTAGAAACTTGTATAGTGCCCAACTTTATGAATCTTTAACTTTTGGATAGAAATGCTATTAGAACAAATAATTGATCAATACAATCATTGTTCATGATGCTTGTCAATCTTATTAATCTTATTGATACATGAAGATTCTCTAAGAATTAAAAAAATGATTGATACAATCACTGGTCATGAAGGTCACCAATTAAATTAAGAAACTTTTCTAATACATAATGTATCCATCTTGAGCACTCTCGTAGATCGCCAATAGTAGAGAGTATGATTTTGAAGGTCTTACCAAGCAACCTAGAAGTATTTGAATGACACGATATTACTATATAGATTCCTACATCTGATAGGATCTTTCAATTGATCAACTAGACTTCTATTTCCATATCTATTAATAATTTTTCCAAGACCACAATGAGAACCTTGTATTTTGAAATCAAATATGAATCAATATCATTTCAAGAAAAAAATAATTCCTAGTGGGTATTTATATAAAAGATGGTTGATCAGATCATGTGAGAAATAGACATGCGGGGATAACCACTCATCAAAACTTTACGTGAGATGATAGACTAGTGTAAGAAAACTTCATGGAGGCCCCCTTAATACTAGATAATCACTTGATGACCAATCTTAACTTTTATTAGCACTCTACCAACAAACATTATCCTACAATGGTTTTACATGCTCTAAGGAATAGATGATCAACTCACTACAGTAATCGGTCACGAAAACACCTTAACATGAGATATTTTTCTAGTTCACAATATCATTCATCTTGAGCATGTTTGAAGAATTAGATCAAACCAAAGAGTACTTTTAGAGATCCTAACAAGCAACCTAGAACTCTTTGAACAACTATATGATGCTCTAAGCATTAGACAATTGACTGATATAGTAATCGAATGTTTAAACCACCTTAGATTTGAAAATTTACAAATGCCCAACTTTAATTATCTTGAGAACTTTTGAAAATTGGAAATCCTATAACTCTTATATGTCTGATACCCCATATATGGTCCTATCTCATGACCCAAAACTAAACTAATCAAACATTTGTCTCTAAATAAATCTATGGTCCAGGTTCATTATTTAAAACTAATTTAATCATGTGCTCAAATTTACAAATCCTAAAAGAGCAATGGCCATGACTTAATACTACACTAATAATGTCTTGAACATATATAAAGGTTTCCAATTCCTTCATCAAGTAGGAGCTTTCAAATGATCACTTTAGCTATAACTTATATATCTGACAATCATTTATTAGTAGAGATGTAGTTCAAAAGAAGATGAATCAAATCAAGTCAGAACAAGAGAGTCAGGATAATTGTACATCAAAAACCTAGGGGAACAAATGATGGACCAATGGAGAAACACATTGTGGAGGCTACCTTAGTGTTGGAGGATCACCCGATACCCTATCTCAACCTTTTTAGCACTCTTCCTATGAACTTTATCCTACCAGATAACACATGTTGTAGGTATCATACGCTTGACCAGTACTATCACTGGCCACAAAGGTCACCTTAACTGTAAACTTTTTTGACACCCTAATGTTCAACCATAAGAAATCAAAACCTTATTTCCACATAGATGAACTTGCCATATTTTACCTTTTTAGGAATATGGTCCTAACCCTGATTTGGTGCACTCCTCTATTTAATAAAAAATAGAAAAAAAGTAAAACTTAAACGTGTACAAAGAGAAGAGAGAGGATGACTACTTTTAGAGGTCTATCCACATTCCAATAGTTTCCACAATCTCAATGATTAGAGACTCTTGATCTTAATATCTTTGTCAAAACACAAATCACATTCAATTTTTTTAGACATGCACTAGTTTAAGAACTAATTCAATGATGAGAGTCACTTTTACTGTCATTAAACCTTTTAAGGCTCATCACAATTATAGGGGTAATGAATAATTGGTCAGACATAAGAAACCACCTAAGTGATAGGTTTCCCTTGATCTAGAGAAATTATTTATGCCCAATCATTTCCTCACTAATTCATCCTAAGAAGGAAAAGACACCACTTAAGCTTTCCACTCTCTAAAAGGTTTGAAAGAACATCTTTGAGGACTCCAAACATTTTGTCCTTCAATAAAAAAATGAGGGTCAAAGTTGGCCCAAGCATGTGGTTTCACTCTTATCTAGAGCCTTGTCTTCAGAGGGGCAAATTTTTGATACCCCATTTTTGCTCACTTAGTAGATATTCATGCTTAAATGTTGATACTCTGGATAATTATGGGATTCATCCCATTTTTTTACTTATATCCACATTTCCATACTTATACCCTTTTTCGTGTTTTTCTATATTATTCATGTTTTACGCCTATTTCATCTACCCTTTTTCACCTACTTTTACCCAATTCTCGACTTTCTGCAAACAAATCTTTTATATGGACTCAAGTGAAATTTTATCATTGTTGCAACTTTTTACAAGCATGTTTCCATAAATTGCATAGTTGAATTATCTTGAATGAATATTTCCTTTTTCCAATAGATAATTCACTTTCCTTTATCCACACAAATACAAATATTTGGAATAACTATGAAGGACAATCCCGAATAAATTCCTCTCTCTCTTCTATTTTATTTTATTTGACTTTTATTCAAACTCCACCTTTTCCACAATTTTTCTTTGTAACGTACTTGAAATATCCATAAATCTAGAAAATCCAAATTATCCATCTCAGATCACCCGGTGGGTTAGAGAAATCCATAGATGACATGTGGTGGGTTGCCTCGACCCGTGGGCCATGCTTTGAGGAGCATTAGTGAGATCCACCACCTTTTTTATAATCTTCTAGGTGGAAACCTCAAAACCTAACATCTACCTATAAATAGACTCCCTTATCCAATATATTTTAGGACTCTCTTATCACTCTTGAGCTAGAGAAACAAGTACCTCTCTCTTTTATTTTTTGTGTGTGATCAAAGGATCCTTCCTCTAACACCAACTTCTCTATTAACATGGGTAGGTTGCACAACAATTACTATTGCTTTTTTGATATATTCATCTTAGTAATTACTTCTTTCTCTAATATGTTTGTAACTATTCATATACACACACTACTTATCAAATATGTAATCCTTCCCTACTGAATATATATCTCTCTTGCCTCTCTATCTACCTACAGATTGTTCCTAACCTATAACAACCTCAGTGTGGGTATATATGCCCGGAGAGCCAATTATGTGATGATTGTAATGGCATAAAAATGATTTTATTATTAATAAAAGGCAAGCTTCCAATTTATTATGTTTCATTCAGTTATGAGATAATGATATAACACTATAAACATTTAGAGAATAATATTACTCAATGACATATGTCTTCAAGTATTAGCCTTGTTGAAGTGAGATCATACATATATTAAGAGTACATATACAAATTGTCATTATGTCCCTGATCAGTTGTTATCATGGAAGGTTTATAGACAAAGTAACACATAATATCAGAGTGTGAGTTGGTTGATGACTACATCCCATTAGTCATGATATGGAAAAATCAAAACAAGCACACATATACATGTTAGAGAACAATGTATCAGACAGAACCACCATGAGACTAAAACATGGAAGCCATCATCATGGAAGTCATATTCACCTCTCACACTAGTGGTGGTGGTTGTGGTTCTTAGACCTAAAATCATTGGACTTGTCACGTGTCATTTGATAAACATTGAAATCATTAAACATGTTCCTGAAACATGGGTAGTCATAAAGGTGATGGTTGGGTGACTTTAACACATGGGGATAGACGATGAATGATAGAGATGGGACTTGTCCCTCTAGCAGGAGTATGATATCCAAGGCCTCTTGATTAGTGAGACTAAGAAAAGTATAGCCATATGCATGTGAGTCAATATTTGATATTGAGCTTACATATATCTCATATAGTATGTTCTGGTTCGAGGAACAAGATTTAATAATAATGAGGATGACTACTCCATTCCTCTAGTTCAATCTGGATATCAGTGACAAAGGAACTATACAAACATTGTAACACCATAGACAAATTGTAGGTTGAAGTTGCTCCCCAACTTTCCATTCACATGGGTAGCTATCACATGTTGTTGACTTGAGTGTTATACATTTCCCATATATTGATAATGGCTTAACGATTCCATTCCTATGTATCTAATATGTTTGTTCAAGATTGATTTTAGACTTTAGGTATATGAAAAGGATCAATTACACAAGCCCTAGCTTGTTAAAGTTCAAGTCAAAAGCAATGCAAGTGTGTGTTTTGGGAAATCACTCCAAATGACCATAGATGATTTTTGTAATCACTTGTATTGATGATATCACTTGTAACTAAGATGAGAAAAAATCAAGGACACTTAATTCCAACGTTTGATCACTCAATAGTCAATTTAGAAAAAATTTCACAGGTTGTTTAACAGTCAAGTTGGAAACTCAACCGATCCAGTGATGGATTTTCTGAAGATGACCAATCAGTCGAGTTGAACACTCACATAACTTGATTGATCAATCAACTAAGGAAAATAGATTTTGACTTATCGGTCAGGTTTCCTAGAACAAACTTGGTCGATAGATTGAAAATTGGCTTTGTCTCTTAGCAGATCGGTCGATTTATCTTTATTAAAACTTGACTGAATGTAATGTATAGAAAATGCATAAAAAGTGATAATAACCATTGGATAGTTGTTTTGAGTGAGAATAGATCCTTTGTAACTAGGAAACTGACTATATTTTTCCCATAAGTGATCCCACACTAAAGGAAACACCCCTAGCTATAAATATGACCCCTTGGAGTTCATTCCAAGTTTGCTCATTTGTGCTATTCTAGATTCTTGCTATAGTTGAGTGTGCTGAACTGCTTGAGCCCCTTTCTCTCTCTCATTTACAAAGCATTTTGTGATTATGAGTGAGTTAGGCTAGTTGTAAGAGACCTACCTCCATGTGCTTGTAAACCTCTCATTCCATTCCATCTTCCATGCCCCCTTTCTCAAAGAAGAAAAGATTGAAGCAAGCTACTCTGAGTAAAGGTGAAGTTGTTGCTATTCTTCTTCACGTTTGAAGAGGAGGTGAAGATCTTATCTAGGTGAAGGAGAAGAGAATGGCTAAGATTCAAGAAGAGTGGGCAAATTCCTTCAAGGCCAAAGACTTGATGCAGGTGTGGGTAAGTCCTTGTGTAGGTGTAAGACTGTTGTCTTGAATAGGAAAGTCCTTGGATGTATGGTAATTGACTTACACTTATTAAATTTTGATGTAGGCCATCCACAAAAAGAACATTCTGGAGACATAAGGATTCACTTACATCACCCTCACCTTTAACCTTACCTTGCTTGTTGTCCCCAAAGGTAACTGAACCTCCTTTCTTTTCAGTGAAGTTGTTTAAATGGCTTATATAACCTACTAATGCTTAGTGCAACCACTGTCAACAATCCATCTACCTTTTTACTGCAAGAAAGGATAGTGTCGGTTCCCAACTCAAACTTTGGGATCTGAAGTTAGCGTGGGGACCCTTTTCATCTTTGGGTTGGTCCCCTTAGGCTTGTAAGGAAAATAAGTCGAGTGATGATCATCACAGTTGCAATGAGAACAAATCATAGGGTTCTTAGTGCCAGAAGACTCTCTAATGAAAACGAAGGTTTCCTTACCCTTTATATTACCTTTGTCTTTGTTCTTGGCCTTAGGTGCTCCCCCTACAAATCCCAAACCACTAGTACCACTTTGTTTTGTAGAATGGTCAAGGATTTCATTAAGGGATTTTTTTTCCTTTGAGGAATTTCTATCGAGAAGCTCTAAGTCTATGATTGTCCCCATTAAGAGATATGATATTAAAAGACAAACTAGCATGAACAAGGTCAACCTCTAAATAGAGGGATTTAGTCAAATTAAAATCTTTCTCAAGAGAAATAGAAGCAATATCATTACTAGATAAGAGAGGTCTAGAAGATAAATTATTAACTTGACCAAGAAACCTACCATTTTCAGATTTAAGCACTTGAATTTCCTTCAGATAAACATCCCTCTCAACCATACGAGCATCGACAAGGAGTTTAAATTCAGAAATTTTAGTTTTAAGAGTTTCAAACTCATTTTGGCACTTTTGGTTATATTCCATTAGAGTTTTAATGTTCTTAAGGTAAACACCATTATCTACTTCAAATGCATTGTATTGGATCTCAAGATCAAGATATTGGCCTTGCAAGTTAACAATGCTCTCAAGATTAGTTTTCTCATTTAGCTCAAGCATTTCAAGTTTAGCGTACAAATAATCAATATTTTTCATAACATGTTTTTTTTTTAGATTTACATTTAGCAAAGAAGAACAGGTAGAAACAAGCATATCAATTAGAGTTTCCTTAGATAACTCATGCAAGCTTACCTCAATTACCTCACTTACCTCGCCAATTTCTTCACTACTTGAGACCATGAGTCAAGGTGTCACTCTCCATCTACTTTGGAGCTAGAGCCACTTGGGGATGATTCATCCCAACCTGCATTCTACTGTCTTTTCTCCTTATTTTCCTTCATCTTATACTTTCTCTCCTTCTTGTACTCTTCTTTCTTCTTGGATTTGCCCTTGTGGTGTGACTTTCTTGGTTTGGGACATTCACTCTTGTAGTGTCCCTTTTGTCCACACTTGTAGCATCTAGGAGTAGAGGAGGAGAATTTCTTTTCCTTGAAGTACTTTCCCTTGATGTAGTCAGATTCATGATCACTAGGGCCATCATCTTCACTAGAAGAGAAGGGAGATGTCTGAAAAGTAAGTTGTTGTTGAAGGATGACCGCCTCCACTTGTGCTTTGAAAGCACTCTCTTTGATCTTCTTGGCATCCTTATCTTTTTGCTTGGCTTCTTCTTCTTGCTTGTCAAGCCTTGGCTCATGAGCTTGGAGGTTGCCAATGAGATCTTCAGTTGGGATGTCACCAAGGCTCCTCACTTATTCAATGGAGGTCATGTTTGACTCCCATCTCTTTGCTAGAGTCCTCAAGATCTTGGAGTTGATTACACCTCTATCCAAAATGTTGCCCAAAGCAGATAGGCCATTGATGATCACATTTAGCCTAGAGTACATCTCCACAATCCCTTCTTTATTTCCCATATTGAAGTTCTCTAGAAGGTTTTTCAACATGTATATCTTAGCCTCCTTGACTTGCTTTGTGCCCTCATAGGTAATGCACAATTTATTACAAATCTTATAGGCGGGATCCCATGATGAGATGTGGTTGAAATCCATTATGGTAAGGGATGCATAGAGGATGCTTATGGCTCTAAGTATTGCCTTATTATTGTCGATGATTTCTCTAGATATACTTAAACCTTCTTTCTCATTTCCAACAGTGATACTCTTGATATTTTCTTGAATTTTTGTAAATGAGTTGAAAATGTAACTTCTTGCCAAATCATTTCTATCTGTAATGATCATGGGGGATAATTTGAAAATGATCTTTTTGAATGTTTTTATGAAGAATTTGGCTTTGCACATAACTTCTCTTCACCTTGAACACCTCAACAAAATGGGGTTGTAGAGTGGAAGAATAGGTTACTACATGATATGTCTAGGGCCATGTTGTTAGAGTATGACACTCCAAAGAAGTTTTGGGCCAAAGCTATTAGTAACTCATGTTTTTGTGCAAAATCATATTTTTACACATCCTTCTTTAAAGAAAACCCCATGTGAGATATGGTGTGGTAGGAAGCCTTCCATTGAGTACTTCCATGTTTTCATATGTCCTTGTTTTGTTTTGAACATGAAATATTCTCTCGACAAGTTTGAACTGAAATCTTACAAGGCTTTCTTTCTTGGCTATAGCACTACTAGAAAGGCTTATAGAGTATTTAATGTTGATCTTGTTAAAGTAGAAGAATTTGTAAATGTTAAGTTTATTGAGACTAAACCCTCCATTCCCAAAGATATTATTCCAAATGATGGTGTTGCAGGTGAGGTAATTCCTATTCTAAAAGAACTAAACATCACCCCAAATGGAAAAGAGATGGTCATTCAAGAAGAAGAGAAATATGAAGAAAAGAAGGATCCAACTCCCTGATTTGCAAAGAATAATCCAAAAGAGATGATTTTATATGATCCATTTGAAAGAGTGAAGATGCGGGATGCATTTAACAATGAACAAGCCAATAATGCATTCATCTCACAACTCGAGCAAAAGAATGTCAATGAATCTCTTGGGGATGATGAATGGATCCTAGCCATGTAAGAAAAGTTGGAACAATTTGAAAAGAATGAAGTATGGACCCTAGTTCCAAAACCAAGTAATAGAAAGATCATTGGAAGCAAGTGGGTCTACCACAACGAGCTAGATGAAAGTGGCAAAGTTGTAAGGAACACAACAAGGTTAGTGGCTCAAGGCTACAACCAGTAGGAAGGTATACATTTTAATGAAACATATGCACATGTAGCTAGACTTGAGTTTATTCGTATGTTGCTTGCTTTTGCCAATTATAAAAACTTTCTTATTTATCAAATGGATGTTATAAGTGCCTTTTTTAATGGTACAATTAAGGAGGAAGTGAATGTTGCACAACCCCAGGCTTTAAACATGGTTGTTTACCTAACCATGTCTATTTCTTGGAAAAAGCTCTCTATGGACTCAAACAAGAACCTTGATCTTGGTATGAGAACTTAAAGGACTTTTTGTTAGATCATTGGTATATCATGGGCAAAGTAGATTCTACCTTATTACTAAAGAACACTTCTAACAATTTTCTTATCATTCAAATATATGTTGAAGATATCATTTTTGGCAGAACAAACCTTGATCTTTGAAAGGAATTTAGTGATCCTATGCACAATGAATTCAAGAAGAGTATGATGGGTGAGTATATTATTCGTCATCTTTAAAATCAAACAAACTAAAGTTGGGAACTTCATAAACAAAGGCAAATACACAAGTGAGCTACTTTAGCTCTTTGGGACGGAGAACAACAAGGCGATGGACACAACCATGTCAAACACTGCCAAACTTGACAAAGATGAAGAAGGTGAGAAGGTAGATGAGAATCTATATAGAGGTATGATTGGAACTTTACTTTACTTAACTGCCTCTAGACCTGAAATAATGTTTAGTGTTGGCTTGTGTGCTCATTTTTAATCAAAACTTAAGAAATCACATCTTATAGTTGGTGAAGAGGATTTTAAGGTGCTTAGCCAAAACTACAAATTTTGGTCTATGGTATCCCAAGTATGAAACTTTACTCTTACGGCTTATAGTGATGTGGATTAAGCGGGATGCTTGATTGATAGAAAGTGCACAAGTGGCACTTGCTTACTCGTAGGACCATGCTTGGTGCCTTGGTTCTCCAAGAAATAGAGCACAGTGGCATTATCAATCATTAAGGCTGAATACATTACAACTGAGACTTGTTGTGCCCAGGTCCTATGGATGAAGCAAATGCTCCAAGACTTTAACATTCATTTTGATGCTTCTCTTATCTTTTGTGATAATACTAGTGCAATTAACTTGTCATATAATCCTATATTGCATAGTAGAGCTAATAATATAGAGGTTCTCCATCATTTTCTTTGTGATCACATTGCAAAAAACGATATCTATATCACGCATGTGGACACAGAAAATCAGTTGATAGACATTTTCACTAAACCTCTAGCTAGAGAGCAATTTCACTTTATTAGATCCAAACTTCTCATAAATTCTTTGAATGAGTTTGATATTCTTTCTAGCTAGTTGTCATCTATCCTATATGTTTTGATTATGTTTTGATCATCATTACTTGCTAATATGCTAAAAATCATTTTTCATGTTTCTTTTGCCTTGTTTTTCTCTTATGTTTGTTTATTTTTTGCAAATGCTTATTTTATTGCAAAATAGTACCCAATGATGAATGATATGTGTGTAAGTATGTTTAAAATGAAAAATGGACTTTTAAAAAAATAATTAACACTCTAATGGCTAGAAATTAGGATTTCTAATGTTGGTTCAGTTGAACTAAATCGATCAGTGGCTGAGAGCTTTTTCCAAGAGCTGATTAGTCAAGTTTCTAAGTCACAGAGCTTGAGAAATGTTGGGCTGGAGCAAACATAAGTTAGGTTTGGTCGACTTTTCTCCCTCTCAACTAGAGAAAAATTGATTTATCAAACATTTAGCTCCCTCAAGCTCTCAACCCTAGTCCCGACCTTCCAGTCCCTAGCCCTAGTTTGACCTAATCAACCTTCCTTGACCTCTTTCCCATCAACCCTAGGTGTGTGGATGGGTTGTGGTGGTATGTTTTCTTACTTTTTCTCTCTCCAACCTCTCTATTCATCTCCATGGCATCCAACAGGAGAAAGAGGGCGGCCCCAACTGGAGCAACATCTTCATCTTCCAACTCGCGTCTCATACCTTTTGACAATACCTTCTTTGTCTCCAATGAATCTCTCAATAGGTACAAGGATCTCCTTCCTAGGAATCATTTTCCTTTCCATGCCCTATTTGAGCCAACCGCTCATAGACAAAGCATTATCGATCAAGTAGTCAAGTTGCTACATGATCACCACCTCTCAGCCTTGTGTGTTGAGCATGGGTGCTACAACAATTCCATCACAAGAATGAAGTCATTCATGAATTCTATGCTGACATGCAATGGAATTATGAAACACTCGTACCTCCACCTAATGCTCAAATAGTCCTCCCTTCCACGATCTTCGGGAAGAAATTCCAACTCTTTGAGGGTTCCCTAAACATCATGTTCTTGGGTACTGAGGTCACTGCCACTTGGACAAAGGATTACCCTGAGTATTTCGACCTAGATGACCCTGAGGCCTTCTACAAGAAATATAATTTTACTATTCTTGATATTCTTAAATACTTGAATAAGAATCCATTTCCCTATATGAAGAAGTGTACCCTCCTCTCCTCCACGTTAGACCTCAAGAACCACATACTTGCCCTAGTTGTTAACTACAATATTCATCCCAAGAAAAATTAGACTAAAATTGTAGAAAACAATGTGGTGATTATGTTTAGTCTCTTGAAGAACATAAGAGTCAAATGGTCTCATTATGTTCTCCACCACATGAATTTTTTTGACTCTAGCAAGAACACCCATGGCACTCATCCACCATACCCATCCATGTATTGTGGTCTATTTCAAGTTGTCACAGGAAAATCTCTTTTCCATGACCTTCACTACAAACCAGCCCACAAAGGAGTTTGCATCAGAGAGACCACACTTCTGAAATTTGTTCCTATTCCTACCTCTACCACACCCAAAGCCTCTACCTCCACCTCCACCTCCACCCATGAAACTCTATCACCTCATACCTTCCTGGCCTACACGTGCCTCGTTTCATGTTATAAATGAAACCCTTATGGGCTACATGATGCATCAATAGGCGTATAACCTTCAGGTTCAAGAGTGCATGCATAAAGACCTCTATGACGTCATGTCCAACATGAACCTATCATGTGCACACCCTTATCTTACATACCAGTCGTACCCAGGAGGTGACTATGCTTCCTATGCTTATGATCACTTTTACCCAACCCCTCCACCTGTTGCTTCCACTGCTACACCCTCTGTTATAGGTGGACCTACCCCTAGAGTGTTGCCTCTTTTTGCTGGCCCTTTATCCACACTACTTACTGGCCTTGGTAGTTCTACTCCCTCTTTCCCTCAGGCCAATGAGTTTTATGCTCTTGGCATGTCTTGGGATGAGTAGAATGCCTGTTGGCCCAATCATGGTTTTGGTTCCTCTACCAATGAGTAGATTCCAGATCAGGCTAATGAGGACTTGTTGCTACTAATGAGGAGTCTTCTGAGGATGATGATGGTGATGATGCATCTAATGATGGCATTGCTGGTGACTCTGGTGATGAAGGTAATGTTGTTGCACCTTTAGACGGAGATGATGACTATGAGCCAAATGCCTCTAATGTTGATGTTGATGATGTGCACATAGATGATCTAGATGTTTAGAATTTTTGGTTTTAGTCTAGATATTGATCATATATAACTTTCTAGGCTATTTTGTACTAGAAACATCTCGACACATTTTCTGAGTTGTATTATTTATCATCATGTTTTCATCATTTTTGGCTTGTAATTGTTTCTGAGGAGTTGCTCTCTATGTTGTAATCTTAATCATATGTACACTTACTCTTTGATTTACTATATCTCATGAGTTGGTGTCATGTTTACCATATTTTGATTATGACTTAGATTGTTTGCTTCTCTCGTCTCTATTTGGTGTATGCTTTGAGATTGCATGTTGCGGATGTATGTTTGGTTCTTCTTAGAGAAGAATTGTTTTCTATGCTTTTCTACCCCCCTTCCTTTTTGATAATGTCAAAAGGGGAAGAGAATTTCAAAGTTTTTAAGATCAACCATATTTATTTTATTATATATGTGATCCTTTTCTTGTTCATTATATGCTTTATTGTGCAACTTGCTAAAGGACCATATAGTATATAAATTATCTGGTTTTGTGTAGAAAGACTTACTATATATGTAAGAGTAAGCATAGATTGAGGGGGAGAAATTGTGACAGAGTGAGTTTTTATATAGAAATTGGGGTTGTCACAGTTGGTATCAGAGCCAATGTTCACACATCAAGTCACATGAACTTCATTCACCCTATTTTGAGTCTAGGGTAGTCCTTGAGTTAGGGATGTGAAGGGTTGAGGTGTCTAGGATAGCATCTGTCATGGGTCTAACTAAAGTCTCTGAGCCACTTAGCTTGGCAATCACGAGGCTACCTTTATGGCAGTATATGTCTACCTGGCCGATACCCTAAGTGTCCCCTATTCTTGGGCATACCTTAATTTAGGAACCTTCTCATCTATAGATTTTCCCTCTCACCTCTTCTATAGGAAGAATGTCTCCCTCTCATCTATGTTTTAAAATAAATCTTCCCTCTTACCTCTGTTATAAGGTTAGGAAAGAGTCTCTCTATTTAGAAAGTCTTAAGGACCGACTAATAAGGACTTTTAGGTTATCCTCCACAAATTATGACATTGAGAACATTAATAAATGATATAGGAGAATAAAGAAATATCATGTGATAATAATAATGAAAATGACAAATATAAGCGTTGAGTAATAAATCTAACATGCCCAAATTAATTTCAGGATGCCTCCTAAGATTCGCAAATCAAAGGTCTCTGAGGAATCATCCTCTAATAAGAGAATAGAGCCTGAAACCTCTGAAGTACCTGATACCGATGTTGTGGCCAAGGAAAGGTGGGAGGAACAAAAGAAAATCCTTGTAGATTTTATGGAAACCCTCGCCACAAAAGGAGCCCCTAAACCTAGCTCATCTAGGAAGAAAGAAGTAACTGTGATAGACTTTATTAAGGTTCACCTTGATTCCTTTTGGGGGAAGGATTAGCCCGAGGTCATGGATAAGGCTGAAGCCTCGATTTTATCCATAGAGAATAGTTTTCGTACCCTAGAAGTACCCAATGAGAAGAAGGTCATTTTTCCCACCCATATGCTTAAGGGATTAGCAAAAATATGGTGGGAGAACTATGGCGGGAATAGGGGAGAGGAAACAGATAACATGGGGTGGGAAGACTTCAAAACCCTCTTCACTGATTGTTTTATGCACATAGTCGAGACAAAAGAGGAAGGAGAAGATGTACATGGAGTTAAGGCAGGGTAGTCTTTCAGTAGCTGATTACACCCAGAAGTTTAGGCTTCTGGAGCGTTACACACCTATCAGGACTGAAGACCGTTTTACTGAGCACTATGTTGACTTCCATTCCGCCCACCTAAAAACCCTAGTCATAGCCTCTCATCCTAGAAGCATAGATGAAGCCCTAGATATGATCCTCAAGAAGGAGAGAGAGTAGGGCATGCAGAAACCTTCTAGCATGGGATACTTAGGGTTAACCACAACTGAAGAGGATAAGTCTAGGAAGTTCCACCCTGGCCATAACAATAAGGGATCAGGGAAACGAGGAGGTTCAGGAAAGGGAGGACAGAAAAGCCACCAGAACCAACCAAGGACGAATCATCCCAAGTGCAAGACTTGTGGGCATTTCCATGGTGGGGTATGCCGCCACACCAAGCCAGTCTGCTATAACTGTAAGAAGGAGGGTCATTTCGTCATCAAGTGCCCCACTCCCTCCATCTTTGGCAATCCTACGGTAGGTGCTCCGCAGCGTCAGGGACACCGCAATGGTAGGATATTTGTAGTGAGTGCAAAAGAGGCTAAGGCAAATCCAAACTAGCTCTGTGAAGGTAACCTAATTTCTTTATAAATATCTCGTTCATGCCTGCAACTATTCATAATTTGATTACCTTGTGTAGGCATTGTATTATTAAATGGTCATCCTGTTAGGGCTCTATTTGACTCTGGATCTACAAATACATTTATTTCTCGAACCCTTGCTTCTATATTACATCTACATATAAGGGACTTGGGTTATAATCTAGATGTGTTTACTCTGAGTGGCAAAATACTCACAACTTTACAAAAAACTGATGAACTCTCTCTCTCTCTTAAATACGAAAATCATGATATGCCCTTTGAATTCATTCTCTTAAAAATGGAAGACTTTGATGTTATACTTGGTATGGACTGGCTATACACATACCATGCTCACATTGATTGTAGAAACAAGACGGTCGTTCTCTCTCAACCTCATTCTTATCCAGTGAAAATCCCTAGGGGAAGCAGATTCTGTAATAATATTATAATCTCCTCTCTTAAAACTAAAAATCTCATTTCTAAAGGATGTAAAGTCTTCCTCACATTAGTCTCAGAGACCAGTCCTAGTAGCGGGCCTGTAGAAAGTTTAGAGGTGGTATGTGACTTCCCTGACATTTTTTTGGAGGAGCTTCCTGGGCTGCCTCCAAATAGAGACATTGAGTTCTCCATTGATCTTCTTCCTGGAAGCACTCTGATTTCTAGGGATCCATATAGGATGGCTCCTGCTGAGCTTACGGAGTTGAAGAAACAACTGCAAGAACTTCTTGACAAAGGTTTCATTCGTCCTAGTGTTTCCCCCTGGGGTGCTCCTGTTCTCTTTGTTAAAAAGAAAGATGGTTCTATGTGTATGTGTATTGACTACCGCATGTTGAACCAAGTCACTATTAAAAACAAGTATCCTCTTCCTCATATTGATGACCTCTTTGATCAGCTTCGTACTGCTAAAGTTTTCTCAAAGATTGATCTCCGTTCTGGATACCATCAACTTAAAATCAAGTATTCTGATATTTCTAAAACTTCTTTCCGAACTCGTTATGGGCATTACGAATTTCTGGTGATGCCATTCGGGTTGACCAACACACTAGGTGTATTTATGAACCTGATGAACAAAGTCTTCCAACCTTATCTTGACGAGTTTGTGGTCGTCTTCATTGATGATATCTTGATCTATTCTGATTCTATGGAAAGACACCGTGAACACTTGTGAGCAGTTCTTGACATTCTTTGAACCCAGAAGTTGTATGGCAAACTTTCAAAATGTGAATTATGGATCGATAACGTCATGTTTCTTGGACATGTCATTTCTGGAGGTAGTATATCTGTTGATCCCGCCAAAGTCTCTGATGTACTTGATTGACAACCTCCTCGTAATCCTTCTAAAAATCAAAGTTTCTTGGGTCTAGCCGGATACTATCGTCATTTTATTCCAAATTTCTCCAAAGTTGCACTTCCTCTTTCTAAGCTTACTAAGAAGGATGAGCACTTCATCTGGTCAGCTTCTTATGAGTCTAGTTTCTAGCAGTTAAAGCAGAATTTGATGTCAGCTCATGTCCTTGTTCTACCCTATGGCAATGAAGGGTTTGTGATATTCACTGATGCTTCGAGGAATGGGTTAGGGTGTGTCCTACAACAGAATAGTAAGGTAGTGGCCTTTGCGTCCAGACAACTAAAACCCAATGAACTTAATTATCCCACCCATGATTGGGAATTAGCTACAATCATCCATGCCCTCAAAACCTAGAGGCACTACCTATACGGGGCAACATTTGATATCTTCACCGATCACAAAAGCCTAAAATAGATCCTGACTCAGAAGGACCTGATTTTGCGTCAATGTCGATGGATTGAATACCTAAAGGACTACAATTTCACTATTGCTTATCATCCATGTAAGGCAAATGTAGTCGTTGATGCCCTTAGTAGAAAAAGGGCAGTGTGTGTATCTCTATCTGTCCCTGAATGGAGGAACATGGAGGATCTAGTAGGCTGGAAGCTGCAGTTTCTGTCAGACTGTTTGCATGTTAACAACATCTCCATCACGTCCAACTTGCATTTTGAACTTCTTGAGGCACAAAAGGCTAGTCCCGGTCTTATAGAGCTCTCTTCTCTCCTGTCAAAGCTGGAAACTCATCTGTCTGTGGGCCTTGATGGTAGTCTTCATTACAAGAACCGTATGTGGGTTCCTAAACAGTCAGCTATAAAGACAACCATTCTTAGCGAGGCACATGGGTCCAAATACACAGTCCATCCGGTCACAACAAAGATGTACAAAGACATGCAACGTCAATTCTAGTGGAGGAGCATGAAGCGTGATATTGCCGATTTTGTGTCCAGGTGTCTGACATGCCAAAGGATCAAGACCGAACATCAGAGACCAGGCGGTCTACTACAACCCCTTGAAATCCCAGAATGGAAATCGGAACACATCACCATGGATTTCGTGGTGGGATTAGCCAGGACCAGGAAGGGATACGATGTTGCATGGGTCATAGTGGATCGGCTCACCAAGTCAGCTCATTTTCTTCCTATGAAGACTACTGCAAAGGTTTCTGAGTTGGCTGACCTCTACATACGGGATATTGTACATCTTCATGGAGTCCCAACGTCTATTGTCTCAGATAGGGACCCGAAGTTCACATCAAAGTTGTGGAAGCAGGTTCAAGAAGAATTGGGCTCCAAGTTGAACTTCAGTACAACCTACCATCCACAAACAGATGGGCATTCAGAGCGTACAATACAAATTCTAGAGGATCTTCTACAAGCTTGTATTCTCGATTGGGAATGCTCGTGGGACTATTACTGGTCTTTAGCTGAGTTTGCCTATAATAATAGCTATCAAGAAAGCATTGGAATGCCTCCCTATGAAGCTCTTTATGGCCGGCCATGCAGATCTCCATTATGCTGGGATGACGTCGGAGAACATACCCTGATGAAATCCGAGGAGATGCAGTTGTATACTGATAAGGTTGCACTGCTTAGGCAGAGAATGAAGCGGGCACAGGATAGAAAGAAGTCTTATACAAATGCTCACCATCAAGAACGTCAGTTCAAGGAAGGTGACCATGTATTTCTAAAGATCTGCCCTATTCGAACTTTGGCCAAGAACAAAGGAAATCTCAGTCCTCGTTATGTTGGACCCTTCGAGATTCTAGAAAGGGTTTGTGAATGTGCCTATCGTCTTGCTTTGCCACCTCAGTATAGTGCCATGCATAATGTGTTTCACGTATCTAATCTGAAGCCCTATGTCAAGGACCCCAGTCACATCTTGAATCATGAGCCTCTCGAGTTGAAGGATGATCTGTCATATGCTGAGTCCCTAGTCAGAATTCTCGACTTCAAGTCAAAGGAGTTTCACAGTAATCGGCATATAGATATGGTGAAAGTTCTCTGGAGCCACCATGATGAAATAGATTCCACATGGGAATTAAAGACCGAGGTCGAGAAGAAGTATCCACATCTTTTTTAGGACGCTTGAGTTTTGGGGACACAATTCTTAAAAGGAGGGGAGAATGTGACATAGTGAGTTCTTATATAGAAATTAGGGTCGTCACAGCAATTCACATTGTAAAAATCATGAACTCTCCTACAATTCACAAGGCAAAGGTATAACTTTACATATCCTTTTCAATATGATTGAGGAATGGTTTGTCATTGTCAAAAAGGTGGAGAATGTTGACTTGAGAGTTATACATTGCCCATATTTTCATAATGACTTAACCATTTCATTCCAATGTATCTAATATGTTTTCTCTAGATTGATTTCAGGCTTTAGGTACATGAAAAGGATCAAATTACATAAGCCCTAGCTTGTTCAAGTTCGAGTAAAAAACATTGCAAGTGTGTGTTTTGGGAAATCACTCCAAATAACCTTAGATGATTTTTTGTAATCACTTGTACTGATGATATGACTTGTAAATAAGATGAGAAAAAAAATCAAGGACACTTAATTCCAACATTTGATCACGCAAAAGTCAATTTAGAAAATTTGTCACAGGCTGTTTATCAGTCGAGTTGGAAACTCGACCAATCCCGTGATGAATTTACAGAAGATGACCAATCGGTCGAGTCGCACACTCATAAAACTTGACCGATCAATCAACTAAGAAAAATTAATTTTGACTCATCGGTCGAGTTTCCCAAAACAAACTCAACTGATAGTTTAAAAATTGGCTTTGTCTCTTAGTGGATCGGTCGAGTTATCTTTATTAAAACTCGACCGAAGGTACTATATGAAAAATGTAGAAAAAGTGATTATAACTATTGGAGAGTTGTTTTCAGTCAGAATAGATCTGTTATAACTTAAAAAATGGATGTATTTGTCCCTTAAGTGTTCCCACACTCAAGGGAACACCCCTAGCTATAAATATAACCACTCGGAGTTCATTCCAAGTTTGCTCATTCATGATATTCTATGTCCTTGCTATAGTGTAGTGTTTTACAACTCCTTGAGCTCCTTTCTCTCATTTACAAAGCACTTCATGATTATGAGTGATTTAGGCCAATTGTAAGAGAGCTACCTCCATGTTCTTGTAAACCTCTCATTCCATTCCATCTTCCCTACCCTCGTTCTCAAAGAAGAAAAGGTTGAAGCAAGCTACTTTGAGTGAAGATGAAGTTGTTGTTCTTCTTCTTCAAGGTTGAAGAAGAGGTGAAGATCTTCTCTAGGTGAAGGAGAAGGGCAAGGCCAAGATTCAAGAAGAGTGGGAAAATGTTTTCAAGGCCAAATACTTGATACAAGTGTGGGTAAGTCCTTGTTGAAGGTTGAAGACATCTTGATCAAGTAGGTAAGCCCTTGTGTAGGTGGAAGACTCTTGTCTTGAATAGATAAGTCCTTGGATATATGGTGGTCACCTTGTATCTTTTATGAATGAATATAAGTATACACAGATTGCAAAGTCCTAGAGGTTGACCTATCTAGGTAGTGTATTGACTCTCTCCTAGTTTGGAGAGTGGAACCACTCTAAACCAACTTGTCCAAGTGCATGTTTCAATTTCTCTCATCCTTGCTATGTGTGCTTAGTTAGGACATCAAATTGATCTTAATCTATTTGTTTTGATTGATATAATTTGAAGGTTTTAAGATCTATTCACCCCTCCTCTGGAGCCCTTAGATCCAACACGTGTGAATAGGCACCACTCATTACTTGTGATGTCATAAGCTAGTTGTGGACATTTACTACCAACTTGATATGAGACCTGTAGGGTCACACACATAGCAACTCGTCTAGAAGAGGAGATTGATCTTGGTAGATAATTGATTACTAAAGTGTTTAGGTATTTCAATTCACACAACATATCAGTTGACTGTATAATCAGTTCAAGTGTTGAGACTGTCATTTGAAGAGTCAGGTTGATTGTATTGCACATTGGTTGGAATTCTACTTAACATGGGTTGTGAGATGCATGTTTCACCTATGTGAGATGACAATCTTGGATTCTGTGAGACAACCATCTCAATTATGCTAGGCGCCCATTTTTAGGGTGCAATTTGATTGCACAAAGAATTGGAGCTAACGTCAAGTTGAGTACGAATTGGAATTAAATTGTCGATATATGTGCAGAAATGGAAATTATAAATTGACTGTTTAGCTTAGAAAA
This sequence comes from Alisma plantago-aquatica, assembly GCA_963693085.1. Lineage (NCBI taxonomy): Eukaryota > Viridiplantae > Streptophyta > Magnoliopsida > Alismatales > Alismataceae > Alisma > Alisma plantago-aquatica. The sequence goes on along the minus strand of OY856410.1, from coordinate 1,332,534,679 downwards.
ATGACCATCTCGTGCCCCAGAAGACCATATCACTATGTGATGCAATCGTTTGGATGCACGCAGGTTTCCAAACTTCTAGAATTGTTGCTAAAATTTGAGATCTTCCAGTTCTTTCCACTCCCACTTTAGTCCCAAATTGGCTAGGAACTAGGAACCCTGACCCTAACCCCTCCTATAGATAGGGGGTATTGGGGGCTTTCTAGAATGCAACTACTACACAGACAATTGAGAATGAGTTGCTCTGACAATTGTTTTCCTCTCTGGTTGTGGTAACCACAAGAGCCCAGGCAAGTCCTACCCGACTAGGGAGGGATAGCCAAGGGAAAGAACAAACTATAGATCATTGTTGTGGGAGAGAAGGTTGGAAACTAGTACACCAATAGGAGGGACAAGTTCTCCCTATCCATTCCTACTGGATGACACGTGTTCTATTTGGTCCATGTGGAGTACTCTAGAGGAAGGAGTCATATCGATGCTTCTAGGAGGGCAACATCAATTCACAATTCATGATGAGATTTGAGGAGTCACTAAAGTAGTTGTCTGAGTCTATTGTCCATTCAGGAGCAGTCAGACGATTTTGAATACAACTAGGAGCTGCACATACACCATCCAAGATAGAGTGCACATCTATATCAATGAGGATTGCCACTAGACTTTCTCAAGAACCATGTATATTGTCATGAAACCATCTTTCCCATTGCATATATAGTGACGTGATCTACTGGTTAATGGGAAATATGTTAGTAAAAAACAATTTGTTGCCTATCTGATGCCATATTTCCCTACAGTGGTATCAAATCTAGGTCAATTAATTAGGTTTTGGGATAATAGATAAGAATTGATTTATTGTTTTACAGTGTTTATTTATTGCATGCGATGTGAATATTTAAACTAGTTGATGTGTATGCCGGTCTTATGATCATATAATGAACCCAAACAATATATATATATATATATATATATATATATATATATATATATATATATATATGTAAACGTCGCCATAAAATCAATATATATATATATATATATATATATATATATATATATATATATATATATATATTTGTAAACGTCGCCATAAAATCAATTTTGATGGTGCATGTGAAGCATGGTTATGGACAAAACCCCAGATCAGTGTGTGCATGGTTTACCAGTTGAACCGCTCAACCCAGATTGGTTTGAGCAAAGATCTTCACCAACAATATGTTGCATATGATGGGAATCGTAGGTGGTAGTAATTCGTTGTGGTTCTAAGGTATTACATTGGTATGGCGATAACCATCGCTTGTGTGTTTATTTATTGTGTGTTCTCATTTGTATGAGGTGATTGGATAAAGTATATATATATATATATATATGATAAATATTATATATGAGATGATTGGATAAAGTATATATATATATATATATATATATATATATATATATATATATATATATATATATATATATATATATATATATATGGGTATATCTTCGCTACCCGTGCGGGTAACTAAGATTCGCTACCTGTGCATCAGTTTTGAAATGGGAAGGTATGTATTTGTAATGAGACAATCCAAATTTGTAATGAGACGACCCAAATTGTAATACAAAGACTCGTTTTGTATTATAGCGTTTTTACAGTAATAAATATATATTTATTACTATAACAGCTTACAATTTTGGTTGTCTCATTACAAATTTGGTTGTCTCATTACATATATGTGTCATCCTATTACAAAATTGATGCACGGTTAACGAATCTTAGTTTCCCGCACGGGTAGCGAAGATATACCCTATATATATATATATATATATATATATATAAATTCCCTCAATTAAAATATTAAGTATTAGATGCTTTCCAAAAATAGGACACATGAAAATCTTGATCGACCAAATGTAGGTGACACCAAAGCATGGTATGCCATCTATCTAGTAGAAGTGTGATGGTAATGATGTAGGTGCCGCTAAAGAGGGGTACAATGTTATCATGTTGGTTTTTGGGTCAGACTTAACTAGTGGTTCTTAGAGCATCTTAGCCCAAAAGCATGCAAATGATTATGGTAAGGAATTGCACATATCATATATCCTAGAGTTGCATATGATGCAATTGGCATGATGGCCTACATAAATAGTCAAGGTTTGGGTACTCAACCAAAGTTGACTCATGATTTGATGAAATATGAATCTTGGTCCACTAGAATATTGTATCTTACAGTATTTTGAATTGATATTGAGGGCTATCAATTTGAATAAAATAGTGAGAGCGATAATAATTTAGGAACTAATTAATATCATCAAAATTATCAAATAAAAATGTTTTGAAAAGCTGCAATATTTCTTTGTTAAATCAAATGTCAAAAACAAACACGTTCAAATTTTGTGACCAGTCCTTAAGATGGAAAAAATAGGATAAAGTTCCATAATTGGTTAAGGACTTTGAGAAATGTTTTCATCAATGAGAGAAAGCTCTATGTCCTTGATAGACGAATGCCAGAGGAGCCCGCTCCAAATGCATGTAAGGCTATATGGATGCTTACCAGAAGCATGTCAATGATGGCATAGAGGTTTAAATACCTAATTCTCTGTTGTATGAACCATGAGTTGCATGAACAACATGAAAACATGGACAGTCTCATGATCATAACACATCCTAAGAATCATGTAAAACATAGAAAGTATAATGTCTCCAAAGAGCTGATTAAGAGCAAACTACCAAAGGACGATCAAGTACAACCCCATATGCTCAATATTATTGTACATATGAAATGACTGGGATTTCTCTTAGGTCAAGAGTTGACCACATATGTGATTATGCAAGTTTTGCGTGAATCATATAGTCTATTTATCAAATTCTTGGCATGTTGATGCCAAAGCAAGGAAGAAGATGAACATATTCATGATGATGATCAGCAAAAGTGAGTCCTAGGGAAAAAGTAAGGCTAAGAAATGTTCTAAGGCTAAGATGAAGCCCAAGTCTTATACACTCAATATATGGAGAAGGTAAGGTGTAAAAGAAATCTGACTTAAATGATAAAGAAAAGAAAATGCCACCATTGTCACTTATTTAGACGTTGGAAAGGAATTATCCACTTCATAGAGAATCTCAGGAAGAAGATAGAGATAGATATATCCACATCAATACCTGAGAAGAAGTAAGCTAGAAATGTGCTAAGCAAGGGTTTCCGCCTCTATACTTGCAAATTTTCATTTATGGGAACATAATAGAATTAGTGAATTGCTATTATGTACATGAAATTAATGAAAATGTTATATGTTTTGTATGATAAGAACATTATGTTTCATTTTAAAGATATGATCTTTTATGGAAATACCCTATGTCTCACAAACTATACTTGAATTTCTAAAGACAAATACGTGTGTATCACATATACTGAATGACTTGATGACTCAAACAAATGAATAACTATATCATTGTCATCAAGAGCGCATAAACGAGAAATGCACTTCTAGAATCCATATGATGGTTATCTAGACTCTTTTGGTTATTGAACCAATAGAGGCATGCGTTTCTTATTTGTTGTGCAATATGACAAAAGCATCTTCACTAGATGTAGTGGGAGATTGACTATTCCATTAGGACTAGTACATACTAATGTGCATAGACCTTTTGGAATGAATGCTAAAGGTAGTTGCAAGTACCTCATTATGTTTACTGATGTGATCAGTAGATATTAAATGTGTATTTAATTAAATACAAGTATGAATCTCTTGAAGTACGTAACTAACTTGGTAAAAGTATTAAGATACCTCGATTTGATTGATGTTGAAATATTTTAAACCAAGAGTTTGAGGACCTTTAGGAGAGATCATGATAGTGTATCACATTGAATTCCACCTAAAACATATCGATGCATTGGAAAGAATTTGTCACACCCTATTAAGTCATGATGATATTATCAATAAAATCTAGCTAATCTTATATTTTTTTGGACACATGCTTTACACTAAAATATTGAACCATGTAAATTGGTTCAAAAGAAACCATATGAGATATGGCATGGTAAGTATCCCGATGTGTCTTTTGTAGTGATTAGGATTGAAGGCTTATATATGAAAATAGTTTCTTAAAGGATTTATCCACAAATCACATGAATGTTATTGTAGCGACCGTCTCACAAAAATAAGATCAACGAATTAAAAATAATGCTTCAGGATGTTCATGATTCTAAAGGCTTTCTCTAGTTCAGTTAACCATAAGTCAGCATCTGCAGGGTCAGCTATTCCAGCATACTCTGTGGCTCCAACCCCGCGAAGTCGTTCAAACGTCTTGCTGACTCCTTGTCCTTTAGGATGGGTAGGTGCCCTAAGTACATGTATAGGCATCCTATCAATCATATGTGTCATGGAAGTCATAAATTTCCCAAACATGGCTTGGACGACTGGGTTCCCCATGTCAATTGGATTAAACTGGGGTGGTTCAGGTACAGGTTCTTCCCTTTCTTGGTTTCTTGCACCTCCTCTAGGTGCAACGACACTACTCTCTGCAACATGTTCCTCGTGTGACCCAGACATCTTTAGTTTTATCTTCACCTCCTATATGAGCAGAGGATGCTATTAGATATACTGGAAGACACTAGAACAACTCTACAACCTAAGTCCTATGTCTCTGTAGACTTAGCGAACCTAGAGCTCTAATACCACTAAATTGTAACGACCGTCTCGTGAAAATAAGATCAACGAATTTAAACTAATGCGGAAGAATTTTGTTAGAAACGGAATTACTGAAAATCTCTAAAAATTAAATCTTTTTGTAAAGAGAAACTCAAATGGTAAAACTCTTTCATAAAGAAACAAGATAAGTTATTTACAAATTGATTCACCATTACATATCTATAATATAACATCTCGAGAGTCACAACATCAACTGCCCTGTTACCTGTACAAAGCAAGATACAAAAATCTCGAGGCATTATGCCAAAATCTCATATCTGTATCAACACAATACAAATTATTTCTAAGTCAAGTATACAACACCATGGTCGTGATATCTTGCACGGTCGTGCTACAGAAGATTACCGCACCACAGCTGGTATCTAGGGTTAGGGTTTCCTATTCAATTTAATTAGGGTTATCCAAACCCTTTATCTTAATTAGGAATAATGATTCCTCTCTTCATAATTCAATCATAGAGTTTCATGCTTACAAGCATTACCCAAAGTTAGGGTTTACTGTTCATATCATCGCATTTCCATAGATTAGGGTTTATTATTCACATTATAATGAATTAAGATCATACCATCATATGTATGAGGATTATTTCCATTAATGTCCTCAAATTAGGGTTAAGATTCTTTAACCATCATAATTAGGGTTTTCATGATCTCACTATGAAGGATCATACCCTGATTAGATGTATTCATACATATTGGAAGTTTATTACTTGATAATCATTCATATAAGAAGTCTTCTCTCTCCTCTTTCTATAAGATGATATTTGCATCACCCTTGATTAGACTAAGTCAATTCAACATTGACATCATGGGTTATATCATTACTATAGTGATCATTAGGTCTTACTCATCCAAATAGTATTAATCAGTCTATCCCATCAAGAGTACCTTTATAAAGATCACCACTGATAATAACATACATTAATCAAGTAATTACTTGGCCCCTTAATCACTTTAGGTACCTATAAGGTTTAGGTTATTCAACCACTAAACTATCTTGACTACTAAGGAATCAAACGACATTGACCTTCATAGACCTCAAACGGTCTTTTTTGCTAAACCCCCAAATGGTCTTGGATAGACCTTGAAACCGTTTGGTGTTGAAGACCATTTGATCTTGTTGACTTTTGAAACCGTTTGGTAAAGTGCACACTCAAGACCATTTGCCCAAGATGGGATGAAGACTTTTTGGTCTTGAAAACCATTTGGTCTCGAAGACCGTTTGGTCTTGTTTGACTTTGAAACTGCATGGACATAACCGACCTTGAAACTACATGAGACCAAACGGTTTGTGATCGTTTGGTCCCAAATAGTCTTGAGACTATTTGGACTCAAATGGTCTTGAGACTATTTGGTCCAAACCACCTCAAAACCGCAAGGACCAAAAGTGTCTCAACCACCTCAATTGAGTTAAGGTTTCCCATGTTGAACCCCTCAATCGATCATGTACTTATTAACCATTCATCAATTGAGTTAATTAGGTCAACCCTAAACTGATTTAACACTCAATTGATCTTCAATTGATCATCAATTAGGGCTTGGATCGATTGGATTAGGGTTTGGAATCGATGACCCTTCAACATACTTCAATGTTAGTTTAATTGATTTGATATCATTGAACCATCATTCAATTTGGTCATGACCTGACCCCCTGGTCTTGGGATCGTTTGGATGACCTCCAAACAGTATTGAGACTGTTTTCTCAAGTCAACATCAAAAACTAACTCAACCAATTAAGGTTTGATTCATTGGATTGATCATTAGGTCCATAATCAATTACACTTCAACTTATTACCTTTAGATTTTCAACCACTTGACCATAGTCAGCCCTAGACCTCCAAACAGTCGTGGGTGATCACCAAACGGTCTTGGGATTGTTTGGATACCCTCCAAATGGTCTTGAGATCATTTTCCCAATACTTTATTTAAAACCAAGTCATTAAATTAGGGTTTGTATATTGGAATTGGTCATTAAAATCAACAATCGACTACTCATCAACTTGATATCATTGGATCCTCAATTGATCAACAATGCTTAAACCTAGACCTTCAAATGGTCTTGGGTGATCACCAAACAATCTTGAGACCATTTGGGTGATCCCCAAATAGTTTTTAAACCATTTGGGTCACTCAACCCAAACTTCAACATAATTACAATATTGAAATCAGCAGTTGACCCGATTATGGTTTAGATGATTGATGGGTCTTCAATTGGTGATTCACTTGGAATTAATGGATGATTTTTGGTAGGTAATTAATCTACATTACTCTCAACAGTCCTCCAAACAGTCAACGCCTGGTCAACGCATCCAAACGGTCTTGGACCGTTTGCTTCTATGTGGTTTGGTTGAAACTGTTTGCATTCAAACGGTTCGAAACCGTTTGCTCCAAATGGTTTGGCAAACCGTTTGGGCAAAGGTTGGAGACCGTTTGCTAAAGTAAAAAGTTGGATAAACATAGGAATTAATGTCATCATCTTCTACCACAAGAATAGGGGCTGTTCTTCACAGAAATAATAGCAAGAACACCCAAAGGTGTCTAAAGAAGAAGTATAAACAACGATTCTAAGAAAAGAGGATGCATTAACAAAGCATAAGGGTTAGAGTTATAAAACCCACCTCTAGGACTGATCCATAGCTCCAAGCTTCGTATCTCTAATGGTGGATGAAACTCCAGGTGTTGTCCAAGCTTCGTTCTTCATGTTTTGGATGGAGAAGATGGCTAGAAAGAAAAATCATGTGAAAAACACCAATAAACCAACCTTGTTTTATGGTTCCCACCATAAATTCGAGGTAGATGGTGATCAAAGCTTACCAAACTAGCTTGGTCGTCCTTCCTCTGGTCCAGAGCTCCTTCTTGTTCAGTCAAAGCAAGAAGATAAGAAAAAGAACTAAGGGAAATGATCCCTTGCTTTGTTGGAAAGATACACGTATATATTTTTGGATATTTTTAAGGAAAGTAAAAAGAAGAGAATTATATCCTTTTATTTCCCAACTAAAACCACCAAAATTCCTCCATCCTATGGCCACGTTTCCACCTTCTATCCTCATGCAAAACTCTTCCATTATCCAAGGTTAAAAGGAAAAGAACTAACACATTAAAGAAAGATATAATAATATCCACCTTATTGGATATTGCTTAATATATATTTATTTGTGAGTAATTTCCACTCCTACCATGATCATTCAAATGAGGAGCCCTTCTCATTTTCTTTGCTCTACTTGATGCCAAGAAACATGATAGATACTCTAGAGGATACATTTTACGTGTTGGACCCTGGGTTTTGGGTAAGTTGCACATTACACCAAAACTAGGTTTTAGAGCACAAGGATTGCTCTACCGGCTATATCTTGGTGCTCAAGCTTGTAGAATCCATATCACCACATCATATACATTATTATGATGTCTCATCATCATAGGAACATATTAACATGTGCAAATTGCGAGTTAACCCCTCGACTTGGGTAATTTGCACTATAGTCCATAATTAACAAAACAATGTTTCAACATTATACAAAAAGGACTGAAATTGAAATATAAGTTCCTCAAAAGTTTTAATTACATTTCAAAAGATAAACACAAGCATCTAATCACTCAATTAGGCAAAACTCCTAGGGTTCATTCATAACCCAGGTCAGGGATGTTACAATTGTCCACCCCTTACAAGGATTTCGTCCCTGAAATCATTACAAAACATATTAAGTGAAAAGAGTAGGATATTTCCTCCTCATCTCTTCCTCTAGTTCCCACGTGGCTTCTTCAACACCATGGTGATTCTAGAGGACTTTCACAAGACTTATGTCTTTCTTTTTCAGCTTTTTAATTCTTCTATCAAGGATCGATATAGGTCCTTCTTCATAAGATACATCATCATTCAACTCTATTTCCATAGGTTGCAGAAATGATTCTGTATCAGTATGACATTTCCTTAGCATGGAAATGTGGAACACTGGATGTAACTTCTGCAACTCTGATGGTAACTCTAGATTATAAGCTACCTTTTCAATTCGTTCAATGATTGGATAATGCCCCATAAACCTAGGAGCTAACTTTCCTTTCCTTCCAAATCTAAGAACTCCTTTCCAAGGTGAGACTTTGAGGTACACTCTGTCTCCAACCTAGAATTCTAAAGGTCTATGACGCTTATCATCATAAGATTTCTTCCTATCCTGTGTAGTCTTCAACTATTGTTGTATTACTTTAATCTTCTCGGTGGCCTGCTGCACAAGATCAGGACCTAAAAGTTGATATTCACCGGTTTCATACCAACATAAGGGTGATTTACAACTTCTACCATACAAAGCTTCATAAGGTGCCATATCAATACTGTTTTGATAGCTATTGTTGTAGGCAAACTCCATCAAGCTTAGATGTAGATCCCCACTTCCTATAAACTGTAGAACACATGCCCTAAGCATGTCCTCCAAGGTTCTTATAGTCCTTTATGATTGTCCATCAGTCTGTGGATGAAAGGTTGTACTAAACCTTAATAGTGTGTCTAAGGCTTTATGAATTCGCTCACAAAAATGACTCATAAACTGGGGACCTCTGTCAGAAACAATGGTAACTAGGACTCCATGCAGTCGTACTATCTCATCTACATATAACTATGCCATCTTCTCAGCAGAATAGGTTGTTTTGACAGGTAAGAAATGTGTTGTCTTTATCAACCTATCAACTATTACCCAGATGGAATCATGACCTTTTGCTGTTCTAGGTAAACCAACCATGAATTCCATGGTTACATTATCCCACTTCCATTGTGGTATGGGTAAAGGTTGCATTGTTCCTACAGGTTTCTGGTGTTCATCTTTAACTTGCTGACACACAGGACACTGTATAACAAACTCAGCAACGTACTTCTTCAAACCAGGCCACCAATACATATCTTTCAAGTTTCGATACATCTTGGTGTTTCCTGGATGCATAACATACATTGAAGAATGAGCTTCCTCTAGGACTAACTTCCTCAAGTTATTAACATCCGGTACTATCATCCTACCACGATAATAGGCTATTTGATCATCTGAGTCATGGAAACCTTCTCGTTTCTCACTACCATACTCCGATCTAATTAGTTGAACTACTTCATTCACTTGCTATGCTTCCTTAATCTGTTGTCTCAGAGTAGGTTTTATGTGCATCTCAGCTAACAACCCTGATAACAACGATACCTTTCAACTGTACATTGTCTTGTCTTAAGGAGATAAGCATATCCCTTCTAGAGCATACCAAAGAATTCAGCTATGCTCTATCTAAGGTTGGTGTTGCTGATTTCTTACTTAAAGCATCAACAACTACATTGTCCTTTCCTGGATGGTAATCAATTGTACAATTGTAGTCCTTGATTAACTCCATCTAGAAGCGTTGCCTCATGTTAAGCTCGTGCTGAGAAAAGATATACTTAAGGTTCTTATGGTCTGGTCACTTGTTTATCCTGCATCAACACACATCCTAGTCTGTTCTTAGAGGCATCACAGAAAACTATATATCCTTTTCCTTGTTCAGGTAACACCAGCATAGGTGCACTTATCAATCTCTCCTTCAACAGCTGGAAAGATTGCTGACACTTATCACTCCAGGAAAAAGGAACATCCTTCCTGGTCAACTTAGTCAAGGGTAAAGCTATAGAACTGAAGTTCTTAATGAACCTCCGGTAATAGCCTGCCAACCCTAAGAAAATACAGATCTCCATCGGTGTCTTCAGTTGTTCCCATAGCAGAACAAATTCTTCCTTTTTAGGGTCAACACGTATGCCTGAAGCAGATATTACGTGTCCAAGAAAAGAAACTTCTGGTAACCAGAACTCACACTTGCTAAACTTAGCGTATAACTTATGCTTTCTTAGCAAAGTTAGAGCCTGACGAAGATGTTGTTCATGCTGCTGAGAATCTCTACTATAGATCAGGATGTCATCTATGAAGACAACAACACATTGATCGAGAAAAGGTCGGAAGATTCTATTCATGAGATCCACAAATGCAGCTGGTGCATTTGTTAGTCCAAACGACATAACTGTGAACTCATACTGACCATACCTTGATCTGAAGGCAGACTTAGGTATGTCACCATCCTTAATACGTAACTGGTGATATCTTGACCTCAAATCTATCTTTGAAAAGATAGTTGCACCCTGCAACTGATAAAAAAGATTATCAATCCTCGACAAAGGATACTTATTCTTTATCATTACTTTATTTAACTATCTGTAATCAATGCAAAATCGCATTGACCCATCTTTTTTTTAACAAAGGGGACCGGATCACCCCAAGGTGAAGTACTTGGTCGGATGAAACCCTTCTCAAGCAACTCTTGCAGTTGTTTCTTGAGTTCTGCCATCTCAGCAAGCGCCATCCTATATGGTGTTTGTGCTATAGGTTGTGTGTCTGGGATTAGATTAATCTTGTAATCTATTTCTCGGGGTGGCGGTACACCTGGAAGTTTTTCAAGAAATACATCTTCAAATTTCTTAACTATCAGAACTTTAGTTGGGTTAAGACTCTCCATGGTAGTATCTACCACATGGGACAAGAATACATAACATCCTTGCCTCATCAGCTTCTCAGCAACCATAGCTGACACAAGACAGGTTGGTAGAATCTTTCTTTCTCCTTTAAAGATCCATGTGTCACTTTCATCAGTGAACACAACTTGCTTGGACTCACAATCGAAGACAACCTTATACCTTTCTAAGGTATCCATTCCAAGGATTACATCAAATCCATGCATCTCAAGTGGTATAAGATCCACTTGAATGCGTTGTTCAGAAAAGAAGAGGGTACAGGGAGAACATATTTCATGCAACACAATAGATCCCATCAATGGAGTTTCCAGCAACAATCTATCTTCCCTAAGACTTGTAGTCAGGTTGCAGTCAAGAATTACTCTTTGAGTGATAAAGGAGTCTATAGCACCCAGGTCAATTAAAACATACACAACTCAAGATATAGACATATCAAAATATAACAATCCCATCTGACCTGCTACAACCCGAGGGTTGATCACTGCATCAGGTGGATTTATCGCATAGAATCTTATCATTGCTTGTGGTTGATTTGGTGTTTGATGACTGGGTGCTGATGATCCAGCTTGGGATGATTGTCCACGTCCTCTAGCGTTACCTGGAAACTGACGCCTTTAAGATCCTTGCTGACTCTCCCTTTGAGATTGAGTTACACCCACTTCTCTGGCTCTACAATCTTTCATCAGATGTCCCATCTTTCCACATATATAACAACTTCTATTCAGTTGTTATGGTATGGGTGGTCCTATAACGGACATATTTGCTCAACTGCGAGCTCCTTCTCGTGGTAGGCTTCGTCCTCTACCCCTATTCGATGTCAACTGCGTCTGGGTACTGAATCTAGGTGGTGGTGGAGGCACAGAAAACCTAGGTTTCTGGAAATCTTTAGATGAGGATCCTTGGAATTGGGGATATATGCTCTTATTCTTGGTCTGTCTCTTCTCTGATACAGACCTCTCTACCCTTTTGACAGACTCCACAATGGTAGCAAACCTTTCCCTATTCTCCAGAGTAGACACAGGGGTGGTCAACTCAGGGTTTAACCCTTTCTCAAAATGCCTAATCCTTTCTTCATCTATGGTTTCCATGTGCGGATAGAACCGCAAAAGCTACATGAACTTAGCCTCGTATTCGCTAATTTTCATAGGTCCCTGCCTTAACCTCTCAAACTGAGAGATTTTGTCGTCCAAAAATGTCTTAGGGAAGTATCTGTTGATAAATTCTCATCGAAAAACTTCCCATGCAATCTCCACAACTGGTCTTTTCTATTCTTCCATGGTCCACCAGTGACCAACACTCCCCTTGAGAAGGTACACAACATGTCTAACCTTCTTGGCTTCTGGGATGTTCAAGATTCTAAAGGCTTTCTCTAGTTCAGTTAACCATATGCCAGCATCTGCAGGGTCAGCTGCTCCAGTATACTCTGTGGCTCCAACCCGGTAAAGTCGTTCAAACGTCTTGCTGACTCCTCGTCCTTCAGGATGGGTAGGTGCCCTAGGTACATGTATAGGCATCCTATCAGTCATATGTGTCATGGAAGTCATAAATTGCCAAAACATGGCTTGGACGGCTGGGTTCCCCATGTCAGTTGGATTGAACTGGGGTGGTTCAGGTACATGTTCTTCCCTTTCTTGGTTTCTTGCACCTCCTCTGGGTACACCAACACTACTCTCTGCAACATGTTCCTCGTGTGACCCATACATCTTTAGTTTTATCTTCTCCTCCTATATGAGAAGAAGACGCTATCAACTATACTGGAAGACACTAGAACAACTCTACCACCTAAGTCCTATGTCTCTGTAGACTCGGCAAACCTAGAGCTCTAATACCACTAAATTGTAACGACCGTCTCACGAAAATAAGATCAACAAATTTAAACTAATGCGGAAGCATTTTGATAGCAGCGGAATTACTGAAAATCTCTAAATTTAAAACTTTTTGTAAAGAGAACTTCAAACGATAAAACTCTTTCATAAAGAAACAAGATAAGTTATTTACAAATTGATTCACCATTACATCTCTGTAATATCACATCTCGAGAGTCACAACATCAACTGCCCTATTAACTGTACAAGGCAAGATATAAAAATCTCCAGGCATTATGCCAAAATCTCATATCTGTATCAGCACAATACAAATTATTTCTAAGTCAAGTATAGAACACCACGGTCGTGCTACAAAAGATTACCACGACCATTTTACATCACCGCGGCTGGTATCAAGGGTTAGGGTTTCCTATTCAATTTAATTAGGATTATCCAACCCCTTTAGCTTAATTAGGAATAATGATTCCACATTTCATAATTCAATCATAGAGTTTCATGCTTACAAGCATAACCCAAAATTAGGATTTATTGTTCATATCATCACATTTCCTTAGATTAGGGTTTACTATTCACATTATAATGAATTAAGATCATACGATCATCATGTATGAGGATTATTTCCATTAATGTCCTCAAATTAGGGTTAAGATTCTTTAACCATCATAATTAGGGTTTTCATGATCTCACTATGAAGGATCATACCCTAATTAGATGTATTCATACATATTGGAAGTTTATTACTTGATTATCATTCATATAATAAGTCTTCTCTCTCTTCTTTCTATCAGATGATATTTGCATCACCCTTGATTAGACTAAGTCAATTCAACATTGACATCATGGGTTATATCATTACTATTGTGATCATTAGGTCTTACTCATCCAAATAGTATTAATCACTCTATCCCATCAAGAGTACCATTATAATGATCACCACTGATAATAACATACATTAATCAAGTAATTACTTGGCCCCTTAATCACTTTAGGTACCTATAAGGTTTAGGTTATTCAACCACTAAACTATCTTGACCACTAAGGCATCAAACGACCTTGACCTTCATAGACACCAAACGGTCTTTCTTGCTAAACCCCCAAATGATCTAGGATAGACCTTGAAACCATTTGGTGTTGAAGACCGTTTGATCTTGTTGACTTTTGAAACCATTTGGTAAAGTGCACACTCAAGACCGTTTGCCCAAGATGGGGTGAAGACCGTTTGGTCTTTAAGACCGTTTGGTCTTGTTTGACTTTGAAACCGCATGGAGATAACCGACCTTGAAACCGCATGAGACCAAATTTTTTGGGATCATTTAGACCCAAACGGTCATGAGACGGTTTGGTCCAAACCACCTCAAAACCGCAAGGACCAAAAGTGTCTCAACCACCTCAATTGAGTTAAGGTTTCTGTTGAACCCCTCAATCGATCATGTACTTAGTAACCATTCATAAATTGAGTTAATTAGGTCAACCCTCAACTTATTTGACACTCAATTTATCTTCAATTGATCATCAATTAGGGCTTGGATCGATTGGATTAGGGTTTGGAATCGATGACCCTTCAACATACTTCAATGTGAGTCTAATTGATTTGAAATCATTGAACCATCATTCAATTTGGTCATGACCTAACCCAAAACGGTCTTGGGATCATTTGGATGACCTCCAAATGGTCTTGAGACCATTTTCTCAAGTCAACATCAAAAACTAACTCAACCAATTAAGGTTTGATTCATTGGATTGATCATTAGGTCCATAATCAATTACACTTCAACTTATTACCTTTAGATTTTCAACCACTTGACCATAGTCATCCGTAGACCTTAAAACGGTCTTGGGTGATCACCAAACGGTCTTGGGATCGTTTGGATACCCTCCAAATGGTCTTCAGACCGTTTTCCCAATACTTTATCTAAAACCAAGTCATTAAATTAGGGTTTGTATACTGGAATTGGTCATTAAAATCAACAATCGACTACTCATCAACATGATATCATTGGATCCTCAATTGATCAACTATGCTTAACCCTAGACCTCCAAACGGTCTTGAGACCGTTTGGGTGATCCCCAAATAGTTTTGAAACCATTTGGGTCACTCAACCCAAACTTCAACATAATTACAACATTGAAATCACCAATTGACCCGATTAGGGTTTAGATGAGTGATGGGTCTTCAATTGGTGATTCACTTGGAATTAATGGATGATTTTTGGTAGGTAATTAATCTACATTACTCTCAACAGTCCTCGAAATGGTCAACGCTTGATCAACACATCCAAACGGTCTTTGACCATTTGTTTCTATGCAGTTTGGTTGAAACCATTTGCATTCAAACAGTTTGAAATTGTTTGCTCCAAACGGTTTGGTAAACTGTTTGGGCAGAGGTTGGAGACCGTTTGCTAAAGTAAAAACTTGTATAAACATAGGAATTAACTTCATCATCTTCTACCTCAAGAACAGGGGATGTTCTTCACGGAAATAATAGCAAGAACACCCAAAGGTGTCTAAAGAAGAAGTATAAGCAACGATTCTAAGAAAAGAGGATGCATTAACAAAGCATAAGGGTTAGAGTTATAAAACCTGCCTCTATGACTAATCCAGAGCTCCAAGCTTCGTAGCTCTAATGGTGGATGAAGCTCTAGGTGTTGTCCAAGCTTCGTTCTTCAAGTTTTGGATGGAGAAGATGGCTAGAAAGAAGAATCATGTGAAAAACACCAATAAACCAACCTTGTTTTATGGTTCCCACCATAAATTCGAGGTAGATGGTGATCAAAGCTTACCAAACTAGCTTGGTCATCCTTCTTCTGGTCTAGATCTCCTTCTTGGTCAGTCAAAGCAAGAAGATAAGAAAAATAACTAAGGGAAACGATCCCTTGCTTTGTTAGAAAGATACACACATATATTTTTGGATATTTTCAAGGAAAGTAAAAAGAAGAGAATTATCTCCTTTTATTTCCCAACTAAAACCACCAAAACTTCGTCCATCCTTTGGCCACATTTCCATCTTCTATCCTCATGCAAAACTCTTCCATTAT
Source organism: Alisma plantago-aquatica (assembly GCA_963693085.1). Taxonomy (NCBI): domain Eukaryota; kingdom Viridiplantae; phylum Streptophyta; class Magnoliopsida; order Alismatales; family Alismataceae; genus Alisma; species Alisma plantago-aquatica. The sequence continues at coordinate 1,332,518,613 of OY856410.1, read as the reverse complement.
CCAAGGTTAAAAGGAAAATAACTAACACCTTAAAGAAAGATATAATAATATCCACCTTATTGGATATTGCTTAATATATATTTATTTGTGAGTAATTTCCACTCCTACCATGATCATTCAAATGAGGCTCCCTTCTCATTTTCTTTGCTATACTTCATGCCAAGAAACATGAGAGATACTCTAGAGGATACATTTTATGTGTTGGACCCTGGGTTTTGGGTAATTTGCACATTACACCAAAACTAGGTTTTAGAGCACAAGGATTGCTCTACCAGCTATATCTTGGTGCTCAAGCTTGTGGAATCCATATCACCACATCATATACATTCTTATGATGTCTCATCATCATAGGAACATCTTAACATGTGCAAATGGAAGGTTAACCCCTCGACTTGGGTAATTTGCACTATAGTCCATAATTAACAAAACAATGTTTCAACATTATACAAAAAGGACTGAAATTGAAATATAAGTTCCTCAAAAGTTTTAATTACATTTCAAAAGATAAACACAAGCATCTAATCACTCAATTAGGAAAAACACCTAGGGTTAGTTCATAACCCAGGTCAGGGATGTTACAGTTATCTTGTTGAATACTACTTATATTCTAATTCGATAACAAAGTGTTTGTTTGTAGGATGGCTGAATTCCTAATTGGAAATTAATTCCAAAGGAATTAGTGGGAGTAAAAGTAGAACTCTAAATGTTTGAGACAAATAAGAAAACATAGAACCTAAAAGAGGTATGACAGGAACAAGGAGAATCACATGTGTTAAGGAATCTCATGTTCCTTATGTAAACACATAACTCATAGTTTTAGTAGAATGTGCCTTGAGTTTGAAAGATTATGATAACTCACAAAGTCAGTAAGTTGATTATAGAGATGAGTAAACGACCTACATAGAAACTATTGAGGGATCAAAATATGAGAAATGGCTTGAGGCCATAAGATCAATGATGGACTCCATGTAACAAACAATGTATGACCTTGCTGGACCCACCTAAAGGGGTAAAAACCATTGGGTGCATTTTGATCTCTGTAAGAAGACCAACATGGTAGGGTAAATTGGGTGTAAAGAGTTTCAAACTAGTTCAAGGTGTTTAACATGATGAAATCTTTCACTATTTACCATGGTTAAATCCATATGGATCATTCTTGTTGTTGCAACTTAGTATGACTGTGAGATTTGGCATATGGTTGTTAAAACTGCATTGATTAACTGGAATAATTATAAGAATGTGTATGTGACCCAACCTAATGGTTTTATAAATCCAATAATCTAAATCAAGTCTATTAGATACAAAGGTCAATCTCTAGATTGAAGTAACCATCTCAGAGCTAGAATCTTCTATTTGACAAGACAGTCAAAGGGTTTGAATTGAGTCAGAATGAAGATGGAATATGTAATTACAAAAGATTTAGTGGGGGCATATATATATTTCACATAATGATGTGGAATAACATCCTTATCCTATAAATCTAAAAACCTAGTAAGGAAAGTACCTTCTATATGAACTGTTTTGGTGATGAATCCTATAAGATAGGGATTGAGGTCTATAGAGATAGATCTGGAAAGTTTCTTGACCTATGTAAAAGAAAATACATTGGCAAAATGTTGAAAGGTTCATCATTCTAGACTAAATGAGAGTAAATGTGTCCATGATCCATGGTGTTAATCTCTCAGGAGCCAAGTGTCCCAATTCTTATGAAGAATAGGAACTCATTGATAGATGACATATGCATTCTCTATTGGATCTATGAGAACCTGATACAGTAAATGAGATTATTCAAAAAATAAAGCACAATCAATCACTAATTAATCACGTACCTAAAAATATGAGTAAATTAAAACTGATTTCAAGTCAGCACCTGCTCAGAAATATTTGCATAAGAGCCCAACATCTTTCTTTTATCCATGCTATGCCAATATTTTGATACAAATTGTTCCATCGCCTTAGCCACAACATATATGCACATGAGAACAATATTTGTATATGCCACACAAACAAGCATTAATATGTTAACAAAAGTTAGATTCATTTGAAACACTGTATATATAAACTTTTCCTACATGGATCTGAGAGTACAAAGATGACTTTAGGACACACTAGACATCTAATCAACTTTCTCAAAGATTCATTACTATAGCTCATGTTTGTGCCACATATTTGTTTTCTTCACTTCCGATTACCTGAAAAGATGTGGCGAACCACAAGGGTGAGACCCATGTCCCAGCAAGAGATATAACCTCCCACAACGCTTATTAATTACAACATTTTAATTAGATATAACTAAGCTTTTGGAGTATTTAATTATCAACTGAACGTATTGAACATTTCAAATATACTAAATAGGTTAAGCAAATCATCTTAGCCACAAGTATGATCATCAAAGTATATATAAATAACAAATAAATCCATTTCTTTGGATAAATATCTACTCAAATATCATCAAATTGCTTCTAATAACAATCATTATCATTAATCTAACTATCATCATATTCCTTGCTAACAATACAAGAAATCTAGTATCATAAGCATCCCTGACATCATGAATATGTCTAGTAACATAACATGGCTATCAATATTGGCATCTTAAATAAAGGGAACCGATCTATATCATAAGTAGAACTAACATCAAAACACAATGAACTACATAGGCATGATTAGAAGTTTAAGCATTTCTGATTACATAGGCATGGCTAGAAATATTAAACATAGGTAGCAGCAACATCTTAACCATCAATGTCAGTATATTTGACAACATAAGTATGTTTACAACATGATCGTAACTATAGCATGAGCATATCTATTATCTCATATTGTACTATACATGATCTCAGTGAAAAGAAAGCAAATAAGGGTTTTCATCCAATGTGAAGCGTTGTGTATAACCCTAAACAAATATGCTACACAATTGTCTTTTACATCTTTTGTTATGCCCTGAGGAAATTGAGGATACCACTCAAAATCCAACTGACAATTGCTAAGTCGAAATCAATGCCATACAAGATCTAGGAAGAGTCAGACTCCTAAGATCTTCTCTGCCCCCAGTCAGTATGGGTCCACCACAATGACACCTAAGGTCAAGCTGCTAATATCCAAGTTTGTCCTTAGTATAAGTCACTACACTAGTGAAAGAAGGTGGGTACACAGACCTACCATCCGAGGTACAACCATAGTTGTCCTCCAATCTTGTCACATATATAATCACTAAGACACGACCACATCCATACTCAATCACATCAGATGTATGAGGCATGAGCATAGTCATCCTCTACAACCTGCATTGTGGATGGCAAGGATATATCCCCAACTTGCCACCCCCACATACTCAACAATATGCGCTCTGAGTTTCCCTTAGGAATACTTATTTCACCATCTGGAAAGTTCTAACACTCAGATGGATCTATTTTACAAGTCACTACATGATTACAGCTTCACTGGATTAGTTATGCCAATTCGGTGAATTAAGGCTGCATCAAACATGTGGACATAGAAACCCTAATTCACTTCTAGCAAGCATATAAATATCACAACTTTTAAAAGGTATAAAACATGTGAAACATAATTTCTCATCTCATCATTACATGGTACTATTCACTTGCCATTCATGAGACCACACTAGTCATCATACTATCATAAGATATAAATCCTTTTCACAATATCACAAGGTATCAGCCATTATCAACACAAGAGGATTACACCTCATTCACGGCTCAACCATGCCCAAAGGTCATTTAGACCATCATACTATCATAGTATATAAATCCTTTACACAATATCACAGGGTATAAACCATTATCAACATAATAGAATTACACCTCATTCAGGGCTCAACCATGCCCAAAGGTCATTAAGACCACCATACTATTCCCTACAAGATCATCATTATCTTTCCATTCCTTATAACAAGGCTCAACAACATCACTTACATATAATACACCAGATCAACACAATATTGTTTTAATGAGATAGGAGATATTCATAAACAATCATATTATGGTTATATTAACATTAAGAACATTCATTTATTACATCAACATGCAAGGAATCTAGATATTATTAACCCTCATCATATTCATAATGCACATGTTTAGCATAAGAAAGCATCAACCATGTGGCTATGATAACCACAAATTAACATATTAAGGTTATGGTCATATTAAGGAGGTTATTTCACCATCATTCCATCATATAAGAATGTTAAACATGAATGCTCATCTTTATAAATTTGAATTAGAGTTCGGTTCAACAAGATAAATCATATTAATGTTACTAATCAACACTTATGACCAAACCCTAACTCACGACATTCCCATTGGATCATGGATGCATAAGGTGAAGCATCACCATCACATTCCATACCGTTCTCAAGTATGAACCCACACATAAATCAACGTGTAACCATCAGGTTATAGCATACTAGGGTTTCAACAATAGTAAGTGTACTCCATGATTGTATTTATCATTCGTGGACTATTCATACCCAATTCCATCATTTAGTTATATTAAAGCTAGGTATAAAATGCTATACCTCATTAGGGTTACATATCAACACAATATGGTTATCATCCCTTCTATTCATCTGAGTGAATAGGTAAGACTACCTTATTATGGGTAACCCTCTATTTGTTCCATCATCATTCAACCCATATCACCATACCACAGTGTCACCCAGAACCATTGGATGTTTAAAAGGTGAGACCATTGGTTGTTTACATAAGTAAACACCTTGGATAAACCATCTATGAAGTACTTGATTTGTGATCTAGAAAGAGTCACCATCTAACCCTAGAAATCCATTGATTAACAACACAAAAAGTTCCATTGAGAGTAGGTTAAAACCCACAATTGATTGTTCATTTAAAACAAGCCATCCATTGTCAACAAGGAAGCTCCTTAAGTTGATCGTATAAAGGAAATCATCTAAATAAAATTTGTAGGACCAGCATATTACATTATCCATCATTCCACTTTATTGGAGGAATAAACATTAAATCTTGACCATTGGGTCAAGTTCATGTGTTAAAACCATCAATTACATTATAGGTCTGACCATTGCATCATGTGACCCAGGAAACCATTGGTCTAAGGATTAATTGATGCTACAACTATATGATTAACTGACCATAGGTTTTGGAGACCCGATCCACCATCATTAGTGATAATTAAGTCACCATAGGTTGTTATATAAACACTATATTCATTAATCAACATCAAATATTATGCTAATGTCACCATTGATTGATAACATCAATAGGGTACTTAATGGTTGATCGTTAAACTTTTAAATGATCCAAAACATGACCTATGGGGGTGACCATAGGTTGTCACCATCATCTAACACCTTTGATATCAACCATCAGTTGTCATGAAGACAACACCATAGGGTTGTTGCAATGGTACCATCATTGGGTCATCAGTTTATAGAAGAAATCAGCTTAAAACCCTAAAATTGACCATTGGTTGATAGGCTCTTAGCACCATAGGTTGTCAAACCAACCTGATATAAGTAATATTATACCTTAGGAATAATATACACATGATCATTGGTTCATATATAACTGAAATCATAATATGGAACATTATAAAAATCAAAATCCAAGTCAAGCATAGCTTTTTAGTGCATTGATCATCATTTTCAAGCAAGAACATGAACTAGCCAACTTATGGTAAGCAATAAATGTGGCGCAAGTTATAAAACATGCCTCTAATTAGAATATAAACTCCTAAATAAAAGCAAACACGAGTAGGTAGGGTAGGAAATCCAAGCATAAGTTGTGAACTCATCCATCTAGCACCTTTCTTCATCAAATGAGCAAACCCTAAGCATAAGGAGCAAGAAATGTAGGGTTTTGGAGCTTTAGATCAATTTCCACCATATAACAGAAAGCTTACGACCTGAACAAAGGTAGGAGGAAGGATAAAAAATAAATAAACGAAGGAAAGAAGTTGATTCTTACTCTTTCAGGTCAAGATCACTAGAAGGAAGCTTTTTAAACCCTAAAAGGAAGTCAATTGCAACCCTAGATTCTTTTTCCAAGAAGATCCCCTCTTTCTTCTTCCTTGGATAGGAAATTCCCAGAATAACATAGGGAGGATGATGTTTTTAGAATGAGGTAAGTGGTGAAGAGAAAATGGCACGTTTGAGTGCATAGGGATAAGTATATGAAACTCTAAGATAAAGAAAAAAAATTAAATTCTAGTATGTTTCCAAGTGTCCATGGCCTTAAACTATTAAGAATATACAAGAACACACACAAGAATATCCCCCACCATCCATAGAGATATTATTATCCCTCTTTTCTTGAATTTTCAAGAAAAACAAATAATTCATTAGTTGATAGCTACTAAAGGTAGCTCATCCATGAAGGGGTAAACCCTAAAATACCATTGAGGAAAACACCTTCAAACCAAGGTTTAAATAGGCATACATTGGATAAAAAAGCTCACGAATGATAATATAATATCCAAGAAACATAATGCAAGTCATAAATTTCAAAGAAAACCTCTCAATTGGGTAAATAGCAGAAAAGTCCAAATTGTGCATAACTTGCTCAAACAATGCCCAAATTGGACCAAATTTGAAAATTAAGCTTGTATTATGATTTCAAAGAATATCACAAGGTTAGATTAGGGTTGTAAGAATTAAATTATGATAATTAATCTTATTCAACTCATTAAGTAATTAGAGGGGCTTTATAACTATAAACACCTAATAGGGATTTCAACCCCGAAATCCAAGGTACACATAGACGGACACTTCTCATGCACGTCATCCTCAATATTACTCATGGTTATGTTCATCACATGATGATGTCACATTATTCTCATAGAAGACATATTCTACTCTTTCAATTCATACATATTTTTTCTTGGGTCAGCACAAAAAACCCCACATAAGAAGACATTTGCAAATATGGAACATAGAAACTTGTTGTACTACCTGTAAAAATCTAATAGTAACTTTCAACTTTAAATTCTATCTATCATCCAAAAATTATATCTTTTGTATCAACAAACTATCTATCCTTGGCAGTGGTCTTGCCCAACTATCACTAGACCATACACAACAATAAAATGTCACTTTTTTTCCTTCCAAACAACATTTATGGGATGATCATCAACTCTCTCTCTCTCTCTACAAGAGAGGAATACATGGAATGATAATTTAATAAACATCTCCAACCTTCACATATTTCTCGCATTGTTGATACATCTTGGATTCTAGGATTCATTACCTTGGTATCCACCTCATGTTCTATAAGGAACTCACATCCTTATCTCATCCACCTTTAACAACATAACAAATATCAAGACATATAAGAGGAGTCTTCCTAATTATTGGAAGGCTCGAAAGAAAAATCATCACAAACTTTATGATCTTGGAACCATAGTCCAAACAACCTTATGCTATAATAAGCTATACACACTAATGTTTACAACAAATCCACACATACCAAGTGGCAATGATCCACTTGAAAGTTGTGCCCTAGAAAGGAAAGATACAAAGGGAAACACACTTCCCACATCATAGAAATATTGTTCAAGGGTCACTAGCAAAAAGGTAACAAATTATATTTTCATTATGCAAGTTACACCTTATTATGTATCATTTTACCCTTTTCATTTTGGGTTCCTTTCCATTAGCATAGAAATAATCATGATTAATATATCTCATTACTTCTTCCTTGATGATTATTTATCACACTTGGGAATGTTCTCTTATTTTATTATTGTTTTCAACCACTTATCAATTGGTAAATCATCATATTCCACATTTTCTTAATTAAACATGGATCATCTGCCTTAAGTTCTTTCAAACACAATGATTTTTTACATTAACACTTTCTTACAATCATAGGTTGGTCTGATATCAGCTCAAGTTCCACCTTATTCCTTTGTCATTGTTCTCATTTATCTTCTCATTTTATACTTATCATTGGAGTTCTCTCCATCTTATGTCGATTTCATACCTCGGATCACTTTATATGCTTGGCCTTATCTGTCTTTTTACTTCATTATCTTCTTGAATCACATCTTAAAGAACTCCTCCTTTTCTTATTTGTATTCAGATTTAGATTTCATGGTGTTGTATCTTTATATTATAGTTATCAAACATTCAAGTTTTGATAGATTATGATGCAATTATCATCTTCTTTAAGATGGGATTGAGATATTCACACCATGATTTCTTATTCATTATGCTCTTTAGATTGTCTCAAAATGACTACTTGATCAAATTAATCAGAAAGATAACAATCCAAGAGTTCCATACTTACCTTTCTTCAATAATTGAATACCTATCCAGGGCATCCAAGTGTTGAGATTAGGTAGTATGAAGTATATTTTCATGTCATATTCCTAATCTTGACATCATCCTAGTCCTAAATCCTAGTGTCCCTGTAGACTCAGTGAACCTAAAGCTCTGATACCAACTTGTGAGAACATGTTAGATTAAACGAGATTACACAAAATATAAAGCACAATCGATCACTAATTAATCACATACCCAAAAATATGGGTAAATTAAAATGGATTTCAATGTCAGCACATGCTCAGAAATATTTGCATAAGATCCCAACATCTTTCTTTTATCCATACTATGCTAATAATTTAATACAAATTGTTTTATCACCTTAGACACAACATATATGCACAGGAGAACAATATTCATATATGCCACAAAAACAAGCATTAATATGCTAACAAAAGTTTGATTCATTTGAAACACCATATACAAACTTTTACTGCTCAAACCTGAGAGTACAGGGACAACTCTAGGACATACTAGACATCTAATCAAATTTCAAAAAGATTCATTACTATAGCTCCTCTTTGATGCCACGTGTTTGTTTTCATCACTTCTGATTACCTAAAAAGATGTGGTGAACAACAAGGGTGAGATCCATGTCCCAGCAAGAGATATAACCTCCAACAACGATTATTGATTACAACATTTTAAATAGTAGATAACTAAGAAGTTGGAGTATTTAATGATAATTTGAACATATTGAATAGTTCAAGTATACTAAATAGATTTAGCAAATCAGCTTAGCAACAAGTATGACCATCAATGCATATATAGATAACAAATAAATCCATTTCTTTGGATATATATCTACTCAAATATCATCAAATTGCATCTAACAACAATCATTATCATTAATCTGACTATCATCATATTCCTTGCTTACAATATAAGCAATCTAGTAGCATAAGCATCACTGACATAATGAATATTTCTAGTAACATAACATGGCTATCAATTTTGGTATCTAAAATAAAGGGAACAGATCTATATCATAAGTAGAACTAACATCATAACACAATGAACTACATAGGCATGATTAGCAGTTTAAGAATTTCTAATTACATAAGCATGGAAAGAAATATTAAACATAGCTAGAAACAACATCTTAACCATCAGTGTTAGTACATTTGAAAACATAAGTACGTTTACAACATGATCATAACTACAACATAAGCATTTCTATTATCTCTTATTGTACTATATGTGATCTCAGTGAAAGAAAGGGAACAAGGGTTTTAATCCAATATGAAGTGTTATGTATAACCCTAAACAAATATGCTACACAGATGTCTTACATCTTTTATTATGCCCTGAGGAAATTGAGGATACCACTCAAAATTCAACTGACCACTGCTAAGTCAAAATCAATTCCATATAAGATCTAGGAAGAGTTGGACTCCTAAGATCTTCTCCACCCCCAGTCAGTATGGGTCCTCCATAGCAACACATAAGGTCACGCTGCTAACATCTTGGTCTGTCCTTGGTACAAGTCACGACACTAGTGAAAGGAGGTGGGTACGCATACCCTACCATTCGAGGTACAACCACAATTGTCCTCTAATCTTGTCACATATATAATCATTGAGACACGACCACAGTCATTCACAATCACATCAGATGTATGAGGCTTGACCATAGACATCCTCCAAAACCTACATTGTGGATGACAAGAATATATCCTCAACTTGCCACCCCCACGTACTCAACAATATGTGCTTTGAGTTTCCCTTAGGAATAATCATTTCACCATCTGGAAAGTTCTGACACTCAGATGGATCTATGGTACGAGGCACTACATGATTAGATATTCACTTGATTAGTTATGCCAATTTGGTGAATTAAGGCTGCATCAAACAAGTGGACATACAAACCCTAATTTTCTCCTAGCAAACTTATAAATATCAAAACTTTTAAAAGATTTAAAACATGTGAAACATAATTTATCATCTCATCATCACATGGTACTATTCACTTGCCATTCATGAGACCACACTAGTCATCATACTATCACAAGATATAAATCCTTTTCACAATATCACAAGGTATCAACCCCTATCAACACAAGAGGATTACACCTCATTCAGGGATCAACCATGCCCAAAGGTCATTAACACCATCATACTATCATAGGATATAAATCCTTTTCACAATATCATAGGGTGTCAACCGTTATCAACATAAGAGAGTTACACCTCATTCAGGGCTCAACCATGCCCAAAGGTCATTAAGACCACCATACTATTATCTGCAAGATCAACATTATCTTTCCATGCGTTATAACAAGGCTCAACAACATCACTTACATGTAATACACCAGATCAACACAATATTACATTAATGAGCTAGGATATATTCATAAACAATCATATTAGGGTTATATTAACATTAAGAACATTCCTTTATTATGTCAACATGCAAGGAATCTAGATATGATTAACCCTCATCATATTCATAATGCACATTTTTAGCATGAGAAAGTATCAACTATGTGGATATGATTACCACCAATTAACATATTAAGGTTATGATCTTATTAAGGAGGTTATTTCAGCATCATTTCATCATATAAGAATGTTAAACATGAATACTCATCTTTATCTATTTGAATTAGAGTTGGGTTCAACAAGATAAATTATATTAATGTTACTGATCAACACTTATGCCCAAACCCTAACTCATGACATTCCCATTGGATAATGGATGCATAAGGTAAAGCATCACCATCACAATCCATACCATTATCAAGTATGAACCAACACATAAATCAAGGTATAACCATCGGGTTATAGCATACTAGCGTTTCAACAACAATAAGAGAGTACTCCATGATTGTATTTATCATTCATGGACTATTCATACCCAATTACCATCATTTAGTTATATTAAAGCTAGGTATAACACGTTATACCTCATTAGGGTTACATACAAACACAATATGGTTATCATCCCTTCTATTCATATGAGTGAATAGGTAAGACTACCTTATTAAGGGAAACCATATATTTCTTCCATCATCATTCAACCCATATCACCATACCACAATGTCACCCAGAACCATTGGATGTTTAAAAGGTGAGACCATTGGTTGTTTACATAAGTAAACACCTTGTATAAACCATCTTTTAAGTCCTCGATTTGTGCTCTAGAAAGAGTCACCATCTAACCCTAGACATCCATTGATTAACAACACAAAAAGTTCCATTGAGAGTAGGTTAAAACCCACAATTGATTGTTCATTTAAAATAAGCCATCCATTGTCAATAAGAAAGCTCCTTAAGTTGATCATATAAACGAAATCATCTAAATCAAATTATTAGGACCAACATATTACATTATCCATCATTCCACTTTATTGGAGGAATAACCATTAGATCTTGACCATTGGGTCAAGTTCTTGTCTTAAAACCATCAATTACAGTATAGGTCTGACCATTGCATCAAGTGACCCAGGAAACCATTGGTCTAATGATTAATTGATGCTACAACTATATGATTAACTAACCATAGGTTTTCGAGACCTGATCCACCATCATTAGTGACAATTAAGTCACCATAGGTTGTTAGATCAAAACTATATTCATTAATCAACATCAAATATTATGCTAATGTCATCATTGATTGATAACATCAGTAGGATACGGTAACGACCCCACCTCCCAGTAACCCCCAATTAAGGGAGACCAAGAGGTCAGAGTCGTTATTACCATTTCCGGATCAAAGGTTTGACAAATAATCAATAGCAATTATCAAATTCTACCAACTATACTGAAATCAGGTATAAATTAAAACTTTTTGCATACCTTTAAAAAACTTGGATTGGTATACTTCTATCCATATGAGAGAATATTCTAACTAATCCTCCTTGATCGTTAATCCTCATTTGATTCTACATATGCCACTTTACTGTTTGTTCTTTACAGTTGTACCTAAAATGCCGACAAACAAAATGTCAGTAAACATAAAGTTTGTATGTGGGGGAAACAATAATCGTGCAACTATGATAACTATGTAATCAGCCAATTATACTTTAGCATCCAAGATTACATCTTAAGAAATACTACTCAATCCTTATATATCCCCTATCTCTGTGATGTCCCTACAGTGGACCTGGATGCTGCCTTCCTCATGGTAGATCCCCATTAAACCCTGCATGATCCTACCTAACAGGTAGATCAATATCTAGGGTTGAATCGCATGGCACTACCCATAGGCAGCCCAATTCCTAACTCATGGTGTGCTAAAGAGTCACATGGCACTACCCATAGGTAGCCCAATCCCTCACTCAAGGTGACTTGATAGACCTACCCCATTGGTAGCCATGTACCAAGTCATCCAATGACCTGATGGACCGACCCCATGGGTAGCCATGTACTAGGTCAAACTATTAAGCCACAGAGGGGACTAGGATCTAAGCTAGTAGGCACATATATTAAGTGATAGTCATATCCACATTATAGTTTTCATGAATTAAATTCAACCAACAGTTTAATTCAAGTCATCAAGGAAAACTTCAAAAAACCTCAAAAAACTAAGTCGATATATTCATAAATGTAACCACATACCTGTCAAGATGATTTGAGACAGAATAATCCATGCAAGTAAGAAATCCAAGCAAGCAAGCACACATAACAAGATCCTAAAATAATCATGCAATTCCTTTTTATTACTCATGTCATCAAGATCTATTAGACTTAGCTCGCTTCCTAGGGTTTCTAGCCCACTTTTAGGGTTTCCATTGTAATTAGGGTTTTCCTTAACCTTTTACTATTTTAAACCCTAATTTAATACAATTACTCACAATCCCTATTTATCTTGTCTATTCTTCATGAAAGATAGTAAGGTTACCTTTTAGCAACATATAACCCTAATTTCATATTAAAGAACAATTAAACATCGATTAAGTCCATTAAGCTTCTTTTACACTAAAGCTACCATTTTTACCCTTTTAATCCACGACAAGATCACTATGCTCATTTATCATCAATTCATTGTTCATTATGGTCTAATACACATATGAACTCTATTTGTCATTAATTATACCTTTATCCATTAGAAAAACCCCAATCACTACATTAAGGGTATTTATCCACAATTAGGAACTTTTATACTCGAACTATCTTAGAATTATCATATCTCAACTTTATTCACAATTTTGAATCATTAAAACCATTAAGAGTCACATTTTCTAATATTAGGGTTCCAAGGCCCATTAAAGCATAATTATGCACATGAAACTCTAAATTAAAATAATTACGTTCAAAGTTCATCATTTTTTATATTAATGTACCTTTTCATGATTAACATGCTAATATCAACTTTAATCATCCATTAAACCCTACTAAACACATTAATCATCTCTAAAAAGGGTTTCTTAATCATTAAATCATTAAAGTTGATAACTTCCATTACTTTTCGAATTGTAATTAAAAAAGGCCTCAGTTATATTTTTACTGAATTCCTCGTGTTCTACAGAGAGAAATTCATATATTATGCGTATCCATCCGAGCTACAGTTAATGAGATATGAATTATGCAAAATTACTTAGTTTGGGCCATTCAGAGAATGCCAAGTGTCCTGCTCCATGCAACATTGTTTGATTCAGTTGAAAACATAATTGAATGACCAAAATACCCCCATGTAAGTGGCTGGTCCTTCAGCCTGCGGAGGGGCAGAACGGTCCAATGACCGGCCCATCTTCAACCTTGCGAAACCTAGCGATGTTGCCATCCTACAGCTCAATTGCAGGTGTGCCCCCTCCATCCTAGGGCTCCTAGACTGCCGCCCATGGCCGCCCAGGCCCCTCTACCCTTAGACTTACCTAGGGCACCACCCAGGTTGTGATATAGCTGGCCAATTCAAGAGCACAAGACCTGTCATGCGTGGCCACCGTTGCAGCCATGTAGCCACAGCTACGCACAAGTCATGGCTTGTCCTCGAGGGAAGAGCTATTCCCTGGTTCCGTGGAGCATCAAGCTCCCTCTCGCAACTCTATCTTGCCACCTCATGGCTTCAGGTTCATGTCGTTCCTCTTAGTTAGGGTTTGGTAGGGAATGGAACAAGAAGAAGAGAGGGGATATGTGCAACTCCTCAGAATTCATCCCTGAGCTCTACCCCTTTTATAGGGGAGGGTATCCATGCCCCAGTAGGATTTCCCACGAAGCAACCAAACCCTCATCCAATTAGGAATGTGCTTCCTTCACTAATAAGCAAGTTTCTCTCTCTTAAACATCTCCTTAAAACAACATATTCATTGGATTTTTGGGAATACGAAAATATTCTCCATTATTCTCTTTTGACTTGTTTTTTATCTATTAATCACGAAATTATGTTTTCCTTAAGTAGAAAATACCACTTCTTTAACAAAGCTACAAAAAACCATTAATAACGTATCACATTATCTTCTTATTTTGCATTATTGGTAATTTCTCTTTCTTCTTTCTTCATTGGAGTTCCTTGGACCCCAAGAAACTCTAAGATTTCAAAATTCCTTCATTAGGATACTTATTATCCTTTTAGATGCATCAATACTCATTATTTCACATTATCTTGTTTATTTCTTACTAAAATATCTCTTTTTGATGATTTCTCTTTATCTTTATTTTTATTTTCCTCATTGGCATTCCATTTAACATTAGGAATCCTTTGGATACAACAATCCATCAAGGATAACTCAATTACACCTCTTTCCACTTATTTTCCACATTTTATCATTGTTTTAAATTTCTTTCTTAATAAAGAAATATTTAATTGATCTTTTCTTTTATTATTACTTTCTTTTTGCAACTTTGGACTCCTTGGAACCCAAGGAACCCAAGAGAAATCCATCTTTGGATTATATATTTCTACCTTCTAGAGGTTTCTACATTTTTATTTTCTCGATTTCTTATTAATAATGCAGCTCCTTTTGTCTCTTCCTTGTTATTGGACCCAATAGCCAATAAAGCCCACAAATCAATCATCAAGGCTATTGTAAACGAAATCCATTTATTCAAAACAAATCATATCTTTATTTGTTCAAATATATTTAATATGAGAAATCACATTTCCCACCAAAAGAACCCAAAATTGGGGTTGTAACATCCTTCCCCTCTTATAGGAATTTTGTCCTCAAAATTCCATCAAGCAAACAAACAGTTCAGGATAAGACCTTTCAATGTTCATCATTGGCCCCTATGTGGATTTACCTTATCCATGTCACTTCCAAAGAACCTTTATCATCACATATTCCTTCCTCCGAGTTCTTTCACCTTGGAATCTATCTACCTCTCATGTGACTCAGGTCATTTCAGCCTCCTTTGGGGCTCACTAGGTTCATTGCTCCGCACATGGACCGGGTACTTCACATAGTGCTCTAAATTGGACATATGAAACTCATCGCACATCACATTATCATGAGGGGTAAGGGAAAACTTAACCTTCTCCACCGAACCATGTCAAAAGAACCCATGCATCGGGGACTCAGCTCTCTTAGCTATAACTTAGAGGGATCAGATTTTCATGTCACATTTTCCCCCACAGTGAACTGCATCTCAGTCTACTTTGCATCAGCTTACAACTCATGTTGTCTCTGGGCTCCTTTCATCCATTGCATGATTAAGGCGACTTCATCTGCACACATTGCGGTCCTTTCTAGGCCTTCACGAGGTCCCTTCACCAACATCATCTTAATGAAGTGGTGACCGACACAACCTCCCTTCTAGAGCTTCTTTATGTCCTAATACTGGCTATGGTGGTTATCATCATATCTTATAGAGGACAAGAACTATCTCTATATATCACCCTAAATGAGCACATATGCTCTCATCAGACCGGCTAGTCTGGATCACACTAATCATTAGTTAGGGGTGATAAACGGTACTAACCTCGAGTTGTTCATGTACCTACTTCCACCTTATGGAAGTGAACCTTTAGGTCATACTCAAGAACTTCTGAACTCGCATCATGATGTAGTTGAACCATCTCTCTCATGTATAGTTCAACAAGATATGTCCCTTGACAAAACTCTTTCTTTCTCATGTCATCTAGGTAAGGCGATCTACCATAACCCATATTGCATCTCGACCTTCCTTGGTCTAGGGGATACTTACAACATCCATAATGATGATCTCCCATTCCTTCTTAGGGATTCTTTATCCTCTATGTCAAAACATTGGGTTACTGGTGTTCGTCCTTCACCTACTATCATGCATGGCCACCAGCCACATGCATCCTCATCTTATACATCCAAAGTACTACTGCCACCTACTATCTTCATAGTACCACAATGTATGGTGATCTTAAAATCATGATTTATAATATGTCATTATTCCTCAAGATTGATTCCTCAGAAACCCTAACCACTCTAATCAGGGTTTCAACACCTTCCTTTCCAGAGAAGTGCATTTGAGGTTCTACAACCATCCTTTTATTGCACCAAGGGCTGACTAACCAAACAACCACTAACTTGTTCAACAAATCTCGTTACATCTGAGTGTTAGCCAAACATATCTTCTTTTCAAACTTAGGGTTAGCCTAACAACCTCTTCTAGCCTCTAGCCATACCTGGCAGCTATATCTCAACCAGAACATCCATTATTACTTCACCTTCTTAGGTATTAGGTAATGTTGAAGACATACACCTCCATGTGTTTGACTTATTATCTCATCTCAGCTCTAAGCCTATCTTCATCATGAAAACTTTGAGCTTAATTCTCTTAGTTTTTCAAACTCAACATAGCTCATGATAAAACATCCTCATAAGATGACTATCTTGTTTCTCTTAATGTCTGTAACCATCCATGTATCGTTCATTCCACCAGGGTATGTTATCATCTCTGTCCGCATACCTCATGGCAACGTTCCAACTCACATCACATTTTATCCTTGGTGTATGGCATGCATATTGTCCTATCTCTCACTCCCATAACAACAGGAAATAATCATTTTGTTGCAGTCTAAATATAGAGTTCTTCTTATTCCAAGAGTAGAGATGGTACATCCCACCTTGCCAGTACACCTTTAAATCTACATTGAAACGTGCCACATATGTCTCTACATCACCAACCTCTTGATAATAAAGTTACTTTCATGGAAAACTGGTCTCGAACTTACTTGGGTCACCACGCAATCCTTGGTCATCTCCTCTGGGTCTATAGGATGCCGACACTTTTGGGGTCATCCATCTTCCCTCATGCATCCAAAGAGTGCCCTACTCATCTGCCCTTTGAGTCCCATGAGTTCATGAAGGTGATCAATATCCTAACCCATGGCCCTCAGACAATGATATATGTTACCCTCGACTCTATGGTCATGTGCAACTAGAGAATTAGGCAACTCCTACTTCCATCGGTCTTATCCCTACCTGACCCTAGGATAGACTTAGGATTCTAGCATAGTACATGTCCAACTTAAAACCTTACCCAAACCTTCATCATCTCTCTCTGCATTCATGGGATGACTTTCATCCTTTCATAGGGGTCATGGCAACCTACCTACCTTGGTCAGACCCCATACCGATTACCTCCATGGTAACACATCCACATGCACTTGGAGATGGTTATCTATGGGTCTACAGGTTCATTCTCATACCATGTACTTTTCACTTATCTTCTCAATATCCTATGAGACCTCTTTAGGTTTCCACAATATTGGTACACACCCTACCAAAGGGTTCCTCTCCTAGGGAGGAAACTACAACTCTTGACAACAAGGTCACAAACATCACTAGGGTTATATTCACATGAGCATGCTTAACCCAATAGCCACTAAGGCACAAGCAGACCACCTACTAAACCATGCTAGGTCATACTTGTTCTCATCCTCAAAAGTTGGATCAAGATCATACCTTCCCATGTTATCAACTTAGTTATGGGGGGTTCATTAAACCTGCCTTAAACATAAGGGTTTTCCCTTTCCTTTAAACATGAGAAGTACCATGCTCAAATCTATTGAAACTAGAATCTCATCATGATAATCAGGTACACCACTTCCCCTCTTAGGCCTAGGAACCCTAGGTTCTCCTTTGGGTATCTAACTACATGTTCAATCTCTTAACCATGAATCAAGCATGTCCAAGGTATTTCATGTACTTCCATGATCCTTTTATATGAGCAAGATCTCAGAGTTGAGTCCTCCTCAAGGACAACCAACTAGGTATAACGCCTCACAACTGGTTACTTAAACCTCCTTAGGGTCTAAGGCACTCTTCATCTCATCTCCACAGGTAACCACTTATACCATAGGCACATAGGTACCAGAAGAATCATCCTCTCTCTAGGTTTTGGTTCCTCTAAAGGCAACCAAGATATCACCAGCCTCTAGGGGTCAAGAATGAGGTAAACACTATCATCCACTTAGGTCGCACCATCCTCAACCCTCTGATGTTCCTCATATCTCAGAATCTAAGCTTACAACCTTCTTTCTTGTGTCTTGCTTTCTCTCTCTAGAGCTAACTCAACATCCAACCTTACTACTAGAGGTCCTCGCTCCATGGAGGATCAAGCTTACAAGCATACCTCTACATGGGTGAAGCCTATATTCCAACTTATGTTTGTTCAAGGTCATCCCTAGCCCTTTATGATTATCTCATCAGTGATCCAACATACTCCCTTGGTCAGGGTTTCAACCTACTGCTCACACTATTGATGTATTTTGGGTGCCTACTATTCCATACTCATAAAAGCTCATGGGGTTTCTATAGGTCCTTCTCTGACTTCATGAATGAAGAAGCTATCCTTCACTCTAACATGCACGACACTTCCCAGGGTTGGGTTGCCAAAGGTACTTTGTCATCCAACTTTTCATGGCTCATATGGAATCCAAGGCATGTCTATCCAACCACCTAATCTACCATGGTGTCTGACTCATCATGTCATCTCTCTCTATAACCGCACTTAGGGTTAGGGTTAACATCATCCTCAGAGGATGTGCCAGTCTCTACTTGTAATTGAGATTTCTACCTCCAAGACTAACTCTCTTTACTTATCCTCCTGACAAAAAGGTCTAGCCTCAGGTCTCTCCTGAGAGAATGACAACTTATGTCATATGAACTAAATATGTATATATTCTTTTAGGTTTAATCTATTAAGCTTATGTCCATGACATCTTATTTACATGCTTTTTATTAATTTGGTGGAGGATTCCCTAAACCTTATCAACCTTACCCATACCTCAAGAGGGCGAGGAAAAGAGAGAAAACCCTAATCCTTATAATCATTAACAACATTTTAGTTGAGAAGGGATGAACAAGATGAGAGAGTCCTAAAGGTATCTTTTTTCGAGTTAGATCCTAAGACATTGGCCAGGCAGTCACACTAATTCGGGAGTCCTCGTATTCTGACTAGCAGTGTGGAGGAAAATCTTTCCAGCCCCTAGACGTGATCCTTTTCTAGACACCTCAGTCTTTCGGAAAATCCTCTAGTAACTCCCTTGGGTTCTACAGAGTTTGTAAAATTTAATAATTATTAAATATTAAATGAGGAACCTATGCTCTGATACCAAATGTAATGACCCCACCTCCCAATAACCCCGAATTAAGAGAGACTAAGAGGTCAGAGTCGTTATTCCCATTTCTGGATCAAAGGTTTGACAAATAATCAATAGCAATTATCAAATTCTAACAACTATATTGAAATCGGGTATAAATTAAAACTTTTTGCATACCTTTGAAAAACTTGCATTACTATACTTCTATGCATATGAGAGAATATTCTAACTAATCCTCCTTGATCGTTAATCCTCATTTGATTCCACATATGCCACTTAACAATGTAATCAACCAATTATTATTTAACATCCAAGATTACATCTTAATTAATACTACTCAATCCTTATATATCCCCTATCTCTGAGCTATCCCTGCAATGGACCTAGATGCTACCTTCCTCATGGTAGATCCCCATTAAACCCTGCATGATCCTAACTAACAGGTAGATCAACATCTAGGGTTGACTCACATGGCACTACCCATAGGCAGCCCAATTCCTAAGTCATGGTGTGTGAAAGAGTCGCATGGCACTACCCATAGGTAGCCCAATCCCTGACTCAAGGTGACTTGATGGACCTACCCCATTGGTAGCCATGTACTAAGTCATCCAATGACCTGATGGACCTACCCCATGGGTAGCCATGTACTAGGTCAAACTATTAAGCCATAGAGGGGACTAGGATCTAAGCTAGTAGGCACATATCTTAAGTGATAGTCATATCCACATTATAGTTTGCATGAATTAAATTCATCCAACAGTTTGAAGGAAAACTTCGGAAAACCTTGAAAAACTAATTCGAGATATTCATAAATGTAACAACATACCTATCAGGCTGATTTGAGATAGAATAATCCATGCAAGTAAGAAATCCAAGCAAGCAAGCACACATAACAAGATCCTAAAATAATCATGCAATTCCTTTTTATTACTCATGTCATCAAGATCTATTAGACTTAGCTCGCTTCCTAGGGTTTCTAGCCCACTTTTAGGGTTTCCATTGTAATTAGGGTTTTCCTTAACCTTTTACTATTTTAAACCCTAATTTAATACAATTACTCACAAACCCTATTTATCTCGTCTATTCTTAACGAAAGATATTAAGGTTACCTTTTAGCCACATATAGCCCTAATTTCATATTAAAGAATAATTAAACATCGATTAAATCCATTAAGCTTATTTTACATTAAAGCTACCTTTTTTATCCTTTCAATTCATGATTATATCACTATGCTCGTTTATCATCAATTCATAGTTCATTATGGTCTTATACACATATGAACTCTATTTGTCATTAATTCTACCTTTACCCATTAGAAAAACCCTAATCACTACATTAAGGGTATCTTTCCACAATTAGGAACTTTTATACTCGAACAATCTTAGAATTATCATATCTCAACTTTATTCACAATTTTGAATCATTAAAACCATTAAGAGTCACATTTTCTAATATTAGGATTTCAAGGCCCATTAAAGCATAATTATGCGCATGAAACTATAAATTAAACTAATTACGTGCAAAGTTTATCATTTTTTATATTAATGTACTATTTCATGATTAACATGCTAATATCAACTTTAATCATCCATTAAAACCTACTAAACACATTAATCATCTCTAAAAAGGGTTTCTTAATCATTAAATCATTAAAGTTGATAACTTCCATGACTTTTCGAATTGCAATTAGAAAAGGGCTTCAATTATATTTGTATTGAATTCCTCGTGTTCTGCTGAGAAAAATTCATATATTATGTGTATCCATCCGGACTACGGTTAATGAGATATGAATTTTGCAAAATTACTTACTTGGGGCCAATAAGAGTGCGCCAAGTGTCATGCTCCATGCAACGTTGTTTGATTCAGTTGAAAACATAACTGAATGACCAAACTACCCCCGCATAAGTGGTTGGTCCTTCAGCCCACAGAGGGGCAGAACGGTCCAATGACCGGCCCGTCTTCAACCTTGCGCAACCTAGCGATGTTGTCAGCCTGCAGCTCAATTCCGGGTGCGCCCACTCCATCCTAGGGCTCCTGGATTGCCGCCCATGGCCACCAAGGACCCTCTGCCCTTAGACTTACCTAGGGCACCGCCCAGGTTGTGATACAGCTGGCCAATTCAAGAGCTCATGACATGTCATGCGTGGCCACTATTGCAGCCATTTAGCCACAGCTGTGCGCAAGTCATGGCTTGTCCTCGAGGGAGTAGCTATTCCCTGGTTCTATAGAGCATCGGGTTCCTCCTCGCAACTCTATCTTGCTTCCTCATGGCTTCAGGTTCATGACATTCCTCTTAGTTAGGGTTTGGTAGGGAAAGGAACAAGAAGAAGAGAGGGGATACGTGCAACTCCTCAGAGCTCGTCCTTGAGCTCTACCCCTTATATCGAGGAGGGTATCCACGCCCCAGTAGGCTTACCCACGAAGCAAGAAAGCCCTCATCCAATTAGGAATGTGCTTCCTTCACTAACAAGTAAGTTTCTCTCTCTTAAACATCTCCTTAAAACAACATATTCATTGTATTTTTGGGAATACAAAAATATTCTACCCTACTCTCTTTTGACTTGCCTTTTAATTTGTTAATCACAAAATTATGTTTTCCTTCAGTAGAAAATACTACTTATTTAACAAAGCTACAAAAAACCATTAATAATGTATCACATTTTCCTCTTATTTTGCATTATTGGTATTTTTTCTTTCTTCTTTCTTCATTGGGGCTACTTGGACCCCAAGAAACTCCAAGATTTCGAAATTCCTTCATTAGGATACTTATTATCCTTTTAGATGCATCAATATTCATTATTTTAAATTATCTTATTTATTTCTTATTAAAATATCTCTTTTTGATGATTTCTTTTTCTCTTTCTTTTTATTTTCCTCATTGGTATTCCATTTAACATTAGGAATCCTTTGGATACGAAAATCCATCAAGGATAACACAATTACACATCTTTCCACTTATTTTCCACATTTTATCATTGTTTTCAATTTCTTTTTTAATAAAGAAATACTTAATTGATCTTTTCTTTTCTGATTGCTTTCTTTTTACAACTTTGGACTCCTTGGAACCCAAGAAACCCAAGAGGCACGAAATCCATCTTTGGATTATATATTTCTGCCTTCTACAGGTTTCTACATTTTTATTTTCTCCATTTCTTATTAATAATGGAGTTCCTTTCGTCTCTTCCTTGTTATTGGGCCCAATAGCCAATAAAGCCCACAAATTAATCATCAAGGATATTTTAAAAGAAATCCATTTATTCAAAACAAATCATATCTTTATTAGTTCAAATATATTTAATAAGAGAAATAACATTTCCCACCAAAAGAACCCAAAATTGGGGTTGTAACATGTACTTAATGGTTGATCATTAAAATTCTAAATGATCCAAAACCTTACCTAAGGGGATGACCATAGGTTGTCACCGTCATCTGACACATTTGATCTCAACCATCAGTTTTCATGAAGATAACATGCAATGGTACCATCTTTGGGTCATGAGTTTATAGAAGAAATCGGCTTAAAACCCTAAAATTGACCATTGATTGATTGGCGCTTAGGACCATAGGTTGTCAAACCATCCTAATCCAAGTCATATTATACCTTAGGAATAACGTACACATGATGAATGGTTCATCTAGAACTCAAATAATAACAGCGAACATTATAAAAATTGATATCCAAGTCAATCATAGCTTTTTAGTGCATTGATCATCATTTTCAAGCAAGAACATGAATTAGCCAGCTTATGGTAAGCAATAAACGTGGCACAAGTTATAAAACTTGCCTCTAATTAGAAGATAAACTCACAAACAGAAGAAAAAATGAGTAGGTAGGGTATGAAATCCAAGCATAAGCGGTGAACACATCCATCTAGCACCTTTCTTCATCAAATGGGGAAACTCTAAGCATAAGGAGCAAGAACGGTAGGGTTTTGGAGCTTTAAAGCAATTTCCACCATACAAAAGAAAGGTTAAAACCTGGATAAAGGTAGTAGGAAGGATAACAAATAAGTAAAAGAAGGAAATAAGTTGATTCTTACTCTTTCAGGTCAAGAGCACTAGAAGGAAGCTTGTTAAACCCTAAAAGGAAGTCAATTGCAACCCTAGATTCTTTTTACAAGAAGATACCCTCTTTCTTCTTCCTTGGTTAGGAAATTACCAAAATAACAGAGGGAGAATGAGTTTTGTATAAGGAGGGAAGTGGTGGAGATAAAATGGCCCGTTTGAGTTCTTAGGGATTAGTATATGAAACTTTAAGATAAAGAAAAAGTTGAAGTTCTAGTATCTTTCCAAGTGTCCATGGCCTTAAACTATTAAGAATATACAATCACACACACAAGCATCTCCCACACCATCCATAGAGACATTCGTATCCCTCCTTTATTGAATTTCTAAGAAAAACAAATAATTCATTAGTTGATAGCTACTAAAGGTAGCTCATCCATGAAGGGGTAAACCCTAAAATACCCTTGAGGAAAACACCTTCAAACCAAGGTTTAAATAGGCACCCCATGGATAAAAAATCTCAAGAATGATGATATATTATCCAAGAAACATAATCCAAGTGAAAAATTTCAAAGAAAACCTCTCAATTGGGTAAATAGCAGAAAAGTCCAAAATGTGCATAAAATTGCATAACTTGCTCAAACAATGTCCAAATTGGACCAAATTTGAAAATTAAGCTTGTATTATGATTTCAAAGCATATAAAAAGGTTATATTAGGGTTATAAAAATTTAGTATGAAATTAAGCTTATTCAACTCATTAAGTAAATTTAGGGGCCTGACAGGATGTATCATAGATGCAATGTGATGTACTTATCATGTTATCTCATATGTATTAGACATGGCAAGAATATATCTCATTATCTCGTATGTATATTACATAACAAGAGGATATATATTCATCGCATATGTATTCTCATGATGAGAGGAAATATATATACCAACCTAACAATCTCATTTGTATTAAACATGGCGAGAGGGTATATGTTAGATACCCATGAGAGTCACCTAACTACCATAATTAACATCCTTAGGTGATTGTGAACCAATTAGCATTAGTTACTTGGTTATGTAAATAAGGAAGAGTTGGATGTAAAGGGTTGCACCCATGCAAGCTTCCAAACTGACAAAATAATCTCAATCTAAATTTTTGTTTGACATCAAACCAGAACTATAAGCTAGAAAGGGTTATGAGCAAATGGCACTTGTTCAAATCTACAAAAGATCTCGAGTATCTCTATTTTATAAGAGAAACAGAGGACATTGTATAGATCAAGAAATTCATACAGATGAACTTGTGTGAGATTCCAATCATTGATGACACAATAGAAATATAGATGACAACAAGGGAGCCACTACTTAGGTTGAGATTCTCGGATAGTCTATTATGACACTTCCATCTCATATGAGTAATCATGCAATGAAAAGATGTGAAAATGGCAAAATATTGACTTAACAAAACGTTGCAAAACCTGTTATGAAAGCACTTGCACAACAGAAGCATGATGATCATGTTTGCTCACTTGGGATGAGATATGTGAGTGATTGGTTCTAAGTGCAAGTGGGAGTCTATTGGTATATATTCCCAGGGAGTCAATCATGTGATGATTGTAATGGCAAAAAAATGATTTGATTATTAGTAAAAGGCAAGATTCCAATCTATGATGTTTGATTTAGTTATGAGATAATGATGGAATATTATAAATATCTAGACAATCATATTATTCAATGACGTATGTCTTCAAGTATTAGCCTTGTTGAAGTGAGATCATACAGATGTTAAGAGTACATATACCTATTCTCAATATTTCCCTTATCAATTATTATTATGGAAGGTTGATAGACAATAATAATTAATATAAGACCAATGTTTGAGTTGGTTGATGACTACATTTCATTACTCATGATATGGCAATATCAAACCAAGCACACATTTACATGTTAGAGAATAGTGTATCAGATAGATCCACCGTGAGACTAACACATGGAAGACATCATCATGGAAGTCATATTCAGCTATCACAATGATGGAGATGGTTGTGGTTCTTAGACCTAAATTCATTGCACTCATCATATGTCATTGGATACACATTGACATCATCAAACATAGTCCTAAAAAATGGGATTTTTCCCTCTGATAGGAGTATGATATCCAAGGCCTCTTGATTAATGAGACTGAGAAAAGTATGACCATACACATGTGAGTCAATATATGATATCGAGCTTACATATATCTCATACAGTGTGCTATGTTTCAAGGAATAAGATTCAATAATAATGAGGATAACTTCTCCATGCCTCTAGTTCAATATGAATATCAGTAACAAAGGGACTATACAAACACTATAACACCATACACAGATTGTAGGTTGAAGTTTCTTCCCAACTTTCCATTCACTTGGATAGCAATGATGTCTGACTAGGCACCACTCATTGCTTGTGATGTCGTAAGGTAGTTGTGGACATTCACTGCCAATGTGATACGGGACCTATAGGGTCACACACATTGGAACTCATCTGGAAGAGGAGGTTGATCTTGAATGTTAATTGATTACTAAAGTGTTTAGGTATTTCAATTCACACAACAGATTAGGAGACTGGACTACCAGACAATCAATTCAAGTATTGAGACTACTATTTGGAGTGTTCGGCTGATTAGTTTGTACATTGGTTGAAATTCTACTTGGCCTGTCCTGCAAGATGCCTATTTCACCTATGTGAGACGGTCGTCTAGGATGGTGTGAGATGTCCATCTCATTTACCCCAGGTTCCTATTTTGGGGGTGCAATTCAATTGCATAAAGGATTGGTGGTGACGTCAAGTGAGTACTAATTGGAATTGAATTACAGACATATGTGCAGAATTGGAATGTAGGAAATTACCATTTCACTTAGCAAAATTACCATCTCATGTCCCATACGATCATCTCTTTGGGAGAGATGATGGTTTGGGTGCACATAGGTTTGCAAAACTTCTATAATTGTTGCGAAACTTCAAGATATTTCGATCATTTCCACTCCCGCTTTATTCTGACTTGGTTGGGGACTAGGAACCCTAACCCTAACCCCTCCTATATATGGAGGGGTATTGGGGGCTTCCCAGAACACAACTACTACGTAGACAATTGAATGAAAATCAGTTGCTATGACAATTGTTGTCCTCTATGTTTGTGGTAACCATGAGAGCCCAGGCAAGTCCTACCCTACTAGGGAGGGATATCCATGGGATAGAAACAACTGAGGATCAATGTTGTGTGAGAGCAAGCTGGTGACTTGTACATTGACGGGAGGTACAACTCCTTCCTGTTTGCATGTGTAGGATGACAAGAGTTCTAGTTGGTCAATGTGGTCTACTCTAGAGGCAGGAGTCCTTTGGCTGCTTCTAGGAGGGTAACGTCAACTTGTAGTCTATGGTGAGATCTAAGGAGTCACTACAACATTTGTCTAAGTCTTCTATCCATGGAGGAGCAGTCAGATGAGTTTGAGTGCAACTGGGAGCTACAAAGATACCTTCTAAGATAGAGTACACATCTACATCAATGAGGATTATCTCTTGACTTGCTCTAGGACCAGGTATATCTTCATGAAACCATCCTTCCAATTGCATAGTTATTTACACAATCTACTCGTTAATGGAATATGACAGTAATTTTTTTTCCGCTACCTATCTAATGTTGTATTTCCCTACACTCACTTTCTAACAACCCCTAATTAAGGAAGGACAAAAAGATGAGAGTCATTATATAAAAGTTTCCTAAGGATCTAGATTTTAAACAAATAATAACCAATAGTAAATAGTTTCCATTAATCCAAAAATATTATTTACAAGATGTTACTGTAGCTCTTATATAACTTTTCATCATCATAATTGTACATATGAGTTTTATATGAGAAGAAGTATCTATCTACTCCTTCTTACAATTTAACTTGCATGTCTTCAAGTAATTTCATATGTCCATTACATCTTGATATCACCTTATCTAGCATGTACCTAAAATGTCATGAAACAAAATCCTAGATCAATATAACAAGTTATACTATGTATGTGGGGTGCATATAAAAGTGTGCAAGTAAACTAACAACATTTATTCCAATAAATACTTGCAAATCAAGCACTAACATTTCATTCACATAATCTTTCTTTATATGATACTCATAGTGGCATTATAATTGAATAAAATTAAACAAAATCGAATAGTTTAGTTGTTCAATACTCGAGAAGCACATAGAAAACCCCAAAAAATAATGTAGGTAGTCATAAGAGTAACCACATTGATTGATAGTGAACCATGCAGATTATGCAATTATACTTCAAGAATATTCAACCAATCAAATCAACATATCGAAGAAAGTCATTAGTTAATCTACATGTATGTAAATCTAAAAGTGTCACCATCACATTAATCATATTATACCCTACTCGATCCTAACCCAGGGTTTAGGTTTATCTTGGGTTTAGATTAAGGAATAAGGGTGAAATTTTAAATTCTCTTGTATAATACTTTATTAGAGTTTATTGATCAAAATTAGACATCATGTGTAACCCTAGTGATCATATTTAACATATCCCTTCATTATGATCCCTTAGATACAATTATGTACATTAACAACGTAGAAAGTTATAACCTTTTTTCTGAGTCCATGATGATCAAATCTACCATATTACTGCATCATGAACACTTAGATCAGATTAACTTCATTAATAACATTTCAAGTTAGGTTCTTTATACCTTATTAATATACAAGATTATTCTCATTAGAAACCCTAACTATTATGAACATGGTTATAATCACATTTAAATTACTATTATCTTTCTCAATGTCAAATTACATCTCAATGAAAGGTATTGAACATGATTAATAACCTATTTGTCAAAACCATGGTTGTTATGCTTTAAACATAACTTTAGCACATATTACTAATTATCCAATTGAGGGACCCTAATTTCAACAACATAGGTACTTTTAACCCAAAATAGGTCCAAGATACTCTTTTTGTCCAAAAAGGTTAATGATACACGTCATTTTGCACACCAATTTACTAAGATACATTATCCTAGAGTTTAAACATTTTTACTTTATCAGTTAAGGCTAGTATAGAAGGGTCAATCCCATAGGAAAACTTTTCAAGATTGAATTCATGAAACACATTTTTCCTTTGAAATTTATTTCTTACTGAGATTTTTTTATTATTTGAGCAGGAAAGAAAAGTTCATTATTTGATCGGTGGTTGATTACACCAATGAGAAAATAAAGTTGCAAGGAAGTAAAGATAAATATTATGCTAAGAACAATGAAATAAGGAAATGGTTAGAACAATAAGAATGAGAATTATCTAAGAGAAAGAACAAATTGCAAGTAATGAAGAAGGCAATTGAAAAGAAGTGATTAAAGAGAATTGAATTAATTCCGATGGGAAAGGTATCGAGTCTTATGGGTTTCACCACCATAGCCAAAGTGAAAACTAGATCCAAGAAATCATACAAAAAGCAAGATAGAAGAAGGTATGCTAACCATTCATAAATGAATCACAATAGACGAACTGCACGTGAGCCCATTGGTCTTGGAGTTCAAGGATCCCATTACATCATCCTAATAGGGATTTTTATGAGGTCTCATCAAAATCCCCATGTGATTGGTTTAGTTGTTCTAAATGTTGGTATTCAAGGTCGAATCTACCAAGATTAACACATGATAGAAATGAGAGATCACTTTGTTAAAATCGATGATTTTCCAAACCAAAAACCATGTATATAATGTATTCGTATAAAACATCGATCCAAGTTAACACATGGATAAGGGGCTACTCCCCTTTCCTCAATATGAAAACTACTCACTAGCCATGGAATTTAAAGGGAGAATAAAGGAAGAAAGAAGGGAGGCCATATACTATGAAAGAAAGAATCAAAAGAAACTTGATAGTGACTATGAAATGGTCTCCACTCTTGGTTCCTTATTCCCAAAGAATAACAAGAACAGAAAAGAAAGAGAACAAATCTGTAGAATGTTTTCTACGTTATTGAAGAAATGGAAAATTAAAATGCATGCAATTGAAACAACTATGATCAAAGTAAAAGTGCAAGTATGAGAAGTAGGATCACTTTCTTTGTGGAGTCCCCCCTCCTTTTATAGGATGGAGGGGTGGAAACCCTTACGAGGGAGAAGAAAAGAGGGAGAAGTGGTTGTTGATTTTACTATACGCATGTTGCAAACCGAATGTTTTGCAAACTGAACTAGTTGGCTCATAAGAGATGTGGTGTTGTCGAAGGTGAAGCAGTCAAAATCCTAATTGAAAAGGTGGCAACATCTTTGAATGAATCCTTGGACTTGAATAAATCTCTAAAATGGACATCTAGGGACTGAGACAGTTGATTGGGATACATATATGTGTAGTCTAGGGTTGAAACCCTAATGTGAGTGGAGACTCCCCTTTAAGTCTGACTTTATCCTAATTTTATCCTGAGACAGTCGTCTGGTTGCTGGGATGTTTGTTTGGCCATCAGAGAGGAGTGCCTAGTGAGTGGAGTGTTTCTATCGAACTCCTTGAGCTAAGATTGAGTCAAAGACCATAGTGACCATTTGTCTCTGAGATATGAAGATCTCTAGACCTAAATAGATTGTATGGTAAGGTGCACTGATCAGTCTGTGTCCTTGAATGGTCAATATTTTGCAGTTGAATGTAAAATCTACAAAAATGTGAAGGAAAAGTTAAATATATGCACATTAATTCAAAAGGTGGGTAAATTATAGTTTGTTCGAAGAAATAAAAAAAGAGATAAGTTGTAATAAAAAAGAATATGAAAGATATGTAAAAATAAAGATGAATATACATTTATCCAAATACACCAAAATTGAATCTTTGCTAAGCTCAAGCAAATAATATCACAAATAAATCCAACTTATACTAGCAACATGTCTATCCTCACCCTTATAACATCACTTTATTCCTTACATCCAATTTTGGACAAGAAACCCAATCTTGTACAACCACATAACACAAAATGTTGAATTTCTTGTCAAAGAAAATATCTTATCTTATTACTAAATCGAGATTTGGTAGAATATCATGCTTCAACTTAAATCTATTTTGAAACTCTCAATTTCTTTATCTTTTTGAGTTGTTGTTCAAGAACAGGATGAAGGCAGAATAATATGATCCCTCCTCTATTCAACTCAGGATATATTTAAATTATGGACTTGTGGCTACATTGGTCACAATTTTTTCATGTGCTCTTTGGAATCTTTTAATGTTACGACCCTTTTGAGGGGTATGGAAATTTTAATGTAGGAAGCATGTAACCCCAAAATTGATTTTTTCCAGAGGTGATTCTTTGTTTTATTTGGAGAGAGGAGGAAGGATTGTTCTTGTACTTATACATTTCACTTTTTTATTTTGAGAGAGTGAGAGTCATTTCATTAGATAAAATTTTCCTATCAATCACATTATACAAGATTTTTGACAAGTTAATCCATAGTTAAACATAGAGAAAGAGAGTGTTTGGTTCTGATTGATTCCATACAACTTGTCAACTATTTCAAGGAGTGATGATACTTTGGGGTTGTAGGTGACATGGTGGTTTCAGACTTGGGAATTTGTAAAAGTTTATTGCAAAAGATTTACTAAATTCAATTGAGGTACAATGTTAGACATCTACTCATATTGGCCGAATAGATAATGGACATTTTTCAACTAAAAGAAATAAAGGCATGCCCCACTAGATAAATGTCTTGAAGAAAAGCAACTAGATGCAGAAAATAAAAGACAAAAATAATGCAAAAAGGAAAAAGATGAGGGGTGGTATAAGAACATACCATGGTACTCCACCTCAGACTTTCAATTTTTCTAATCCTAAGCAAAACCTAAATCATAGGCAGAGGGAAGAAGATCACTCTGGAAGTAGGTAATGTGGAGGTGGATGAGAGGAAGATGGATCATTGTAGTAGTAGTTCTCCCAATATGGGGCGTTAGGGTCATGATAGTCCTAATGTGCCCCATAATCCTCATAAGGTGGCCGAGTGGAAGTGTAGTGGCCCATGCACGCATTCCATGACTCCTGGAAGTGCTACATTAGGTACATATGGTTGAGATGGTGTCCTTGGTGCTATTGCTCACGCTGGATCTCATCAAGCTAACTCTAGACCTCGTAGAAGCCATTGGGTTGTCAGGGCCTATCTCATTGCTAATGCACCTCTGGGTGTGACATCGAGAGGACTGAGGATGAAGTCTAGTCATGTCATCATGTGCCTCCAATGAGACACTCCACCTATGTGAAGTGGGCTCGGGGACATCATCTGGGTCAGGATTCTCCAAAGGAATCATTGAATGTTCTGTTGCAGGAAAGTCACATCAAATACTAGATTTGCCGTTGCAAACTTGGCATGCTATGGAAGGTCAAGGCCGAGGCCAATGCCTTCGAAATTCATGTAGTAGACATCCTTTTCTACTCTATAACAAATGAACTTGCAGTCATTCAGATATGCAAGGCCAATTAGGTGTTGCCTATGCTCCAATGGTAGGAAAGGGATATGAGTGTGGCCTAAGAATGTAGCTATAGAGATAGCAACGCGACCAATGCAGAGTGAAGAAGATGTGTTGCAACTAACCATGTAGTGGAGATGCGATATCATAGCATTTCCCTAGTTGAAAGGTGATGCACTAAATAATTGTTGCTTTTATAGGATGTTTTATTATGTATTACGTGCACTTATTGCTCATTTTTATATAAATTGTGCATAATTTATCATAAGTAGCCAATGACACTAAATTGCATCATTTTGACTATTCCTAATTTATTTATCAGTATTTTTTAGTGTATGTTCTTGATTGTATACATTTTAGGTGAATTTACAAGAAATGGATCAGCTCAGTACTACTGATAGGTGGTTGGTGGCACTGGCATTTGATGAAAAGGAACATAATTGAAATGAGGAAGCTCGGTAGTAGTGACAATGGAATAAATACTACAGGCAGTCTATCAGTGGCACTCAAAAAAGATCTCAATACTACCGACAGTCAGCTCAGTAGTACCGACTTTGTACCGAAAATCCAATAGGAAACTGTAGAGAAAATCTAGCCACTATCGATAGTCAACTCGGTGGTACCAAAATCTTACAATGGATTGAAAATAATCAAAGGTGTCAATACTACCAATACCAAGTCAGTAGTACTGACTTGACGCGATTAGAACAGATCAAAGATCATTAGTAATCCAATGATCAGGACTTAATGACTCCCTATGTCTATTCTATGACAAAGGGGGAGTGCGGCCAGACCTAGAGATCATGTTCTTTTGCAATGCACAACAATTAGGAGCCAGTAGAGAAGAAATGAGAGAACAAAGCCATGTTCTGGAAGATTCGAGCACCACTTTTGGGAAAATTTGCAGCTGATAGACAACACATCACTCTGATCATCAGAGGGAGTCATATGGACTAGCTTCCTTAGGGGTTACTTTTGTTTTATAATGTTTTCCACGTTATTCCTTTCTTCTATCACATGTATGATAATTGAATTATGTGATGCTAATCCCCTTTGTTCCTTAGGACCCAATAATAACCTGATTTTGTATTGTAATTGAAAATTAGGAATTAATGTCTAAGTGTCTCTAATTTCGAGACATATTTCTATGATTTCCTCATAAATTATATGTGCTTGATCACCATAGGTAACCTATTAGACCACATGTTGCTTCAAGAGAGGGATTAAGGGTTGGATAGGTTATTAACATACATAGCTTAGATTGTTCTTCGAGAGAAATCTTACAGTTGTGAAGGGAATAGCCCAGAGGTATTATGAAAGCACCTAACTAATAACTAAATCACAATGAGAGTGAGATTTGTATTATACTAGGTAGTTAAACACAGTACAAGAGTGGTTAATTCTTGCTATAGGCCCCTTGGTCTAGGGTTAGGAGAAACGAATATTAATGACAGTGTTAATTGTAGTATAAATTGTGGTGAAATCATAATCCTAAGGATTACATTACATCTGTGATCACAATCGCAATAATCTAGTTTTAATTTCTACAAATTTAGTTAATTAATCACCAATCACTCTTTCCCTTTGGTCTAGCTAATCAAGTCACCTTTAGTGGTAGTTTCTAGACTCACATTTTCCCCATGATTAATACTTGGGCCTCTTTGAGCCTATATTACATTGATACTTGCACTTGTGTTTTGTACATGTGGTTTACACTTATCAAGTTTTTGGTGTTGTTGACAAGGAAAATTGTAGATCCAACACTATGATGTTGTGACCGACTACACTAGGCCACAATTTTTTTCTCATCAATTTTTAAAGCTAGAAATTATAATTTCTATTTAAATATTAGTATCTCATTCTTACTTTGATTTCACTATTTTGCAGGTACTTGTGCATGGTTCAGACAAGGACCACTGACTATGAAGTGTTATCTTCAGAGAGTTCTAGCTAGGTAAAGATCTTACATAGGGCAAGAGAGTACAATGATTGAGTGGGAGGACTCATCCCAACTCCACCACCACAACCCACATAATCAAAACAACTAGAAATAGGTGACAACAATCTAGTAGTTGAAGGGAAGACAATCTGGGATAAGGTCAAGGATTTTTCTATCCCAACACAGTTAGGACCAATCAAGAGGCTTGCTATTAATGTGTCTAATTATAAGATCGATCCTATTGTGGTGGCACTAGTCAAATCAAAAGCATTCAATGGCCATAGAATGGAGAACCTGATGGTTCACATTAATAACTTTGTGGAAAGTTGCGATATGGTGAAGATTGATAGGATTCTAGAAACAATAATTTATTTGAAGTTGTTTCCCTCTTCACTATTAGATAATGCAATGTTGTGGTTTCTTAGCCTTCCTCCTGAGTCCGTAGAAACATGGGATCATATGATAGATGTTTTTTTAACATTACTTTCTGCCCCAAAAGACGAGTGAGCTAGTTGGAAAAATAAATAATTTCAAACAACATGCATACGACTCCTATTCTGAAGTGCGGGAGAGATTCTGAAACATGTTGAGAAAGGTTCCTCATCATGGGATTGATCTCCATGGACAAGCAAAGACCTTCTACTAAGGGCTGCATAAAGGAGAGAGGACCACACTTGATAGTGTTGGTTTAGGATTTTTCCTCAATAACAAGCCATCCATGTGTCATGAGATTTTGAAAAACATGGCTAAAAATCAATCATTGAGTGAGGAAAGATAAGCTCCAGTAATACTCAAAGGTATTCGAGAGTATACATTCATCATGGAACTGAGTAAGTAGTTGGACAATCTTGTAAGGAAGCTTGAACAAAAATCTTTCACCTCATTTGGAGGTGAAGAGGAATTGTACTTGTGTCAATAAGTATCAGTAGGATAGGGCCCCCCGTAAGATAGATAGAATTGAAGACATGCTAGTCAGGCTAGTGAGTCAAAATGAGACCTTACTGGACCATAAAAAATGGATGTAATAGAATTATAAGGCTCAGATATGTAGTCTTGAAAATCAGATCTCTCAGCTAGAAGTAGAGGTGGCTTCC
Source organism: Alisma plantago-aquatica (assembly GCA_963693085.1). Classification (NCBI taxonomy): domain Eukaryota; kingdom Viridiplantae; phylum Streptophyta; class Magnoliopsida; order Alismatales; family Alismataceae; genus Alisma; species Alisma plantago-aquatica. Next base: position 1,332,483,317 of record OY856410.1, on the reverse strand, counting down.
ATAAAGAAGCCCATTCAACAAGGATTTTCTGGGAATATCGAGACAACTCATCATCATCATCATCATCAAGTAAAGTCTATCTCTATTGTCAAGGAGCCATAACATCTTACTGAGAAGTCACTAGAGTAGCATACTCTAGAGCCAGATTGGGTGTATGTACCAAAGTTCCATTTCCCCACAATCTATATTGAAGACTAGGAGGATGTAGAATTCCAGTGCGATATGCTAACACATGCACCACAATTGATACAAGTTTAGTTAAAAGTGACAAGGAGACCACATCTTCACCGGCTTTGAAGAGAAAGGAACTTCAAAGTTCCATCATTATTCTGAACACCTCCTATAGTTCCAGAAAATGTGCCTAAGCAATAAGAATAGGTGAAGGTTTCACTCCATAGTGGAACATTCACAGTCAATAAGGAGGCACCCACAATTCAAAAGGAACAACCACATGCCATTTTGTCCATGGGAGACATGCCAAATTATATCCCAAAAGGTGGCATTGAATCAAGAATAGGGGAGGATATCTCAAATGTGCCATATGTTCTTCTGTACAAGCATGTAGAGAAGACATATGTGTCATTCCCAGATAGTCTGAATCCAAGAAAAGAGGAAGGCAATTTAAAAGTTTCTAGACATCTTATGAAAGATGCTCATCAACATCCCACTCGTGGAGGCAATAGAGAAAATCCTTGCATTTGGAAGATTCTTAAAGGAAATCATCAACATGAGAAGATGAATAAAAGATACAGATGTCTTGTGTGTTGATGAAGTGATGAGTGCACGGATCCATATAAGACTGCTGATGAAGACAAAGGATCCATGATGTTTCTACATCCAAAGGATCCAAGATGTTTCTACATCCCTTGTTCTACAGGAAACCCAAATTTTCAATAAGCACAATGTGACTTTGGGGCAAGCATGATCTCATGTCCCTTACTACCTTTTGGAAGTTGGGATTGAAGAAATCAACAAAGATGTTCGTGACAATCCATCTAGATGACAGATCTATTATGAGGTTGTATGGGATATGTGAGGATGTTCTAGAAAAAGTTAGAAAATTCATCTTTTTTTTATTTTGTGATTATGGATATGCATGAGATACAAGGATTACATATTTGGTTAGGAAGGTCGTTGCAAGATACGAATGACGTGATCACTACCATTGGTAGAGACTACTTGACACTCGGGACAGATGATGATAGAGTGGAATTTAGACATCTAGATGAATCTTCACAACCATCCTGTGACATCCCAGTTTGAAGAAAACATCTTTTTGAGCCTAGACATTAAATAAGGGCACATATGTGAGGCAAACCAATTTTATTTTTGTTGTTTACTATTTGTTTAGGTCTTTTTGTTAGTTCCATTTCATATTTTTCATGTTAGATTTTAGTTGATGTGAAAAAGGTACCTTAATGCTCTTGTTTGGTTTGCATGCATAGTCCAAGTCAGTACTACCCACACCCAAGTCGGTACTACAGACTCCTTATCATGTTAAAGTTTGCAGAATGTCAATGCTACTGACTCCTTATCATGTTAAAGTCTGTAGAAAGTCGATACTACCGACACCAAAGTTCTTGCTACCGTCGTTTCTGAGAAAAATCACAGAACTCCAAGAAATAAAGTCGATAGTACTAACACCCAAGTCAGTAATATCAACGTTCCTAAGTAGAATTCATAGAGCATCAGATAAAGGTTGTCATTGTCAGCAACATTGACTCACATATATCAAAGATGGATTGTGACGTCCCCAGATTTTGGCTTCTCCATGCCCTATTGGGAATGAGAGGTCAGAATTTGAAAACATCATCCAATCATATCAGAGAGCGATGCAGAAGTGAAATATGCATACATGAACATACAACCATAACATACTAAACATTCACATATTTATATTACAACATGAATTAAAATTGCAACTTACATTTACATAATTTGAAGAAAAGTTTATAAGTCCATGAACATGTATGCGAACAGGATCTTAACACAATAGGTACAACCTGGACAACTGCTCACTTCCCATCTTTTATCCCAAGCTAGCTATGAACCTAAAACATACGTGAAACAACGAATCAACACACAAGGTGTCGTGCACGTGGGCAGAAAGATACATATATTTATGGCTTTCATAATTTTGAAAAAGATTTGCAGAAGGAAAGAAAATCATAGAAAACACTTCTTTATTAAGCGAAATACGTCAATTTAAGTCATTTTCCTAGATGAATTGCATTATCAAGGTGGACTAGTACTAAAACATAAATATTGGGCCCATCCCCGTGTACCAAGTACTCTAGGGAAACTTCCCGTACACCGTGTGCTCTAGGGAGGTGTACTAGTCAACATTAATCCATTCCCTCATAAGGGGGATAATGAACACCTTAAATAACTACAAAACATCTACTTATCATTTATGTTTACCAGTGATAAAACATCGAGTACTATATAGTGCTACTACATCCAATATTTTCAAATAAAAGAGAGCATACATACATATCATGATTTCAAGCAAGAAAACCATAGTCATATACTTAAATAAAACCCACGTACCTGAGTTCAGAGATTCATAAGATATCTTTGATCATCTAAACAATCTGGTCATCACCTGATTAATAATAAATATTCATCATTAATACAAAATTCACCATTATTAAAGTTATTGATGTCCAAAATTAGGGTTTAGGTCAAATCTAAGGTTCAAACTGACCTAAACTTGTCTATGATATTTTTCTACTGTTGTATATGTCATAAATTAGGTCTGGTTCAATTTTCATAATTTTCTGATAACTGGTCTATTTTCTAGAATTAAAATGAGGTTAAAACATGTAATTGGGTTTTAATGAGAAAATGACTTAAATTACTCAATAATATCAAGATAGGAGTCCACATTTAGTTTCTAGATTATATTAGGGTTCCAAATTATTTTTATCAGATTTAATCTCAACCATTTTCTAATTATACCATTTAAATGAAGCATGATCCTCTAAATTAAATATCATCATTACTTGTTTGTCAAAGGTCTGATCTAAGGGTCCAATAATGTAGAGGACATTATTCTGAGTCCAAGGATATTTTTGGGTAATTATTTGGATACAGGAGCTATTTTAAATCGTATTTCTAAGATATGTACATTAGATGAGGTATTTACCTGTCAGAATTAGGTGGGCCGTTGGATTTTTCCATAGGTGGCCTCGATCCCTGCCAAGTCGCTCAATGTGAAGGGCCAGGCCCCTCCTTTGGTTCATCCACCAGTTTGAGGGTGATGGAACAATCCCCACTCTCACCCTTGCGATCGGGCTTGTTCTACTGCGTGAGCACGAGGTTCCGTTCCCCATAGATGGGCACTGCCGCAGAACAAACCCATGAGACAAGTTGATTAGTGCCGCATAGAACCTCCCTGTCTGCTCATTTGTCTTCCATACACTCTATATATGGATCTCCTTGGAGTCAGGTACGATGCAGGCTCTCCAGTCCATCGCAACGGGGAAGAAGGCAGGTGACAGCCGATTGGGGCTCTGGCGTGAGGTTGATGGGGATCGCAAAGCTTCGAGATGGTGGATTCTCTTGCTTCGTCTCCCATAGCATGCCTTCAGTCACCCCATCTTCATCAGGGAGAGGAGAGATGGTGGAGTTACAGCCTGGCCAGTTGGGTGCCGCCGCATAAGAGCAAAATGACGGAGAAGCCTGGTAGTTACTGATGCTTCCTCGAGGAGTCACAGGACCTGACGAACTCCTCTCTACATGAATCGAGGAGAGGGGGGTTGGTGGTGTCTGGTTTCTAAGGCAGAGGAGTCTCATGATCCCTGATCAAAGCTTCTCTAAAGCCTGCCGTCGGAATTTGGTTCTGCGATCTCTGAAACGGTATCCCTCTCTCAGTCTCGCATCCACAAAGCTCTGCGGAGCCCTCCGCCTCCTGGCACCAACATGATATCTAGCCCCGATGAGGATCCACCGAGCTTCATGTTCGATGATGTGGGTTGCTGAACTCGAGCCGGAGGTCTGAGGAAGATTATGGATGCCTTCGCTGAGATCAAGTTGGTGTTCCTCTGCTCCCGTGAGGGCCGAGAAGGGGGAAAGAGCCATCCTCGTGCTTCTAACAGTGGGGATGGAACTCGTAGGCCAATTTCACCTCCTCCACACTATACTCAAGCGCTCCCTCGACTTCGGTTTACCACATCGATCGATCTGTACACTTCGTGATCCCCTTTGGGGATTTCTTCTTACTCCCTCTATGTTCGACCCTCACATGTATTGGGCAGTGGAGACGGGAGAGGAAATTGGAAGGCGAACTGGAGATGTAGGTCGTCCCACATCGCGTTTGAGGGGTTGATCTATTCGGACTGAGATGTAGATCATGGTCTTGCAAACTATATCTCCCTTGGTTGCCCCCACCTTCTACGGATCTAAAGGACACCTAGACTAGTTTATGTTCCTCCATTTACGGAGGTTAGGGATGACCTGTTCCCTCTATCAGTGGCTCTTGCTGTTGTAAAAGGTAGCGTGACATTAATATGCCACAGATCTAAGTACTAAATAGCTAAAAGAACATAGTCTGATCACATTTATATCCATAAAGTCCTCATATTCAAAAAGATACATCAGTTTCTAGAAATCTCCAAAAATTCTAATAATTTAGACATAAGGCTCATAATATCCTTAAGCAGCTCCTGCTAATGTTTGGTACACAAACTCCATTATTTGGACATGCAAATTAATTATTCAAACAACCATACAAGATAGATGTATAATCCTTGAATTCACAATAGACAATCATCAAACATTGGTCTAGCAAGTCTGACAACACTTATTATGATCCTAAAATACCTTAAGGCTTGTCAATTGTCACTTGAGTTTTCTACCTCTGAGAATTGGACCTCTTGACTTTATAATTACCCAAATAAAATAATAAAAAGAATTATATATCATACTTGGAACTCAAATCAATATCATAATCACCAATCACATCTTTACTTTAACCATACCATTTAAGGTGATGTGATCCAAAATTAGATGATCAATTCCACAAGTGAGTTCAACTGCCTAAAGAACGCTCATGGTCCTAGAATATCCTATTGGGTATCCAAAATCCTAAAAATTGAGGTCATCACATTCACCCCACCTTAAATGGAATTTTGTCCTCGAAATTCAAATGATATCAGGATTGATTTGATAGCAAGAGCTTCCAATACCTCCATGCCTGGACTTCTAGGTGCCAAAGTTGTCATACTTTTAGAACCCTAAAAATTTTCATCTCAAGACATTAATGCATCTAGGGTGTAATCACCCAACCTTATATATATATTGAGGCATTACATTTTTTTTTTGAAATTGAAGAACAACTTCATGACTTAGTCATAACATGACATTCTATTATTATAGGATTCATATCCCTTATTACCCCAATAATTAGGCTTTGTTTTTAGCTCATGATTTCCAATTTATATCTTTCATGCGTGATATAAAAGGGAAAGAGAATATATTAAGACGATCTTATCGTGATTCTAAACTTAGATATTACATGTCTGATATAGGAAAGAAATATATAATAGGTCAACCTTATGTGAGTGACTCCTCATACATAAATCATCCATATAGCTCAAGTGAGGTTTCTTGTATCATATATTAAGAAAGAGAAGTGGGAGGAATCATCTTTATGAGTATCGTATGCCGAAGGCATTTTACTCTGAAAACTAGAGTTCATATATCACCTCACTTGCAACTAATGATGAGATTCAAACATATGTCACTCAATCTAGGACCTAAATCAATCAAAAGAACTGACTTTCTCATTATTAGTCGCCTACCCATTTTTTTTATAACCCAACTCTCACATATATATTGGAATCATGCATAAGGACTCAACTCATCTACTCAGGAGTAACCTAGCTTAGAACACATCATTTCACATATTTTCATACATTGTAGGGTAGGTCCTATGACCCCCCCCCTTGTGGGTCTCACTCTCTCTGGAGTTCACCACATATCTTGTCCTAACACTGGATGTCCTCCTTTGTAAAAGATCTTGAGGCACATGCATATTCAACTTTATCTTAACTTAACTCATCTTAAGTAAGAAAGGAAAATGTACTTTTATCATCGAGACTTAGCTTAGATTCTCCAAATTGGGATTCATCTCATTTACAACTTAAATCTTTATAAGGAAACTTATACCATCAGAGATCAAACTCAGATAAGATTGCACATGCTTATTTCAACTATCATTTTATCATCTACTCTATGTATCACCTATCTTGATAAGGCTCTAGACATCTAATCTAGACTACTCTCTCTTCTAGACTGATGTCACTCCCTTTCACTTAGATTACATGAACACCAAATACTCTCCAGTGTGAGGAACACATTTTCATATTTACATATAGGTAATAAAATATTATATAGTTTTTCTCCGAGAAAGCAGACGTCAGAGAAAACTGTCGAGGCTCGAGCCGATTGGAAAACAAAACCAAATCAGCAAAATTGAGTGTCCCACACACAGTAGATAGTCTACTGCCATGTCACCTAGTGAAATGGTGAGAACAAGGTGTAGACTAGTGTAGCTACCCAATACATATGAGCTCTATATGGAAAGGGTTTCTCACACTTGTCTAAACCTAGTTCTCGAACATCTAGGTTCTAACTTAGAGGCTAAGTCAAACCTTATTCCTATAGAATAACTTACTAAGTTTCAAAGATTTAAAGTGAGAGGTGAAATTTAGTTTTATGTTTCATGGTGAGCAATTGTTAGGTGTAGCTATTGTTCATGCTCTAATACCAACTAGGACGTCCCCAGATTTTGGCTTCTCCATGCCCTATTGGGAATGAGAGGTCAGAATCTGAAAACATCATCCAATCATATCAGAGAGCGATGCGGAAATGAAATATGCATACATGAACATACAACCATAACATACTCAACATTCACATATTTATATTACAACATGAATTAAAATTGCAACTTACATTTACATAATTTGAAGAAAAGTTTATAAGTCTATGAACATGTATGCTAACATGATCTTAACACAATAGGTACAACCTGGACAACTGCTCACTTCCCATCTTTTATCCCAAGCTAGCTCTGAACCTAAAACATATGTGAAACAATGAATCAACACACAAGGTGTCGTGCACATGGGCAGAAAGATACATATATTTATGGATTTCATAATTTTGAAAAAGATTTGCAGAAGGAAAGAAAATCATAGAAAACACTTCTTTATTAAGCGAAATACGTCAATTTAAGTCATTTTCCTAGATGAATTGCATTATCAAGGTGGACTAGTACTAAAACATAAATATTGGGCGCATCCCCGTGTACCAAGTACTCTAGGGAAACTTCCCGTACACTGTGTGCTCTAGGGAGGTGTACTAGTCAACATTAATCCATTCCCTCATAAGGAGGATAATGAACACCTTAAATAACTACAAAACATCTACTTATCATTTATGTTTACAAGTGATAAAACATCGAGTACTATATAGTGCTACTACATCCAATATTTTCAAATAGAAGAGAGCATACATACATATCATGATTTCAAGCAAGAAAACCATAGTCATATACTTAAATAAAACCCACGTACCTGAGTTCAGAGATTCATAAGATATCTTTGATCATCTAAACAATCTGGTCATCACCTGATTAATAATAAATATTCATCATTAATACAAGATTCACCATTATTAAAGTTATTGATGTCCAAAATTAGGGTTTAGCTCAAATCTAAGGTTCAAACTGACTTAAACTTGTCTATGATATTTTTCTACTGTTATATATGTCATAAATTAGGTCTGGTTCAATTTTCATAATTTTCTGATAATTGGTCTATTTTCTAGAATTAAAATGAGGTTAAAACATGTAATTGGGTTTTAATGAGAAAATGCCTTAAATTACTCAATAATATCAAGATAAGAGTCCACATTTAGTTTCTAGATTATATCAGGGTTCCAAATTATTTTTATCAGATTTAATCTCAACCATTTTCTAATTATACCATTTAAATGAAGCATTATCCTCTAAATTAAATATCATCATTACTTGTTTTTCAAAGGTCTGATCTAACAGTCCAGTAATGTAGAGGATATTATTTTGAGTCCAGGGATATTTTTGGGTAATTATTTGGATACAGGAGCTATTTTAAACCGTATTTCTAAGATATGTACATTAGATGAGGTATTTACCTGTCAGAATTAGGTGGGTCGTTGGATTCTTCCATAGGTGGCCTCGATCCCTGCCAAGTCACTCAATGTGAAGGTCCAGGCCCCTCCTTTGGTTCATCTGCCGGTTTGAGGGTGCTGGAACAAGCCCCACTCTCGCCCTTGCGGTCGGGCTTCTTCTACTACGTGAGCACGAGGTTCCGTTCCCCATAGATGCACACTGCCGCAGAACGAACCCACCAGACAAGCTGATCAGTGCTGCATAGAACCTCCCTGTCTGCTCCTTCATCTTCCATACACTCTATGGATCTCCTTGGAGTCAGGTATGATGCAGGCTTTCCAGTCCATCGTAATGGGGAAGAAGGCAGGTGATAGCCGATTGGGGCTCTGGTGTGAGGTTGATGGGGATCGCAAAGCTTCGAGATGGTGGATTCTCTTGCTTCATCTCCCATAGCATGCCTTCAGTCACCCCATCTTCATCAGGGAGAGGAGAGATGGTGGAGTTACAGGCTAGCCAGTTGGGCGCCGCCGCACAAGAGCAAAATGATGGAGAAGCCTGGTAGCTGTTGATGCTTCCTCAAGGAGTCACAGGATCTGACGAACTCCTCTCTACATGAATCGAGGAGAGGGGGGTTGGTGGTGTCTGGTTTCTAAGGCAGAGGAGTCTCATGATCCCTGATCAAAGCGTCTCTGAAGCCTGCCGTCGGAATTTGGTTCCGCGATCACTGAAACGGCATCCCTCTCTCAGTCTCACATCCACAAAGCTCTGTGGAGCCCTCCGCCTCCTGGCACCAGCGTGATATCTAGCCCCGAAGAGGATCCACCGAGCTTCATGTTCGATGATGCGGGTTGCTGAACTCGAGCTGGAGGTCCGAGGAAGATTCTGGATGCCTTCGCCGAGATCAGGTTGGTGTTCCTCTGCTCCCGTGAGGGCCGAGAAGGGGAAAGAGCCATCCTCGTGCTTCTAACAGTGGGGATGGAACTCGTAGGCCAATTTTACCTCCTCCACGCTATACTCAAGCGCTCCCTCGACTTCGGTTTCCCACAGTGATCGATCTGTACACCTCGTGATCCCCTTTGGGGATTTCTTCTTACTCCCTCTATGTTCAACCCTCACGTGTATTGGGCAGTGGAGACAGGAGAGGAAATTGGAAGGCGAACTGGAGATGCAGGTCATCCCACATCGTGTGTGAGGGGTTGATCTATTCGGAATGATATGTAGATCATGGTCTTGCAAACTATATCTCCCTTGGTTGCCCCCACCTTCTTCGGATCTAAAGGATGCCTAGACTAGTTTCTGTTCCTCCATTTACGGAGGTTAGGGATGACCTGTTCCCTCTATCAGTGGCTCTCGCTGCTGTAAAAGGTAGCGTGACATTAATATGCCACGGATCTAAGTACTAAATAGCTAAAAGAACATAGTCTGATCACATTTATATCCATAATGTCCTCATATTCAAAAAGATACATCTGTTTCTAGAAATCTCCAAAAATTCTAATAATTTAGACATAAGGCTCATAATATCCTTAAGCAGCTCCTGCTAAAGTTTGGTACACAAACTTCATTATTTGGACATGCAAATTAATTATTCAAACAACCATACAAGATAGATGTATAAGCCTTGAATTCACAATAGACAATCATCAAACATTGGTCTAGCAAGTCCGACAACACTTATTATGATACTAAAATACCTTAAGGCTTGTCAATTGTCACTTGAGTTTGCTACCTCTGAGAATTGGACCTCTTGACTTTATAATCACCCAAATCAAATAATAAAAAGAATTATATATCATACTTGGAACTCAAATCAATATCATAATCACCAATCACATCTTTACTTTAACCATACCATTTAAGGTGATGTGATTCAAAATTAGATGATCAATTCCACAAGTGAGTTCAACCGCCTAAAGAACGCTCATGGTCCTAGAATATCCTATTGGGTATCCAAAACCCTAAAAATTGAGGTCATCACATGGATAGAGAATGTCATGTATTGGGACTACCAAAACATAAGTTGGTGGAACAAACAAGAGGGATATATGCTTGCATAACTTGATCCATAGAACCACCAATCATCCACCGCCACCACCCTTCAGAGAAACTGGTACCCCCATTCTACCTTTGAGTTTGGATTTTGACTATGAGTTCATAGCCAAATTCAAGATTGGGGGGTGATGCAATGACTTTATCTTTTTATCTTGCAATTTCAATTAGTTATTTTGTTTTTCAATTGTAGGATCCACATATATCTAGTGTAATCTTGGAGCATTAGTTGCATGATTCGTCTATTTCATAGAGTGTGCTCTTCTATGCTTTTGCAATGGAATCAAGTTTTGTTGTCATATCTTTCAAAGATCAGTTGTAAATTCTAAAGGATGCACAACCTAGAGGAAATGTAAGGGTTATTCAACTTGAGGAAACTTAATATGAGTGAAATTCTTAATTTATCCAAGAATCATGGATGATGATAGGGTTTGATCCTGAACTGACCAAAGAATTAATGGGTCCTTAAATTGAAGTTTTATAAAAAAATCCTAATGTTTCCCTATACATGGGTCAGTAGTAGTGCAATATATCATAACTTAAGAAAGACAAATTCTCGTAATTGTGTTATTCCATCCATTTTCCATCCACTTTGATCCACCACTTATTATCATCAAGTAACTCGAGTTGTTTTCTTTTGATTGCATTGCATAGCATAGTGGGTGACATTATAGTTAGTTGTGTTTATTACATTAAAGTGGAAAGAAAAGAGAGAAAAACTCTTATGCATATCATCTAGTTGCATAACAAATTCCATGTATATTCATACTTTTTGCACCATTCATTCTACACAATGTATTTGTATTTCCCTTCTGAAATTAAAAGTGCAAGGATACACATCTATACCAATTAAAGAAAAAAACAATAGAAAATTTTCATTAGTGTAGTTAAGCCCAAGCATTCTCTTCAATCATGCTAAGACATGGGCTAATGAAAAATAGAGAAGGAGAAAGAAAATTTTGATAAAGAGGTAGAATGGATGCCCTAGCTCAGATCTGGATCATTCTTCAAAAGAAGATGAACTTGTATACATGATGTATTCTTTATTTCACTTTCATCAATCAGATGAAATTTTCAGTGCATACATCATTTCACCCACAGTAGTAGGCATTAGGATTCATGCATTTACTCACTTTCACCTTGTTAGGTTCATCATATGTTATTTTTGCATAAATGATTAGAAGTTACATATGATTATTCATAAACCACCTAATTCATTCCATGCATTGCTCTTTTTGATAGGCCATACATATGGTTTATCTCCTCATTGATTCTTGTAATGAGAGTTGCTTCCAATTAGTTGGTAGTTAGGAAAGAGCAATGTAAATTGGTTATCACATGATGCACCAAGCAAATGCCTGGTCGACTATGATATTAACTACTCAGTTGTTATTGTTTCATTGATCTAAGGGTTGACATCTTTTATTAATATTTTTGATAGCTAGAGAGTAGATGATTTTTTAATGGTGAGTAATGGACGGTTTGGGAATGCAAGGTGAGGGTAGTTGAGAATGGAAATTCATATCTTGGGTCCTTTTTCTGACTTGTCTCAAGCAGATCCAAGGGTGTGTTGCTTGAGGATAAAAAAACATTTAAGCTTAGGGGATTTTGATGCACTGAATAATTATTTCTTTTACATGACGCTTTACTATGCATTGTGTGCACTTATTGCTCATTTTTATATTAATTTTGCATAATTTATCATAAATATCTTGTGATACAAAATTGCATCAAATATTTGTTATTTTGACTATTCCCCATTGATTTATCTTTATTTTGGAGTGTATTTTCTTGATTGTTTACATTTAAGTTCAATTTACAAGAAACAGATCAGCTCAGTACTACTGACAGGTCGTCGATGGTATCAACATTTGTTGAAAAGGAATAAAGTTGAAATGAGGAAGATTGATAGTACCAACAAAGGAATCGATACTACGAATAGTCAAGTAGTGTCACTCAAAAATGATCTTGATACTACTGACATTTAGCTCGGTGACTTGTACCAAAAATCCAATAGGAAAGGTCAGAAAAAATCTCAGTACTACCGATGGTCAACTCGGTGGTACTGACAACTTACAATGTATTGCAAATAATCAAAGGTTTTGATACTACTGACATGCAGTTAATAGTACTGACTTGATGCGATTAGGCCAGATTGAAGATTGTTACTAATCCAACGGTCAAGAATTAATGACTCCCTACATCTATCCTATGACTAGGGGGGTGTATCCAAACCTTGAGAATGTGTCATTTTCCATTATATGACAACTAACATCCATAAGAGAAGAAAGGAGAGAAGGAAGCGATGTTCTGGATGATTTGGCCACCTCTAGTGGCAAGATTTGCAGTAGAAAGACAACAATTCACTTTGTTCGCCAGAGGGACTCATCTGACCAACTTCATGAGGGGTTACTTTAGGTTTCTAACATTTCCCATGATTTTCCTTTCTTCTGTCATGTGCATGATAATGGAAATCATGTGGGACTAATCCTCTTTGTTCCTTAGGACCTGAGAGTAGGCCGATTTTGCATTGTAATTGACAATTATGAGTAAATGTTTAAGTTTTCATAATTTGTAGACATATTTCTATGATTTCTTCATGATTATCTGTGCTTGATCACCATAGGTAAATTATTAGACCATTTATTGCTTTGAGAGAGGGATCAATGGTTGGATAGGTTCTAGATATACATAGCATAGATTGCACTTTGAGAGAAGGCATACAACTTTGAAGGGAATAGCCCACACATATCATTAAAGTACCAAACTAATAACTAAATCACTAGGATAGTGGGATTTGTTTTAGATTTGGTAGTGAATCACGCTACAAGAGTGGATTATTCTTGCTATTGGACCCTTGGTCCACGGTTAGGAGAATTGATTGTTACTGAATGGTGTTAATTATAGTATAAATAGTGGTGAAATCATAATCCTAAGGAATCCATTCCATCCGTGATCACGTTCCAAGTAATCTAGTTTTAATTAACCACTCTTTTTCTTCAGTCTAGCTGATCATGTCACTATTAGTAGTAGTTTTTGAACTCACGTTTTGTCATTTTTTATATTCAGGCCTCTTTGGGCCTATATTGATTCGATATGTGCACTTGTATTTCATACGTGTGATTTACACACATCAAAAGGCTCATCATGCATCAAACACCATGGAGTGTAGAGCTCAAGGTGGGTCACTGCCACTTGTGTACCTTCCCTATTAAAGATAGTGGAGGAGAGGATACAGTGAAGATAGTGCATGATAGGGTTGTTGATGCTGGAGGCTTTGGGTCTAGGGGTAGCTTGGGCAGAAGTCTTGTGTTGTTCACCCATAACTTCTCCATATTGTAGTTGTTTGTGTAGTCATCATGGTGTTGTTTCATACATTAAGATAGACAATCAAACTTATCATCATCAAGGATGATAGACGTGAGTTGTCTATCTCTCAATACCCTAACTTTGTAGTTGGAGCTCCTTCGAGAAGACTAAAAATGCTGGAAAGTGGACATGAACTCAATGGTGAGGTCATTTTACACTAGACGGACGTGGTAGACAAAAGTCAAAATATAGTTGCATCGAAGAATGTTTTTGATTGTGGTCTAGATGTCGAGGGTAGTGACAGTGGTGTTGTAGGTTCATCTAGGGAATGAGACACTAGCAGAGGATAAGTGCTCGAATCGCGAGGAGTGCTTATTGCTGATGAACTGGGCATAGCTTCTTGGGTATGGATCTATGCCAGGAAGTCAAGGAGTGATAGAATCTAGATCATGTCTGGATGATTGACCCACCATAGTTTGATAAATGAACACATTGTCCTCGTCAAGATCATGTTGCATATTTTCATCTATCTTGAGGGAAGACTCACCTCTAGGCTCCAAAACATGAATTAACAAGCCTACAGTGGAGAGACGAGGAGGCTCATGGGACACAATATATTTCACAGGCCACTTGTCTTTGCAGAAATGGTCGAAGAAACCCTGATGAGATCCACCTTCAGAAATAGTAGATGTGTTGCTTGAAGGATAAAACATGCATCTTGTATGTTAAGATGGTCATTTCGTCAGATGAGATGGTCATCCAGTGTGAATGAACGGTTGTCTGGCGAAATGAAGTGGGTTGTATGAACTTATCCAAATGCTCAGTTGGATGTCATGATCAGTCATCTTGCATGGGGGTAGAGAACACTAGAGCTTGACGAAGAGGGTAGAAGAGGTGGAAGAAAGTGGCACGGGTTGGGCGTTCATGAGCATCTCAATGATGAGATGATTAGATGGATTAATGGATAAGGATGAAGAGATCAATGGTTCATCAGCTACTAAAGTGGTAGTGACAGAGGTGGGATTGGAGGATGGCCTTGAAATGGCCATAAAGGTGTCATGTGGATAGGTATGTTTAACAAAATATAGTCCATACCATCTAGATTTGAGTTTTCCAGGAACAAAACCTTAACCTAGAGTTATAGACAAGTACTTGATCACATTCTCAAATATCCTTCTGCCTAAAATGGTCATCATGCCATAATTTGGTTATGTCTTTGTAGATCCTAGCATTCTCATAAGTGGTTATTCTATGCACTTATAATTCCTGTATTTAAAGAAAATAGTTTTCTCCTACTATAGTTAAGTCTAAATTTAAAGTTTTGATGTCCCAACTAACCTTATGTTCCATTCTATGGGCAGATGACAAGATTTTCCAAAAATCAACCTAAAGGGAGTGGTGCCTATAGGTGTTTTGTAGGTATTTCTGTATGTCCACAAGGCATCATTAATTTTCAAGGCCCTATCTGTCCTAGTGTGATTGACAATTTTCTCTAGGATGGACTTGATTTGTCGATTCAAAACCTCAACTTGACCACTAGTTTGAGGGTGGTAAGGAGAGGCAATCTTATGATGAACACCATATCATTTCAACCTTTTCTATAAGAAATGGGATCCTACATCAGAAACTATGATATGAGGTACCCCAAATCGAGGGAAAAAATATCTTTGAAAAGCTTATTTACTGATTTGGAGTCAGAAGTTTTGGTGGGGATGGCTTCGACCCATTTAGAGACGTAGTCTACAGCCACGAGGATATATTTGTACCCCCAAAAGGAAGGAAATGGTCCCATATAATCCGCTCTTCAAACATCAAAAAGCTTCATCTCTTACAAATAGGTCAAGGGAATCTAGTCTCTCTTAGAAAGGTTCCCATGACTTTGGCATTGATCACAAGATAAGAAAAATTCATAAGCATCTTTGAATATGGTCGACCAGAAAAAACCAGATTGAAGAAATTTTCTAGCAGTTTTCTAAGAACTCATATGGCCCCTAGTGGAGTCAGAGTGACATTACTCGAGCATGTCAATAACCTCTTCTTCAGTAACACACCTGCAACAGATACCATCTGAACACAGTCTGAATAGATAAGGATCATCCCAAAAATACTTCTTCACATCATGTAATGATTTTGATTTAGTGTGTCCTTTATATTTAGGATGTAGGATGCCGACAACAAGAAAATTTACATAATTTGCAAACCAAGGATACTGGATTTCATTTTGAGCAACTTATCATCAGGGAAAGAATCATTGATGAGAATTCCATCATGATCAAAGAAGTCAAGGCATTTCTAAATCAAACTCCTTAAGTAAAAGGACCCAACGAAGAAGATGAGGTTTGGCATCCTTTTTGGTCATCAAATATCTACTGGCCGCATGGTCTGTGTAATATATCACCATGGACATGACCAAGTAAGAGAAGAACTTGTCTGAGGTGTAGACTATGACAAAAATTTCTTTTTTGGTGGTGGTGCAGTTCTACTAGGCATCATATATAGTTTTGGATGCATAGTAAATTAGATGATGCTTTTTGTCAACACAATGTCCAAGAATAGAATCAACAACAAAATTACTAGCATCATACATTAATTTGAAAGGCAATGATCAATTAGGGGCCCGAGTGATAGGGATGGAAGTGAGTGCTTCTTTTAAAGATAAAAAATTAGCCATGCAAGTTTTTGTTGGTATATATGACCTTAGAGCCAATCATGGGATGATTGGTGGGATACATTAAGATTGATTTGATAAAGATCAAAGGCAAGCTTCCAATTCTTTCTGGTTCAGTCATATGAGATAATGTTAGAACATATTGAATGTCTAGAGAATGACAATACTCGATGAGGTATGCCTTCAGGTTGAGGACCTGAATGAGGAGATCATACAGATGTTAAGAGTTTGTACATTCTTATTATGTCCCTAGTCAGATGTCATTATGGAAGGTAGATAGACAGCAATGACACACAAGACTAGATTGTATTATTGGTTGATGATAGAATCTCATTAGTCATGATATGGAGATATCAAACCAAACACATGGGTACTTGTTAGAGAACAAGTATACTAGACAGACCCATCATATGTTTGACACATGGAACCATGACATGTTAGCCACATTCAGTTCTCACAGTGATGGTGGTGAGTGTGATTCTTTGACCTAAAATCACTACACTTAACACATGTCGTTGGTTACACTTTGACATCATCAAACGCAGTCCTGAAACATGGGTTGTTATAAAGGTGATGATTGGGTGGCTTTGACACATGGGGCTTTTGAGGGGTGAGTGATAGATATGGGATTTGTCCCTCTTGAGGGAGTTCGATATCCATGGCCACTTGATGAGTAGGATTGAGATAGGTGTACACACATGTGTGAATCAATATGTGATATTGATGTCATACATATCTCCTCCAGTCTACTCTGATATCAAGAAAGTGAATGAACGTTGAAAGGATGACTGTTCCATGCCTTGAGTTCATTCGGGATATCAGAGACAAAGGAATTATACATTCAATGTAACACCATACACATATTGTAGGATTGAAAGTTATTCTCCAACTTTCTATTTCACTTGGGTAGCACTGATGTACGACTAGGCGCCACTCTTTACTTGTGAGTCATAAGTGTTATGGACTTTCACTGCCAATGTGAAATGGGCCTTTAGGGTTACACACATAGGATTTAACCTGGAAGAGGATTTTATCCACAAATGAGGTTTAGATTTATTACTAAAGGAGTTTAGTAGTTCAATTAAACACTCAATCAATTGATAGCTGAATATCATAGTATTCAAGGTGTTGGACCGATTGAATATAGTATCATATTGATTAAAACTGCAATTGACTGATTTTGCATAGTTTGCACTCCCAACCGATCGGTTCATATGATGAACCGATGGGCTCAGCTTGGTCAACCAATCGTCTCATGAGATGAACCGATCGGCTCAAGACAGGCTGAACTGACCGGTTGAAGGGTTGAATTGATCGTCCCAACTGGTCCAAATGAGCAAGTTGGGAAAGTCAGGTTGGTGAGAAATTTCTCTTCATTTCACTTGTCCAATTTGATTGGAACAAGGATTGGTATTTGGATCAATTCGAAACAAAAGAGGAAAAGTCAATCGGGAACTGATCAGGACCACGAACTGATCGGCTCATGTTTGAACCAATAGGCTCAGGTGTCCCAACCGATCGGTTCAGGTGTGAACCGATCGGCTCAGGTCCCCAACCGACCATTTCATTTTTGAAACGATCAGTTCAGATGACACAGTTGGTTTTTTTTGTCAAAAATCTTGAACCCTTCTACTCCTGCTTTAGTCCCACATTGCTCGGGGTAGAGAACCATGTCCCATGACCCTCCTATATATAGGGGTATTGGGGGCTTCTCAAAGAACAACTCAGAACATCAGTTGCTCTGCAAAGTTGTCGTTCTCTCTGGTTGTGGTAACCGATAGAGCCTGAGAAAGTTCTACCTGATAAGGGAGGCACAACAAGGGAAAGACAACTTTAAAAAGGCAACTGGTTGGAGGAGAGTGTGTTGGTGACTAGTATGCTGACAGGAGGGTACGACTCCAAGTGGTCCGTGTGGTCCGTGTGGACTACTACAAAGGTGGGAGACTTCTGCCGCTCAGAGGACAGCTGTCAATCCCAACAGTTCCGATGAGACTAGGAGCGGCACAGACACCGTCCAAGACCAGAGGTGAAGACCGTGCAAGCCGCGAGGTAACATCGTTGAGCAAGCCTCGGAGCATGGTATGTCTCTACAAACCATCCTTCCTACTATATAGATGTTGACGTGATTCCTTTATATTGGGTTTGGGAAGAAGAAAATTTGTGTTTCTGCTGCCTTCTCTATCTCCCCTAAAACCCAACAGTGATATCAAAGCCACATCAACTACTCTATACTTTAGGATTATCGATGTGATCGATTTTGGTTTGTCGCCTTTATTTATTGCATATGCGAATATAATTGGCTTTATGCATGTCCAATCCTAAATCCACAAATTCCAATATACATATATGATATGTAATATGAATGCACTCGATATGCGTCGCCCTAAAATGAGTTTTGTGGTGAATGTATAGCGTGGTTATGGCCAATAAACCCTATGTCTGTGTATAGTTGAATGTGGTTGCTTGCATCTCGGTCTGCGCACTGAATCCCTACCTCCTTTTCTTGATGTAACTCGAGATAACTCGAGATTTCTTTCCTACCTTTGCTCCCCCCGAATGTAACTCAGGGTTTCCCAATTTAAATGTAAAATAGGATAGATCCTTTATTTCCTATTATGTCGAAGAACGGAGGACAACGTGATGACAACTGAGACGATCGGTTCAAGGCATGAATTGATCAGTTGGCATTCTAGATGACCGGTTTGAGGAACGAGATGAGCAAGTGGCGGACCTGAGGAGATGCACGATGACCAGTGAACTGAACCGCTGGAGGTGCCAGTCGATCGACTGGTGGCACCCAACTGACTGGCCTGATGGCTAGTCGATCAATCATGGTGATGAGTTGATCAAACCCAGTAAAGGCAAAGCACAAAGTTCATCTCGTACAGTTTGCATGTGATGTAGACCTAGATGACTGTGATTCCTCTTGGATTGAGGAATCACATTTGGATGGCCATAATCATCGCTTTTATCGTTTCACATGTTTTCTATGGGATATATCATGTATATGATACATACTATATATTGTGGTGACTGGATATGTATATGTACCTTTAATACCAAATCCCTGATTAAATATTAAAGTTTTAGATGCCTTCCAAATGTGACACACATGAAAATCTTGATCGGCTAAGTGTGGGCACACCCTAGTGTAGTGCACCGTCTATCTCATGGATGCGTAAAGGATGGATATGTGGGTCTACCCTAGCATGGTGCATATTCATTGTGTTGTCTTTGGGTCAGACTTAACTAGGTGACCTAGATAGGATCTAGCACCTTGAGGCATGGAGGTGATCATGGCAAGGAGTTGCATATGACATCTTTCAAGAGTTACATATGATGCAATTGGCAAAAGTTGCCTACCTGGAAGATCTAAGTTATGGGTGACAACCCTAGCTGGTCCATGACTCAAAGGATTTCAGGATCTTGACCCACTAGAAGGTTGTACGCTACAATCTTCTGATTTGATGGTGAGGGCTATCAATTTGAACAAAAATAGAAGGAGTGATAATTAATTAAAGTCATAATTATATCGTCAACCTTTCAAATCAATCAAATAAGTCAAAATTGAGTTTTGGACTAAATTACATATATTTTCGTTTGTGCAATAAATGGCTAATCAACAATAATCACTTTATTTGCGATCAGTCCTTGACACCAAAAAACTAATGGGAATAATTTCCACAACTGATTAGGACATTGAGAAGTGTTCTCAATCGAAGAGAGAAAGCTCTAAGTCCTAGTTATACCAAAACCAGATGAACTCGATCCCACCACACCAATGGCTGAAAGTATTCTTATGGAAGCATACCGAGGATGACATTGATATGGAGTGCTTAATGTTGTGTTCTCTGAACTATGAGTTGCAGAGACAACATGAGACATATGATGTCTCCAAGACACTGTCCTAGTATGTCATGATAGAAGGAGATCCAGTAAGGTATTCACACACTCAACGTGATTGGGTATGTGGAAAAACTAACTAAGAAGGATTCCCTCTGAGCCAAGAGTTGGCTATTGGTATGATGTTGCAAATGTTGCGAGAATCATATAGTTCATGATGAACTATGACATGAACAACTTTGATAAGCATTGACAAAGTTGTTGGACATGTTGAGGACAGTAGAGACACAAATGAAGAAGGACAAGCCTATGTCTGTGATGTTTATCAATAGAAAGAAAGGCAAGTCCAAGGGCAAGGGCAAGGGCAAAGCTAAGAAGGGTTCTGACGCTAGCCAGTAGCCCAAGTCGTCTTCAGCCTTAAGGCACATGGGAGGGTGAATGAGGGAATTGCCCTCTATATCTGGAAGAACAAAAGAAGAAGAAGGAGGGGTTGGAGATCTCCACCTAAGGTATCATAAAATGAACCGCTTCTGAGGTAAATGATACCAAGATGAAGATTTGACATATATGATATGTAAGATCTACAAAGAAGTGATGGCCTTGACGAAAGCACCAAGAAAGTAGTACCCATCATTGGAGCAAGTGTTGCTGCCATAGATAGGAGTACCTTTTAGTTTATTTCAGCCTAAAGGGCATGAAATAGAGTTGAGAACTGCTATTTCAATTTGCCAATAGAAACACTTTATTGTTGCATCTTGTTAAGACAAGGATGGCTATCGATATAGTCGAAAGATATGATCTTTATGGCAATGCCTTGTTTATCTTGTGTTACTTGGTATGCATAAGATAAAATGATACCTAAAAGTTATTGATAACTCAAACAATCAAATTAGCATAAATCATGAGAAATTCATTTCTAGTTTCCATATGATGGATAAATCTAGACTCTTTTGGTTAGAGAACCAGTAAGAGACATGATCCTCTTAGACATGATCAATCTTCACTAGTCATAGTGGGAGATTGAATATCCTATTAGGTATAATACATGTGATGTATTTACATACCTATTGGACTTAATGCTAATACTCCAAATGGTATTTAGAGAAATACCAATATGAGTATCTTGAAGTGTTCAAGAATATCACAGATGAAGAACGAATTTGGTAAAGTATTAATTCTTGATGAGATCAATGAATAAAATACTTGAACCAAATGGTTGAGATCATTATGAGTGATTATGATAGTGTATCATATTGAGCTCGTGATTAAGGCATGGTGATGTCTAAATCAAAAGGAGTCATACTCTAAGGAGTTAGAGGATGATTATCAAATAACTAATTTCTTCTGAAATAAAGAATACCCTACACTAATAAAGAACATTAAGAATCACAAAGGGTTGAGTTCTTATTTCCTTGACAGATACACCTTGATTATCTATATGATGAGTTGGTCATTTGATGAGTCAACTATCTAGATGAATATGAGGAACTAGATTTTGAGTTATGGTTTATGACCATTACATCCTAAATGACTTCCATGTGAACCATAAGGTATGACCTTGATGGTAGCACCCATTGGGATGAAATCCATAAGTGTGAATGAGTCATAAGCGTTAAGATACATGGATGACATTTTGAGAAGGATGATGCCTGGTCATTGCAACTTAATGACTAAGAGATTTGGCATACGGATACTAAAACTGCATTCCTATGAGGAATAAAACAAGGATGTGTAAGTGACACAACCTATAAGGTTTATGAATCCATTAATGCAAATAAAGTCTATAAGTTACAATGGACTAATCAATGTGATTGATTGAGTACAAGCAACTCAGAACTGTAATCTTTACTTTGATAATATAGTCAAAGGGTTTGACTGATATGACAAAGATAAATAAGGGATCTGTGATTTAGTGGGAGTGTATTTGCATTCCACATATTGATTTGAAAAGGAAATGTTCTAGAATGGAAATCCAAAGTGGAAATTATCTTTAGGGAAGATAGAGACATTTCCTATGTAATAGGGATAGAGATATATAGAGATAGTTCTTGAAAACCTCTTGACTTGAAAAGAGAAACCATACATTGGCAATCTATATTGAAGGGTTCAGTGTGCACAGATTCAGTGGGAGAAAACTTGTCCATGTTACATGGAGTTAGTATCCCAAGGCCAAGTGTCCAATTCTTATGAAGAATGGAAACACTAAGAATAGATATGGATCTATCATGTATGTAATCATCCCATTATCTTGCATGTATGGACATAGAAAGAATAAAATGCATTCATCATCTTGTATGTAGGACATGATAATATGATGTGCTCATCCTGATAACTCGTATGTGGGACATGAGGAGTGGATGTCTGTCTAGTTCCAGTAAGGGTTACTGGAATACAATAAGAACTTGATAGGTACTTGAGAAGTACCAGTTCTATGGAAATAATGAAGGATTCAATGTAAAGAGTTACACTGATGCGAACTTCCGAAAAGGATAGAAAATTAATTGCAAAATATATATGGGATATATAAAAGTGAATGTTTGTTGATAAATGGAAACATTCCAATAAAGTCATTTAAAAGGAAAAAGCCGTGTATCCATCCGTTAGAGAACATTAGTGGATACTATATGGATCTGGAAGTTCATAGAGATGAACTTATAGATATTTTGGTCATTGATGACAAATAAGGAATGCTTGGTCATGCAATGTGGTTGAAGGTTAGAAAAGGAATACTAGATTTCATATTACGGCAACTCCATCTCATACGTGTGACGTACAACAAAGAGATGATAGACATGCAGTTAATACTGACTTTGGCAAGTTGTTTCCATAACTCATTGTGTTAGCACTAGAGCACAGTAACATGTGGGACATGTTTGAAGATCACTATGGATATGATTCAAGGGTGATTGGTTCATAGTGCAAGTGGGAGTCTATTGGTATGTATGCCCTGAGAGATAATCATGAGATGATTGGTGAGATACATTAATATTGATTCGATAAAGATCAAAGGCAAGCTTCCAATTCTTTCTGGTTCAGTCATATGAGATAATAATAGGACAGATTGAATGTCTAGAGAATGACAGTACTCAATGACGTATGCCTTCAGGTTGAAGACTTGAATGATGAGATCATACGAATGTTAAGAGTTTTTACATTCTTCTCATGTCCCTATTCGGATGTCATTATGGAAGGTAGACAGACAGTAATGACATACAAGACTAGATTGTGGTGTTGGTTGATGACAGATTCTCATTAGTCATGATATGGAGATATCAAACCAAACACATGGGTACTTGTTAGAGAACAAGTATACCAGACAGACCCACCGTGAGTTTGATACATGGAACCATGACATGGTAGTCACAGTCAGTTCTCACAGTGATGGTGGTGAGTGTGATTCTTTGACCTGAAATCACTACACTCAACACATGTCGTTGGGTACAATTTGACATCATCAAACGCAGTCCTAAAACATGGGTTGTTATAAAGGTGATGATTGGGTGGCTTTGACACATGGGGCTTTTGAGGGGTGAGTGATTGATATGGGATTTGTCCCTCTTGAGGGAGTTTGATATCCATGGCCACTTGATAAGTAGGATTGAGATAGGCATGTGCATGCATGTGTAAATCAATATGTGATATTGATGTCATAAATATCACCTCTAGTCCACTCTGAGATCAAGAAAGTGAATGAACATTGAAAGGATAACTGTTCCATGCCTTGAGTTCATTCGGGATACCAGAGACAAAGGAATTATACATTCACCGTAACACAATACACAGATTGTAGGATTGAAAGTTGTTCTCCAACTTTCTATTTCACTTGGGTAGGACTGATGTGCGACTAGGCACCGCTTTTTGCTTGTGAAGTCATAAGTGTTATGGAGTTCTAGGTGTTCTGTGTGGACTACTACATAGGCGGGAGACTTCTTCCGCTCGGAGGACTGCTGTAAATCCTGACAGTCCCGGTGAGACCAGGAGCTGCACAGACAGCGTCCAAGACTGGAGGTGAAGACCGTGCAAGCCATGAGGTAACGTCGCCAACCAAAGCCTCGGGACAAGGTATGTCTCTACAAACCATCCTTCCTACTATATAGATGTTGACGTGATTCCTTTATATTGGGTTCGGGGAGAAGAAAATTTTTGTTTCCTGTAACATCCCTGACCTGGGTTATAACCTAACCCTAGAAGTTTTGCCTAAATATGTAATTAAACACTTGTAATTATCTTTTAGCAGGTAATAAAAGCTCCTAAGGACATATGTTTCCATTCCTGTCCCCTAGGAACAATGTTGTAGTATTGTTTTGCAATACAGGGACCTATGTGCAATTATCCAGTTAAGAGGTTTAACTTGCAGAGTTCACAGGTTAAGATGTACCCGTGATGATGAAACATCATAAGAGTGAATCTGATGAGGCATGATGGATTTTCCAAGCTTGGGCATTCAGATGCAGCTTGTAGAATGATCATGGTGCTTAAAAACCCTAATTTGGAGTAAAGTGCAATTTACCCAAATTATGGGTGAAACTTGTAAAATACACCTTCTATAGCATCTTATATGACTCTTGGCATCATTTAGAGTAGAAATGATGAAAGGAGCACATCAATGAATAAACAGATGAAAAGAATGATCTTTGTAGTAGTTTCACCTAGTATGAGCATGAAGACCCTTCATATATGTATCCTAGTTGAAAGATGGCTTTCTTTACCCTTATATCTTGAGTTTAGATGGGATTTGCATAAGCTTTGATGTCTTAGACGTGCCTTAGAAGAAAGGAAGGACTTAGATGAGAAATGGGATAAAGTAAAAGCTTTATGGAGAAATTTCACCCAAAATATATATACCACTTCCCTTGCAAGCAAAGGAACGTTTCTTTCATTCCCTCACTTATCCCCCTTGCTCAAACCGACTAAGGCAGAGCTCTGGAGCATAGGAGAAGGACCAGGGAGTTCAAGGTAAGTTTGGATCATCCCTTTTGCTTGAATTCATGGAGGAAACTCGATTTCAAGGTTGAATTCATGGCTAGCTCACCTAGCTTTATCTTTCTAGCCATTCCTTTCCAACTTTTCCTTGGAGAATTCACCTTGGCTGACCTATGGAGCTCAAATACGCCATTAAAAACCTGAAGCTTGGAAGCTTGGAGCTCAAGGAACAACCTTTAGGCGGGTTTTATAACTCTAAACCTTATGCTTTGATTATACATCTTTTTCTATGCATATAGTTGCTAGTTCTTCTTCTTCCCTATCTTCCCTTGCATCCTTGCAAGTAAAATCGTGAATAACTGCTGATGTTCTTGAGGTACAAGATAAGGGCATTAATTCCTATGCTTATCCACGGATTTCCACTTTACTAAACGGTCCTAACCAATTGCCCATGCGGTTTGCACAACCGTTTGGTGGGCAAACGGTTTCAGGGTCGCATGGAGGCAAACGGTCTTCAAGACCGTTTGGTCCAGTTGACCAAGTGACGACCGTATGGGAATCCTGTTCCTAATTATGTAGGCTGATCACCCATCAAATTGGAGGGATTAACTCCAAAGGAATCGTGAGATATAGGCAAATCAATTAGCAAATCCAATTGAATTAAGTTCTTATTTTCAACCTGTTTAATTTGCCCTTTTTGGGAAAACGGTCTCAAGACCGTTTGATATGGTTGACCAAGCTTTGACCGTTTGGGATTACTGTTCCTAATAATGTTGGTTGGTGACCCACAAAATTTTATGGCTTAATTCCAAACGAGTCATGAGTTGAAGGCTAATCAATAGGGCAAACCCTAATTGTAATCAGTGCTGAAATCCCAATGAGTTAATTAGAGTTTTTGGGTTGATTAGCCCAAACGGTCACAAGACCGTTAGGGGAATCATCCAAATGGTCTCAAGACCATTTGGGGATCACCCAAGACCGTTTAGAGGTCTGGGGTCAAGAATAGTTGACCAATTGAAGGTCCAAAGGTACCAAACCATATTGCAATTAAGTATTGATGTGATGATCAACTCAATAGATCAAACCTTGATGAATTTTCACTAGAGTCCAAAGATTGCATGGGTAAATGGTCTCAAGATCGTTTGGAACTCATCCAAACGGTCTCAAGACCGTTTGGTGTCAACCCAAGACCGTTTGGAGGTCTAGGGTTAAGGTAATTTGATCAATTGAGGGCCCAATTACAATGGGTTATTGAAATAATCAAATTGTTGATTTGTGACTTAATTAAGGTTCAACCCCTATCAAATCAACTTAGTTTTTGATGAATTTTTGGGCAAACGGTCTCAAGACCGTTTGGAGGTTATCCAAACGATCCCAACACCGTTTGGGCCAAGTTTGAGCCCGTTTGAAGGTCAATTGATGGCATCAACTTTGATTTGATTCACATTGTTGAGTGTTGATGGTTGAACGATTATAGACCTTAATGGAACCAACTCCAACCCTTTTTGGATATTAATTGAGGGTCAATTGAGTGACCAATTGGTTAAGGATAACCCTAATTGTCTCAATTGATAAGTGGCTAACAAGGTTTTGGCCAATTGAAGGCTTCAACATAGAAAACCCCAATCGTTTATAACCTTTAATCCACTTTTGAGGTCCAAACGGTTTGAGCTCATTTGGACCAAACGGTCTCAAGATCGTTTGGATCCAAATGGTCTCAAGACCGTTTGAGGCCAAACGGTCTCAAGACCGTTTGGGCTCAAACGATCTCAAGGTCGTTTGGACCAATCGATCTCAAGATCGTTTAAGATCAAACGGTTTCAAACCGTATAAGCTTCAAACGGTTTGAAAATCAACTCTCCCCAAACGGTCAACACACCCAAGCGGTCTCCAGACCATTTGAGACCAAATGGTCTCAAGACCTTTTGAGGTCAAACGGTCTCAAGACCGTTTGGTGGTTGAAGGTTGAAACCGTTTGAAGGTTTTCAAGGTTGTTTATACTTAATCACTTGAAGGTTTAAATGGTTCAATGGTGATCTAATCTAAACCCTAATGGTAACTTAGGACATTAAGGGACTAAATGACTAATGAATTGACCCATGATGACGATCAATGGGTAATTTACCAAAATGCCCTTGAAGGGTTCAATTGAGTAATACCTTGTTCTAATCAAACCCTAATCACATGATAGTGGTGATTTGGCTTATGATAGTCAATAAGGACTTAACCCAACCTAATCTAGAGTGATGTAATCATCACCTATGAGTAAGAGGAAAGAGAAGATCCCAATTATGGTTGAAATCCAAGTAATGTACCTTCAATATATATATGAATGTGCATGATTAGTGTATGATCCACCTATGTGAGATCATGGAAACCCTAATTATGATAATTAGTGAATCTTAACCTAACTTGAGGGCATTAATAATGATGATTTTATACATGATGATGCTATGAGCTCAATTCACCATAATGTGAATGGTAAACCCTAAATTCTAGGGAAATGACACATAATGTGAATAGTAAACCCTAATTGAGGGTGATGCATTGAATTATACAATAACCCTAATTCCAGGTGATGTTCTTAAGCATGAATCATCATGACTAAAGCATGAGAAAAGGAATCACTATTCCTAAACATAATGAAAGGGATTGAATAACCCTAATTGATATAAATCAGGGAACCTAGCCTTAATGGAGGCATGAAGGTTCAACCCTTGAATTGAAAGGTTAATTTTGCAATAGTAATTGTTGATCTGGAGATAAATTGTTTATTGTTGTCTATTGAATTAACCATGCATGATCTTATAAGAGAATGATCATAGCCAGGTAAGGGTTATGATATCATATATGATATCATATTCACTGAAAGCATAATTATAGGCTTGTGAATAGTTACATATGTTATGCTCCTTAAGCATAAGAGAAACATATGAGATTAATGGGCTGCAAGAGCCATGAGTAACATCAAGGTCATGCTGATAAGATGACTTATGATGAGAGAATTAAGATTTGATATCCATTTGATCACATGTATGAGACAGACTTGATACATTTAGTATTCTTCTTGTATATTTTGTTTTAATACTTACATGCTTGGAAACATGCTTGATGTTAAAAGAATACTGAAATGTACCTAACTAATCAAGTGTAATGTAGAGCCCTGATCATAGATCCATCATTGTCAGAGATCAAATGATGGTGAAACAGGTTTTCCTAAGGGAACTCCTGGATCACATACTTGTGAGTATGTGGAGTATATGGACGTGTAGAACCTTACATCCTAGTGTATGTGTTTGATGTAGATGTGTAATCCGTCAATCCTTCACTACAATCTCATACCGTATCAGTGGATGGTAAACATGAAACCTCCTGATGACGAAGAAAGCTCAGATATCCGTATCAGTGGAAGATAATCCTATGAAAAGCTTAATTACAGACTAATGGGTTATGAATGTAAATAACCCTTGTATTACATAAGTAATGTTAAGTTTGATATCATATGTACAAGTTATGCAGATATGTTGTGGAGTTGGAATCCTAACACTTTGGGAGAAGGAGTATGGCTACAGGCCATCCTTTCCCAAATAATAATGCCAGGAAATGGATATATGATCCAAGTCTGAAGGGAGTTAGTGATGTGATAAGTGACATGTGATTTTATCAATTTATAGTTGCATTGCTTTTAGTAGAAAGAATAGTTTAATATGTTAAACATTGTTTTAACTACTCTCAAATATACATAAATTCATTGTGTACATTTATTCTCTTATGTTGCATTAATTATGCTTCTGGCGAAGAGTTATATCTCCCGCTGGGACGATTTTTATAATTGTCTCACCCCGTAGATTTCAACCTTTAGGTGGACGTGGGCCAGGAGACAGAAATCCTTCAATAGGTGAAGGGCAGCATCAGCAGTACCAAGGCCAGCAGTGAAGCTTCAGGTGGAGGCATTGGCTGCTATGTCATGTGTAGATAGTGTTAGAGTCCTATATGTCGTCTCTGTACTCTCAGGTCCTCGGAGTAATAGTTAGTGCTTTCGAGTTTTTGGTCCAGTCCTTAGAGACTTTTGTATCTTGCCTTACAGAGTTTTACTGAAGGATCAGTTGTAAACAACTTATCATGTTGCTTTATGAGAAAGCTTTACCTTTAAAGGATCTCTTTGTAAAAAGTTTAAAATTTTTAGTGATTTCTGGTAATCCGATGCTTAGTGAACGTTTCCACATTAGTTAATCTTGTTTTCTTGAAATAGACATTTCAATTAGTGGTATCAAAACTCTAGGTTCGCTGAGTCTACAGAGACATAGGACTTAGGATGTCGAGTCTATCCTTAGTGTTCCATCCTTATCTAATAGAATCTTCTGCTCCTCAGGAGAAGAAGATATATAGGAATGTCTTAGCCACATGAAGAGTATGTGGCGGAAAATAGCGTTGCTACACCACAGGGAGGTGCAAGGCACCCAGAAATAGAGCAACCCTTACCTGAACAACCCAGGGAGCCACCCCAGTTTGACCCAGTTGAGATAGAAAACCCAGCTATCCATGCTTTATTTGATAAGTTTCTAACAGCTATAACACACATAGCAGTTAGGGTGCCACCATCTGCACCTAGGGCACCAGCCCATCAGGAAGGTTATGGAGTCGGCAAGACTTTCGAGAGACTTCGCCAGGTGGGAGCCATAGACTATGCTGGTACATCTGACCCAGCAGATGCTGATCTATGGTTGACAGAGCTGGAAAAGGCTTTCAGGATCCTTGATATTCCTGAAGCTGAAAAGGTAAAACATGCGGTATATCTACTAAAAGGGAGTGCTGGTAATTGGTGGATGATAGAGGAGGATAAGAGACCAGGCGAAGAAATAGGATGGGAGGTTTTCCGACGAGAATTCGTCAATAGATACTTCCCTAAGACGTATCTAGATGAGAAGATCTCTCAATTTGAGAAGATCACACAAGACCATATGAATGTTAGCGAGTATGAAGCTAAGTTCATGGAGTTACTACGGTTCTGTCCACAGATGGCAATTAGTGATGAACAAAGAATTCGGCGTTTCAAAAAAGGATTGAACTCTGAACTAGCCACTCCTGTGTCTGCTCTAGAGAATCGAGAAAGGTTTGCCACCTTTGTGGAGTCAGTGAGAAGGATAGAGAGGTCGGAAACCATGAAACAACAGACAAGTAGTAAGAAGATGTACACCCAGCCTCGAGATCAAAGGCCTGAAAGCTTTAATAAACCAAGATTTTTTTTTACACCATCAGCAATGTCAGGATTTCCTACCCAGACACAATGGGTGTCAAGTGGAAGTAGGAATCATAGTAGTATTTCAAGAGGATCTTCCGACATAGCATCAACATCGGTAACTGGATCGTATAGACACTTTGCACCCATGATCTGTTACCTATGTAGACAACCAGGACACCTGGCAAAGGATTGTCCAGACAGGAATACAATAATGACTCAACCCCATGGACAGAGTCTGCAAGGCTCAAAAGGGAGGCTCTATTATAATAGAGGACGTGGACAAACATCCCATACAGGTCAGATGAAATAAGTTTTGTTTTAATATTACATATCAGGATTCTATGTGTTAAAAATATGTAATTTTGCTGCTTCTGAATTCCTTGACTAAGTCCTGGAAGAACACAAGGGAGATAAGAACTTGTATCTTACTCAGTATTCTTTAAAACAATTTATAATCTCCCCTAACTGTGTATGAAAAGGATGAAATATAGATGTGATACCTGAAGAATAATCTAGTATGGTAAATTCTGTGTGTATAATGATATGAAGAGTGAGGAATATGTTGATAAGTAAAATACATACTACCTAATCTCAATACTTATATACCCTGACCAGGTATATAGTTATTGTAGATAAGGCAAGTATGAAACTCCTAGATTGTTATCTTTTGATTACTCTGATCAGGTAATTATTCTAAAACAATCTAGAGAGTATAGGGAAAAATTAAATGAGAAAAGCTAAGTGAATACTTGGTGAATATGCTCAGTGAATACTTAGTGAATATGCTTATTGAATATACTCAGTGAATACTTAGTGAATATGCTCAGTGAATATACTCAGTGAATACTTAGTGAATATGCTTAGTGAATATACTCAGTGAATACTTAGTGAATATGCTTAGTGAATATACTCAGTGAATACTTAGTGAATATGCTTGGTGAATATACTCAGTGAATACTTAGTGAATATTCTCAGTGAATATACTCAGTGAATACTTAGTGAATATGCTTAGTGAATATACTCAGTGAATACTTAGTGAATATGCTTAGTGAATATACTCAGTGAATACTTAGTGAATATGCTTAGTGAATATACTCAGTGAATACTTAGTGAATATGCTCAGTGAATAAACTCAGTGAATACTTAGTGAACATACTCAGTGAATACTTAGTGAATATACTCAGTGAATACTTAGTGAATATACTCAGTGAATAATTAGTGAATATGCTTAGTGAATGTACTCAGTGAATACTTAGTGAATATGCTTAGTGAATATAATCAGTGAATACTTAGTGAATATGCTTAGTGAATATACTCAGTGAATA
The DNA here is from genome assembly GCA_963693085.1 of Alisma plantago-aquatica. Lineage (NCBI taxonomy): Eukaryota > Viridiplantae > Streptophyta > Magnoliopsida > Alismatales > Alismataceae > Alisma > Alisma plantago-aquatica. The sequence continues at coordinate 1,332,451,800 of OY856410.1, read as the reverse complement.
CTTAGTGAATATGCTCAGTGAATATACTCAGTGAATACTTAGTGAATACACTCAGTGAATACTTAGTGAATATACTCAGTGAATACTTAGTGAATATGCTTAGTGAATATACTCAGTGAATACTTAGTTAATATGCTTAGTGAATATACTCAGTGAATACTTAGTGAATATGCTCAGTGAATATACTCAGTGAATACTTAGTGAATATACTAAGTGAATACTTAGTGAATATACTCAGTGAATACTTAGTGAATATGCTTAGTGAATATACTCAGTGAATATACTCAGTGAATATACTCAGTGAACATACTCGATGAATGCTTAGTGAATATACTCAGTGAATTTCCTCAGTGAATACTTAGTGAACAAACTTAGTGAATATACTTGGTGAATTTCCTCAGTAACTACTTAGTAAGCCTTCTCAATGAACTCCTTCAGTGAAGCCCTTGAGACAATATACAGAGTAAATTATCAGTGTTAAGGTATGTATATTCCTCTGTTGGTAAGAATTCTTGAGTAATATGAGAAGAATGTTCTTTTATGCTTTTTCCTTTCAAAAGTATGTACACATTATGTTAAGGGTTTATGCTTTACACAAGCATAAACGGTGATAAGAGATAATTAATGAAAGGGACTTTGTGTGAATTACAGACCCATAATATCATCATAATGACTAATCTGTTCTTCCTTTCCCTGAGATTTCGAGGACGAAATCCTTGTTAGGGGTTTATAAATTGTAACATCCCTGACCTGGGTTATAACCTAACCCTAGAAATTTTGCCTAAATATGTAATTAAACACTTGTAATTATCTTTTAGCAGGTAATAAAAGCTCCTAAGGAACATATGTTTCATTCCTGTCCCCTAGGAACAATGTTGTAGTATTGTTTTGCAATACAAGGACCTATGTGCAATTATCCAGTTAAGAGGTTTAACTTGCAGAGTTCACAGGTTAAGATGTACCCTTGCTGATGAAACATCATAAGAGTGAATCTGATGAGGCATGATGGATTTTCCAAGCTTGGGCATTCAGATGCAGCTTGTAGAATGATCCTGGTGCTTAAAAACCCTAATTTGGAGTAAAGTGCAATTTACCCAAATTATGGGTGAAACTTGTAAAATACACCTTCTATAGCATCTTATATGACTCTTGGCATCATTTAGATTAGAAATGATGAAAGGAGCACATCAATGAATAAACAGATGAAAAGAATGATCTTTGCAGTAGTTTCACCTAGTATGAGCATGAAGACCCTTCATATATGTATCGTAGTTGAAAGATGGCTTTCTTTACCCTTAGATCTTGAGTTTAGATGGGATTTGCATAAGCTTTGATGTCAAGAAAAGAAGGACTTAGATGAGAAATGGGATAAAGTAAAAGCTTTATGGAGAAATTTCACCCAAAATATATATACCACTTCCCTTGCAAGCAAAGGAACGTTTCTTTCATTCCCTCACTTATCCCCCTTGCTCAAACTGACTAAGGCAGAGCTCTGGAGCATAGGAGAATGGTCTCAAGACCATTTGGAACTCATCCAAATGGTCTCAAGACCGTTTGGTGTCAACCCAAGACCGTTTGGAGGTCTAGGGTTAAGGTAATTTGATCAATTGAGGGCCCAATTACAATGGGTTATTGAAATAATCAAATTGTTGATTTGTGACTTAATTAAGGTTCAACCCCTATCAAATCAACTTAGGTTTTGATGAATTTTTGGGCAAACGGTCTCAAGACCGTTTGGAGGTTATCCAAACGATCCCAACACCATTTGGGCCAAGTTTGAGCCCGTTTGAAGGTCAATTGATGGCATCAACTTCGATTTGATTCACATTGTTGAGTGTTGATGGTTGAACGATTATAGACCTTAATTGAACCAACTCCAACCCTTTTTGGATATTAATTGAGGTTCAATTGCGTGACCAATTGGTTAAGTATAACCCTAATTGTCTGAATTGATAAGTGGCTAACAAGGTTTTGGCCAATTGAAGGCTTCAACATAGAAAACCCCAATTGTTTATAACCTTTAATCCACTTTTGAGGTCCAAACGGTTTGAGCCCATTTGGACCAAACGGTCTCAAGACCGTTTGGATCCAAATGGTCTCAAGACCATTTGGGCTCAAACGATCTCAAGGTCGTTTAGACCAATCGATCTCAAGATTGTTTAAGATCAAACGGTTTCAAACCGCATAAGCTTCAAACGGTTTGAAAATCAACTCTCCCCAAACGGTCAACACACCCAAACGGTCTCAAGACCGTTTGAGACCAAATGGTATCAAGACCGTTTGAGGTCAAACGGTCTCAAGACCGTTTGAGACCAAATGGTCTCAAGACCGTTTGGTGGTTGAAGGTTGAAACCATTTGAAGGTTTTCAAGGTTGTTTATACTTGATCACTTGAAGGTGTAAATGGTTCAATGGTGATCTAATCTAAACCCTAATGGTAACTTAGGACATTAAGGGACTAAATGACTAATGAATTGACCCATGATGACGATCAATGGGTAATTTACCAAAATGCCCTTGAATGGTTCAATTGAGTAATACCTTGTTCTAATCAAACCCTAATCACATGATAGTGGTGATTTGGCTTATGATAGTCAATAAGGACTTAACCCAACCTAATCTAGAGTGATGTAATCATCACCTATGAGTAAGAGGAGAGAGAATATCCCAATTATGGTTGAAATCCAAGTAATGTACCTTCAATATATATATGAATGTGCATGATTAGTGTATGATCCACCTATGTGAGATCATGGAAACCCTAATTATGATAATTAGTGAATCTTAACCTAACTTGAGGGCATTAATAATGATGATTTTATACATGATGATGCTGTGAGCTCAATTCACCATAATGTGAATGGTAAACCCTAAATTCTAGGGAAATGACACATAATGTGAATAGTAAACCCTAATTGAGGGTGATGCATTGAATTATACAATAACCCTAATTCCAGGTGATGTTCTTAAGCATGAATCATCATGACTAAAGCATGAGAAAAGGAATCACTATTCTTAAACATAATGAAAGGGATTGAAAAACCCTAATTGATATAAATCAGGGAACCTAGCCTAAATGGAGGCATGAAGGTTCAACCCTTGAATTGAAAGGTTAATTCTGCAATAGTAATTGTTGATCTGGAGATAAATTGTTTATTGTTGTCTATTGAATTAACCATGCATGATCTTATAAGAGAATGATCATAGCCAGGTAAGGGTTATGATATCATATATGATATCAGAATCACTGAAAGCATAATTATAGGCTTGTGAATAGTGACATATGTTATGCTCCTTAAGCATAAGAGAAACATATGAGATTAATGGGCTGCAAGAGCCATGAGTAACATCAAGGTCATGCTGATAAGATGACTTATGATGAGAGAATTAAGATTTGATATCCATTTGATCACAGGTATGAGACTGACTTGATACATTTAGTATTCTTCTTGTATATTTTGTTTTAATACTTACATGCTTGGAAACATGCTTGATGTTAAAAGAATACTGAAATTTACCTAACTAATCAAGTGTAATGTAGAGCCCTGATCATAGATCCATCATTGTCAGAGATCAAATGATGGTGAAACAGGTTTTCCTAAGGGAACTCCTGGATCACATACTTGTGAGTATGTGGAGTATATGGACGTGTAGAACCTTACATCCTAGTGTAAGTGTTTGATGTAGATGTGTAATCCGTCAATCCTTCACTACAATCCCATACTGTATCAGTGGATAGTAAACATGAAACCTCCTGATGATGAAGAAAGCACAGATATCCGTATCAGTGGAAGATAATCCTATGAAAAGCTTAATTACAGACTAATGGGTTATGAATGTAAATAACCCTTGTATTACATAAGTAATGTTAAGTCTGATATCATATGTACAAGTTATGCAGATATGTTTTGGAGTTGGAATCCTAACACTTTGGGAGAAGGAGTATGGCTACAGGCCATCCTTTCCCAAATAATAATGCCAGACAATGGATATATGATCCAAGTCTGAAGGGAGTTAGTGATGTGATAAGTGACATGTGATTTTATCAATTTATAGTTGCATTGCTTTTAGTAGAAAGAATAGTTTAATATGTTAAACATTGTTTTAACTACTCTCAAATATACATTACTTCATTGTGTACATTTATTCTCTTAAGTTGCATTAATTATGCTTCTGGCGAAGAGTTATATCTCTCGCTGGGATGATTTTTATAATTGTCTCACCCCGTAGATTTCAACCTTTAGGTGGACGTGGACAAGGAGGCAAAAATCCTTCAATAGGTGAAGGGTAGCATCAGCAGTACCAAGGCCAGCAGTGAAGCTTCAGGTGGAGGCATTGGCTGCTATGTCATGTGTAGATAGTGTTAGAGTCCTATATGTCGTCTCTGTACTCTCAGGTCCTCAGAGTAATAGTTAGTGCTTTTGAGTTTTTAGTCCAGTCCTTAGAGACTTTTGTATCTTTCCTTACAGAGTTTTACTGAAGGATCAGTTGTAAACAACTTATCATGTTTCTTTATGAGAAAGCTTTACCTTTAAAGGATCTCTTTGTAAAAAGTTTAAAATTTTTAGTGATTTCTGGTAATCCGATGCTTAGTGAACGTTTCCGCATTAGTTAATCTTGTTTTCTCGAAATAGACGTTTCATTTCCGCTACCTTCTCTATCTCCCCTAAAACCCAACAGTTTTGTCAAAAACAAAGGGGGTGTATTTTTGGAGGAGGTTGGTTAGGGGTTTTGAAACGACCGTCACCAAACTGGCAATCAAATTAAAGAATGCAGAAGCGATTAGCAGCGGAATTATCAAAAATCACTGAAAATTTAAAACTTTTGTAAAGAGATCTTCGAAAGATAAAAACTCTTTCATAAACAACATGATAGGTCATTTACAAACTGATCCATTGATACATCTCTATAATAAACACATCTCGAGCATTACAACAAAACCCACCTTGTTAACTGTACAAGGTAAGATACAAAATCTCGAGGCATCATGCCAAAATCTCAGATATACTGACTCGTAGGACCTAAGAGTATAGAGACAACATAAGACACACTATCTACAAGACTAGACAGTTAGTATTTCCACCTGAGATTCACTACTGCCCCTGATGCTGTTGATGATGTTGTTGCTCATTCTTAAATGGATTCCTTCGTCCTCGGCGTCTACCTAAAAAGTAGAATCCCACGGAAGTGAGACAATTTAAATAATTGTCCCAGCAAGAGTTATAACTCTCCGCCAGAGGCTTTGTTATAGCATATAAGGAATAACAGAAGCAAAGTAACTGAAAATATCAACATCAGGTTTGGTAATAAGTAAAACAACATTTACTTAAGCAATCACTTCATTAAAGCATATGTAGAACATGTATTCTAGAAACTTGAACAAACTATTAAAGTCAACAATGTAACATCAATCATTGTTTCTCATAGTACAACCTAAGCAGTTATACTATACGACTGATTATATTTTTCAAACATCATTATGCCCTGTGGAGATGAGGTATACCGCTCATACTCCAACCGACCATTTATAAAAATCGCGTCGGTACCATACATAGGTCATCAAAAGAGCCGAATTCTTATGACCTCATCTTCCTCAGTCAGTAAGAGGATTTATTTGCAGGACATCTTGTGTCTCTGCTGTAGTAGCTATCCAGGGTATTTTGGAAACTTCGCTATAGAGTTACAGTGGAGTTCTGAACTCTCATCGTCATCGAAAGATTTCTTGTTTATCTCTCATCGATGCGGTATTAGTAATTTCTTCGGGAGATTTGTGGTACATCACCCGATATGAATATATAGTGAAGGGTTGAAAGATTAAAGTACATCTACATCAATTCCTACAGTAGGACGTAAGGATATTCGTGTCCATATACCCCCATATACTCAAAAGTATATGCTCCAGGAGTTCCCTTAGGAAAACCTATTTCACCATCATTTGGTCTCTGACAATGATGGATCTATGGTCAGGGCTCTACATGATATGATTATACTTGATTAGTTAGGTACATTCTAGCATTCTTTTAGCATCAAGCATGTTTCCAAGCATTAATCATTAGAACAACAACTACAAAAGTAGAATACTAAATGTATCAAGTCTAACTCACATCAATTATCAATTGGATATCATTTCTTAACCATTTCATTACTATGATTCAAGAATAGGGTATTCAAACCCTTAATTCATCATAAGTCATCTTATTAGCATGGCCTTGATGTTACTCATGGCTCTCACAGCCTATCAATCTTATATGATGTCACTTAACTAGGCAACATGGTATATCACTATTCACAAAGCTAATAACATGCTTCCAATGAATATGATATCATAACCTTTACCTGGATATAATCATACTTTTATAAGAACTTGCATGTTAAATTCAATTGACAACAATAAACATTTCATTTCCAGATCAGCAATTTATAAAGCAGAATTAACCTTTCAATTCAGGAATAGTACCTTCATGCTTACACTAAGGCTGGGTTCCCTTATTTACATCAATTAGGGTTATTCAATCCCTTTCTTTATGATTAGGAATAATGATTCCTCATCTCATACTTTAATCATGAAGATTCATGCTTAAAAGCATAAGTAGAGTTAGGGTTTACCCCATTCAATTAAGGCTATTGAATCCCTTTGTCTTATAAGGCATAAGAATTCTTATATTGTAATTTGTTCACAGGGTTTCATACTTGAAAGCATAACCCAGGACTAGGGTTAACATACCCCATCCTTCATTAGTTAGGGTTTGTATTCTTTTACTTCAACATAGGGTTATAGAACCTCTTAGCTCTCGAGGCATAAAGATTTCTCATATTACAACTTGTAATTAGGGTTTCATACTCAAAGGCATAACCCTGAATTACTTCATTTATCAGATCACCCTAAATTAGGGTTTACTATTCACGTTACATGTTATTACCCTAGAATTAGGGTTTACTATTCACTTCATAGTGAATTGAGCTCATAGCATCATTATATATGAAAATTATCATCATTGATGCCCTCAAATTAGGTTAAGATTCATTAATCATTATAATTAGGATTTCCATGATCTTACCTTGATGGATCATACCCTAATAATGTACATTCTTACATAATGAAAGTATGTTACTTGATTTTCATTCATATTAGGAGCTTTCTCTCTCTTCTTACTACTAGATGATGTTTAAATCACTCTAGGTTAGATTATGTCAAGTCATCTTTGATTAACATAGATTAAGTCAACCCATTATAATCATTAGGGTTTTCTTGATCAAGGGTTGTTATCTACTTGAACCCTTCAAGGGTACCTTGGTAATCTTCTTTAATAATCATAACATGGGTCAATCTACTTAATCACTTAACCCCTTAATGTCTTTAGGTATCATTAGGGTTTAGATTAAAGAACCATTGAACCATCTAAGCCTTCAAGGCATTAAGCATAAAATGATTCAGGAACATGGTTATTCAAACCCTCAGATTATCATAACACTTGCTACCAAGTGACATATAAGAATCAAGTCATCTAACAACATGACCTTGATTGAAGCAATGTATATACTTTTCACATATCATTACTCTAAAAGCTTATAATTGTTTTCAAGGAATATGACATCATAACTTCTTACCTGGCTATGATCACCTCATAATATCAACCTGTATGACTTATACAAATAAGGACATGTATATATAACAATGTCAACACAATACCAAAACTTTTCAATTTTCTTTATAGGACACCACGACTGTGCCACCTTGCACGGTCGTGCAAAGTAAGGCTACCACGGCCGTGCTCCCTTGCACGGTCGTGCAAGTTAAGGCTACCACGACCGTGCTCCCTTACATGGTGGTGCTACATAAGATCATTACATGATTCATATTTATATATATATATATATATATTCTAATCTTTCATTATTTTAACTTGATTAGGTCACATCAACCCTTCAATCAAGTACATGTTACTATGGTTAACATAGTGTATCAAGCTATTAATCCTATAAACAATTAAGAAATTTCCCTTTAATTGGTTCTAATCACTTAGGTTTTATTAGGGTTTCAACCTTCATACCTTCATTGATAATCATTACTAATCATTATTGGATCAATAGAACATTCATCATCTTAATTCCCAAAGATTTAATCACATTGGACCTCCATTACATAAGGTATCCAATTGAATTAGGGTTTCCAAGGTTGATTACTTCAATCATTGAATTCATGGAACCAAACATCAATTGGACCTATACTCATACCTCAATTGAGTTTAATAGGTAAACCTTCAACTGATTTGACCCTTAATTAACTCTTAATCATTCATCAATTAGGGTTGGATTCAATTGAATTAGGGTTTGGAATCGATGATCCTTCAATACTAATCAATGTAAGACTAGTTACTTTGAAACCATAGAACCATCATCCAAATTGGGTATGACCTGACCCCAAACGGTCTTGAGGTCATTTAGATGACCTCCAAACGGTCTTGAGACCATTTTCCCATCATATCATCAAAATCCAAGTCAATCAATTAAGGTTTGAATCATTGGATTGATCACCAAATCAACAATTGATTATACTTTAACTTGGTAACATTGGATCATCAATTGCTTAACCATACTCACCCCTAGACCTCCAAACGGTCTTGGGTGACCTCCAAACGGTCTTGAGACCGTTTGGCTCACCCAACCCTTGGATTCTAGTGAAAAATCATTAGGGTTTGAGCTATTGAGTTGATCATCAAATCATCAATTGATTGCTTTGTAATTTGGTACCTTTAGACCTTGAATTGGTCAACTATACTTGTCCCCAGACCTCCAAACGGTCGTCGGTGATCCCCAAACGGTCTTGAGACCATTTGGGCCACTCAACCCCAAACAATCAACTCAATTCAATGCAAATCCAACACTTAGTCGATTAGGGTTAACACCATATCTTTTGTCCTTCAAACACTTAACCATATCCAACCCTAGACCTCCAAACGGTCTTGGGTGAACTACAAATGGTCTTGAGACCATTTGGGTGATCCCCAAACGGTCTCAAGACCATTTGTAGGTCACCCAAGACCGTTTGGAGGTCTAGGGTTGGATATGGTTAAGTGTTTGAAGGACAAAAGATATGGTGTTAACCTTAATCGACTAAGTGTTGGATTTGCATTGAATTGAGTTCATTGTTTGGGGTTGAGTGGCCCAAATGGTCTCAAGACCATTTGGGGATCACCCAAACCCCAAACGGTCTTGAGACCGTTTGGGCAAGAAAACCCAAAAAGTCATATCAATAAAGTTGAAAGTCAGCACTTAATCCAATTAGGGTTTACATAATTGATTAGCCTTCAACTCACGATTCCTTTAGAGTTAATCCCTCAAATTTGGAGGGTTATTAACCAACATAATTATGAACAGGAATACCAAACGGTGAACGCTTGGTCAATGCCCTCAAATGGTCTTGAGACCGTTTGCCCAAAAAGTTCAATTAATCATATTGGAAAAATCAGCACTTAATTCAATTCAATTACCTAATTGTTTGGCCTTTAACTCATGATTCCTTGGACGTTAACCGATAAAATTGGTAGGTCATTAGACCACATCATTAGGAACAGTAATCACAAACGTTAAATGCTTGGTAAACGCACTCAAACGGTCTTGAGACCGTTTTCCCAAAACGTTCAAGTTAATCAGACTGAAAATCAGCATTTAATTCAATTCCATTTGCCTAATTGATTGGCCTTCAACCTACGATTTCTTTGGATTTAACCCCTAAAATTTGGTGGTTCATTATCATACATAATTATGAACAGAAATCCCAAACGGTCAATGCTTGGTCACCGCCTTCAAATGGTCTTGGAGACCGTTTTCTCCAACTGACCTTGTGAAACCATTTGCCCTTCAAAACGGTTTTGCAAACCGTTTGCCCCAAACCGTTTGGCCAAAGGGGGGCAAACAAGACCGTTTGATAAAGTAACATTGGTAATCACCCCCATCTTCTTCTACCTCCAGATCAAGGTATGTTCTTCGTGGTTTTAGTTGCAAGAAAGAAAGGAAGAGTGGGAAAGAAGAAGAACTAAGTACTAATTGCAAGAACAAAGATATGCATAAGAAAGCAAAAGGTTTAGAGTTATAAAACCTGCCATAGAACCAGATCTAGAGCTCCAAGCTTCGAAAATTCAAGCCTTTAATGGTGTCTTGAGATCCACAGGTCGGCCAAGGGTGTTTCTCCAAGGAAAGGTTGGGAAAAGATGGCTACAAAGAGGAAACAAGTAAGGAAAACCATAAAACCAACCTTGCACCATGAATTCCTCCATGAATCCGAGCAAGAAGATGACCAAAGCTTACCTAGAACTCCTTATCCATCATCCTCTGCTCTAGAGCTCTGTCCTAAGTCGGTCTATGCAAGGAGATAAGAAGGGAAGTGAAGGAAACGATCCTTGCTAAGTGAGAAAAGGTGTATATATACTTTGGGTGAAATTCCAACATAAGGACAACTTGTTTCTCCATTTCTCATGTAGGTCCTTCCCTTATTCTAAGCCACGTTTCTCCCTTCCATACTTAAGCAAAACTCATATTAAACCCAAGGTCTAAAGGTGAAGAAAGCCAACTTTTTACTAAGTTGCACATATAGAAGGGTTATTAGGCTTATAACTTGGTTATTTAGTTACAAGGGTTATCCTTCTTATTTGTTTATTCAAATGAAGCGCACCATTTATCATTTTTACTCTAATTGATGCCAAGAGTCATAAAAGATATTCTAGAAGGTATATTTTACATGTTTCTCCCCATGTTTTGGGTAAATTGTACTTTATACCAAAACTAGGGTTTAAAGCACAAGGATGGCTCCACAAGCTACCTTTTGGTGCCCAAGCTTGGAGAATCCATAATACTTCATCAAATTCATTCTTATGATGTATTATCATCATAGGAACATCTAAACATGTGCAGTTTGCAAGTTAACCCCTTTAATTGGGTAATTTTCACATAAGTCCACTTTTAACAAAACAATATTACAATAGTTTAAAAGGACAGAAAGGGAAATATATATTCCTCAGGAGCTTTAATTACATTATCAACAGATAACCACAAGCATTTAATCACATGATTAAGAAAAACACCTGGGGTTAGTTCATAACCCAGGTCAGGGATGTTACAGGTTTGGTGACTTTTGAAAAATCATAGATGAATCACCGGTAAAATCCTACATGCCTAAGGTAGGCATGAATGTCTTTGACAGAAGAAATGGGTGGAAGTTTTCCAATGACCTTGATTTTAGCTCTATCAACTTCTATGCCATCGTTGCTAACTCTTTGTCCTAAGACAACATCTTATGTCACCATAAAGTGACATTTTTCCCATTAACACTAAGTGTGCTTCCTCACACTTTTCCAAAACAAGAGATAAATGTCCAAGGAAAGAGTCCAAGATTTCTCCATAAATGGAAAAATCGTTCATGAACACCTCCATCACGGTCTCAGTCAACCCAACAAGAATAGCAGACATGCACTGCTCAAAGGTGACTGGGGCATTACACAACCTGAAAGGAAATCTCCTAAATGCATAAGTGTCAAACAGGAAGATGAAGGTTGTCTTCTTATGGTCATTAGGTTGGATGGAAATGTTATAAAAACCTAAATATCCAACAAGATAACATAAATATTGTTGATGGTGAAGGCGTTCTCGTATTTGATCCAGAAAGGGAAGAGGGAAATGATCGTTTTTAGTGGCCTTATTCAATTTTCTATAATTAATAAACATCCTCCATCCGATAATAGTACGGGTGGGTATGAGTTCATTATTATCATTTTTCACAACAGTGGTTCCTCCTTTCTAGGGGACAACTTGGACAGGGCTAACCCAGGCTGAATTGGAGTTGTGGTAGATGATTCCTAAAGTCAACAATTTGATAACCTCTATGTGGACAACCTCTTTCATATTTGGATTTAATTTCCTTTGAGGGTCTCGAGATGGATGGTATTCATCTACGATAGGAATCTTATGCATGAAAAAATATTGATTGATCTTTGTCAAATCAGCCATTTTATATCCTATGGCAGCTTTCCTCTTCCTAAGCTTAGTCATGAGCTTGGATTCTTATTCATGGGTAATATCCAAGTTAATGATAGCATGATAGATATGTTTCTCATCAACGAAAATATATTTAAGACCTCTTTGGGGGTTTTAGGTTTTTCATCCATGAGAGAGATCATTTTAAGGACCTCAAAATCTTCATCATGGATCTCCTCAAAGGTGTCTAGATGATCTCTATATTGCTCCAATTGCTCATCTACAAAGCCACATTCAATAGGATCCATGAGGGCGGTCTAAAGGGGATCCTTAACTAGATCCCATTCTTGTCTTAACTAGTCCAAATTCTCAATCTAATCAAGGAGATATACTTCTTCCTAGAGGCTTGGTCCTTGCATACTTTGGAACACCCTAAACTGTCGGGTTTAGTTTCCAATGAGAGAAATGATGGTTCTAGACTTGACATCAATCAAGGCTCGGGTAGTGGACAAAAAGGGATGACCAAAGATAATGGGGTAGCATAAATCTTCCTTTATGCCCATGATTACAAAGTCACATGGGACATCAACATCTTTCCCAACCCATACATGTATGTCTTCAGTGATACCCATGGGCTTTGTCATAGATGAATCTGCCAACTGGATGGTCATGGCTTTAGGAAGCATTTCAAAAAATCCTAACCTTCTTCAAAGAATATAGGGCATGATAGAAATACTAGAACCCACATCTGCAAGGCCTTTCCTGTAAGCATTATCACCTAGGTAACACCCAATCCCAATGGAACCTAGGTCTTTCTTTTTCTTAGGTATTTTGCTTTGAATGATATCTGAGGTGGTTCTAGCAAGCATTACAGTCTCATGCTTTTAGTTTTATATTTCCTACTGAATAAAGATTTCATGTACTTGGACCAGTTACACATATTAGCTAGGACATCTAATAAAGGAATATCCACATGCAACTTTTTCATGGCATCCCTAAATTTCATGAAATGAGTATCAAGCCTAGTTTACTTTAGGTAGGCTTGGTATAGTGGGTTGAGTTTTGTAAATAGGGGTTTCTGGATCATCAATATCCACTGGTGGAACCATAAGAACAAGAATGGTAGGTTCTAGTGAAAGTGGAGTTTCAATAATCATTGTGTCTTCATCCTCAAAATTCAAAGGTACACCTATTGGTTTCTTTGGAGAAGGGGGAGTGGAAGGTATCTTAACAGAATGAGTATAGACAACCTTAAGTTTTTCAAGGTGTTTTGGGTTGTTTTTTGGCTACCCAACAAAATTTTCGGTAGGAGACTTCTATTAAGCATCGAGGCTACCTAACTGAGTGTTAGTTGCCTTCTGATTGGCTTGTTGTGCAAAAATGATTTTCTCTAAGGTAGATAACCTATCATTAATTGAGGGACTGGGGGAATTCTGTTGTTCTTGAGGTTGAGGTGGTGGCTGATTAAGATTTTCATATCGTTGCCCTTGTAGGGACCATGATTTTGGAAATTTCCCTTTCCTTGATTCCCAAGATTCCTCTAATTTTTATTGTATGTGAAGCCTGGTGGTGGACGGTTGTTGGCTTGAGATTCCTTTAACTATAGTGGAATCAACTCTTACTCAATATAGTTCTAGCTTACTTCTTCTCAGGTCATGATGTAGAGATATAAATCTCTATGTTCTTCCTAAGATCCTCTATGAAGAGCATAATTCCTTTCCAATGTCTAAAGAAGTGGCAATGGTGGCACTTTGTTTTCCTTATCCTTTAAGTGAAAAGAACATATTCCTTTTACACCTACCCTTGTCCATATATTAAGTGTAGAATACTTGGGCTTCATCTTAGCCTCAGAACCCTTCTTGGCCTTGCTTTTGCCCTAGAAACCCCTTCCACTGATCACCATCACAAATTCGTCTTTGTAATTCCTTATTTCGGCATCAACATGCCAAGCATTTGATAAACTGACTATATGATTCATGCAACACTTGCATAATCATATTCATGGTTATCTCTTGACCTAAGAGAAATCACAGTCATTCCACATGTCCAATCACATTCTACACATGGGTTCTACAGAACCTCCCTTTGTTAGTTTGCACTCAAATTAGCATTTTGGAGACATTTTACTTTATTTGCTTTACATGACTATTAAGATGTGTTACCATCTGGAGAATCTCTATGTATTTATATTTTTCTTGTAATTCATAGTTCATACAACATAGCATTAGGTATTCAAAATGTCTGCGACATCATTGTCATGCTTCCAATAAGCATCCATTTAGCCTTAGGCACATTTGGAAAGGGTTCCTATGGCATTGGTTTATTAAGGACATAGAACTTTCCCTCATTGATGAGAATGTTTCTCAAAGTCCTTAACCAATTATTGAACTTTATCATGTTTTGTCCTTCTTAAGGATTGATCGCAATTTGAATGTGTTTGTATTTCACATTTGATTCTACAAAGAAATATTGCAACCTTTTCAAAACATTTTTTATTTGGTTTGATTTAATAATTTGTACGATATCAATTAGGTCTTTAATTATTATCACTCCCACTATTTTATTCAAATTGATAGCCCTCAATATCAATTTGGAATATTGTAGCGTACATTATTCTAGTGGGCCAAGATCCAAAACAATTCAACTGTTACCTGGCCTACACCAGTGTGCACAGTCAATTATCAAGGTAGGGAATCATGCCAATTGCATCATATGCAACTCTTGGATAGATGATATGTGAAACTCCTTGCCTTGATCATTTGTATTCCTCTGGGCCTAGTCTGTCTGAGAATCGCCAATCAAGCCTGACCCAAAAGCTGACAAGATAGAATATGTGCCATGCTTTAGTCCTTGTCCCATAAGGAATCAGAAGGAGTCGTACCCTCCTGTCAGTGTACTAGTCACTGACACACTCTCCTACAAGCAGTTGCCTTTTTGCAATTGTCTTTCCCTTGCTGTGCCTCCCTTATCAGGTAGCACTTGCTCGAGCTCTCTCAGTTACCACAACCATAGAGAATGACAACTTTGTAGAGCAACTGGTGTTCTGAGTTATGCTTTGAGAAGCCCCCAATACCCCTATATATATAGGTGGGTCATGGGACATGGTTCTCTACCCCGGGCAATTCGGGACTAAAGTAGGAGTAGAAGGGTTCAAGATTTTCCACAAAAACAACCAACTGCATTAGCGGAACCGATCATTTCAAGCTTGAAATGGTCAGTTGGCGACCTGAGCCGATCGGTTCACACCTGAACTGATCAGTTGGGACACTTGAGCCAATCGGTTCAAGCATGAGCCAATCCGTTCGTGGTCCTGATCAGTTCCCGATTGACTTTCCTCTTTTTTTTGAATTGATCCAAATACCAATCCTTGTTCCAATCAAATTGGTCAAGTGAAACAAAGAGAAATTTCTCACCAACCTAACTTTCCAAACTTTCTTGTTTGGACCAGTTGAGCCGATCGGTTCAACCCTTGAACTGGTCAGTTTAGCATGTCCTAAGCTGATCGGTTCACCAAGCTGAGTCGATCGGTTCACTAAGATGAGCTGATCGGTTGGGAGTGCAGACTGTGCAAAATCAGTCAATTGCAGTTTCAATCAATACAATACTCTATTCAATCTGCCCAACACCTTGAACACTGTGATATTGAGATATCAATTGATTGAGTGTTTAATTAAACTACTAAACTCCTTTAGTAATCAATATAAACATCATTTGTGGATAAACTCCTCTTCAAGGTTAAATCCTATGTGTGTGACCCTGCAGGCCCATTTCACGTTGGCAGTGAACATATCTACCATCACATTTCCACGAGATAGATGGCACACAATGCTTTAACGTAACCTATGCTTGGTCAATCAAGATTTTCATGTGTGCCACTTTTGGAAGGCATCTAAGACTTTGATATTTTAATTGAGGGAGTTTGTATGAATAAATACATATACTTTATCCAATCACCACATATATAGTATGTATCATTTACATGCTATAACCATAAATGAGAACATGTAATAAATAAAACACACAAGTAATGGTTATGACCATACTAATGTAATTACTTGGATCCACAAGGAATTACTACCACCTATGGTCCACATCATATGCAACTTGTTGCTGGTGAACATCTGTGCTCGAGCCAATTAGGGTTGATTGTTCAACTCTTGAACTGATTGGCTCGCCTCCTGGTAGCTTGGATGGGCTCTTCTAAAGTGATCATCTGGTTCTCAAGTCCAAGCAACATCTAGATACCTCTAGTTGGTCAGTTGGGCCACCAGTCAATCAATTCGTCCTATCGTTTGGCCTCCTCAGTCCTCCAGTCGATTGGGTCGTCTCACAAGCCAGTCATTTTGCCTTTTTGCAGACCATCATCTCACATCGAAACATAAATTGAAACTATCCTATTTCTTATTGCATTGTATATGGAAAAACCTCAAGTTAAATTCAAGGGGAAATAGGAATAAGAGCATTACTTTACAATTGGAAAGGAGAGAGACACTCGGTACGCAGACTGATTAACAATAGGAATAATAACCACCACCATGCACGCATAGAACTTGGGTTTTGGCAATAACTATGCTTTAAATCCACAATCAAAACCGATTTTATGGCGACGCGTGTAATTTGTGTTTATATATATATATATATATATATTTATCATCTATATATATTCATTTGGGTTCTTATTTGGTGATTTAGATAGATTTACACATCAACCAGTTTAAATATTCTCATCACATGTAATAAATAAACTTGATAAAACCAAAAATCTGATCATATTAAATATCCCAAAAATAATTAATTGGCATGGCTCTTATACCACTATAGGGAAATATGACATTAGATAGGTAGTGGAAACAAAACTTTTACTGAAATATTTCTCATTAACCAGTAGATCGCGTCAATAACTATGCAATAGGAAGGATGGTTTCACTAAGATATACTTGGTCCTAGAGCAAGTCCAGTGATAATCCTCATTGATGTAGATGTGCACTCTGTCTGTGCAACTCCTAGTCACACTCGGACTCATTTGACTTCTCCTCCATAGACATCAAACATGGATAACTGATGCATCGACTCCTCAGATCTTGCCATAGTCTGTGAGTTGATGTTGCCCTCCTAGCATCAGCCAACAGACTCCTACCTCTAGCGTAGTCCACACAGACCAACTAGAACTTCTATCATCCTGTAGAAATGGATAGGAAGGAGATTTCCCTTCCGTTGGGGTACTAGTCACCAACATGCTCTCCTACAACAATGATCTTCAATTTTTTACTCTCCCATGGCTATCCCTACCTAGTTAGATAGGACTTGCCTGGGCTCCTGTGTTTATTACAACCAGAGAGGACAACACTTGTAAGAGTAATTGGTTCTCAATTGTCTTTGTACTAGTTGTATTTTGGAAAGACCCCAATACCCCTCTATATACAGGAGGGGTTAGGGTAAAGGTTCCCAGTCCCCAGCTAATGCAGGACTAAAGTGGGAGTGGAAAGGACAAGTAGATCTTGAATTTTCGTAACTTTTATGCAAGTTTCACAACCCACGTCTGACGAAATAGTCATATCACATGTAAGACAGTCGTTTCACTAAGTGAAACAATCATCTGGGATGCGAGACAGTCGTCTTTCTAAGTGATACAGTCATTTTGTACTTTTTTAGACCAATATGAATTGGCAAATCATTTCCTATTTAATGTTATACACTAATTTACTTGCACCCTAAGTATATGCAATTGAAATGAGTTCGAAAAAACTCTAAAACCTTCATTCATACCAACCGAGCCATCTCACACAAGCGATACACCCTTCTCACTCACCCAGACAGTCATCTAGTGAGTTTGAGTCGAGTCGATCGGTTCAACAACTTGAACCGGCCATTTTATAGGACATAACTAGGCCAATTCGATTTCTGATCTGCTTGACAATTCAAGTGGTCGTCTCAACACTTGAGACACCCATATGGCTGCCCAAACAACTGTCTCACCCAATGAGATGTTTGCTTGGTAGTTCAGTCAACAAATCCATCGATGTACTGTGTGAATTGAGTACCGAAGCACTTTAGTACTTAATTCAATGATCATTAAAGATCAAACTCCTCTTCTAGATGAGTTCTTATGTGTGTGACCCCATAGGTCCCATATAACGTTGGCAGTGAATGTCCATAAGTACCTTATGACGTCACAAGGAAAGAGTGGTGCCTAGTCGCACATCATTGCTATCCAAGTGAATGGAAAGTTAGAGAGAAAATTCAACCTACAATCTGTGTATGGTGTTACAACATTTGTATAGTTCCTTTCTCACTGATATCCAGATTGATCTAAATGTATGGAGAAATCATCCTCATTATTATTCAATCTTATACCTTGAACCAGAGCAGACTGCATGAGATATATGTAAGCTTAATATCACATATTGACCCACATGTGTATGGCCATATTTTTTTCAGTCTCGCTAATCAAGAGGCCTAGGATATCATACTCCTGTCGGAGGGACAAATTCCATATCTATCACTCACAGTCAAACTCCATGTGTCAAAGTCACCCAATCATCACCACTATAATAACCCATATTTTAAGACTATGTTTGATGATGTCAAAGTGTACCCAACGACATGTGATGGTGCAGTAATTTCAGGTCTAAAAACCAAAGCCACCACCATCACTATAAGAGCTGACTATGACTTCCATGATGATGGCTTCCATGTGTCAGTCTCACAGTGGGTCTGTCTGATATACTATTCTCTAACATATATATGTGTGCTTGGTTTGATATTGCCATGTGATGACTAATGAGATTTAGTTATCAACCAACTCACACTCTGATCTTATATGAAATTGTTGTCTATCAACCTTCCACAAAAACTACCAATTAGGGACATAATGAGAATATGTATATTTACTCGTATTATCCATATGATCTCATCCACAAGGTCAGTAAATTAACAACATACGTCATTGAGTAATATAATTCTCTAGACATTCACTCTAAATCTTCATTATCTCATAATTGAGTGAAACAGATGAATTGGAAGCTTGCCTTTATTATTATCAAATCAGGCATCTACTACCACATCCCAATCATCATATGATTGGCTCTCTGGACATACATACCATCACTTGAATATCAATTTCTCTCTCTTACAACTACTGAACTGACATAGTTCTCTCAATTACTCAAAGTACTCCATCTTCCTCAACCTTAGAAATCCATTTTGTTCAGTGACAACCTAAGCTCTCTTTACCTCACCACAAACCCAATTCTCCATGCCCGCACCAAACACATTGAGCTTGACTATCACTTCATTCGCGAAAAGGTTCATCTTGGACTCATTACTACTCACTACGTTTCTTCCTGGGACCAATTGACAGATCTCTTCACCAAAGCTCTCCACAAAGCTGCCTTCAGGTATCTGCTACTCAAGATGGGTCTTCGATTCTTTTACACCAATCTTGTGTGGGACTGTCAAGGTAAATTATAAATCACCTGATACATCAGATTTCAAAGCCAATCTACACTCCAACTACCATCTACTGTCGTCATCTTCTACATTAGTAAGTGTAATGTTGTAATGCCTTCAATGCCTCATCACTTATTGTCGATGCGGCTGTGGGGCTAACTACTTCTGTTTCCAACCTTTGCAACATGTGTCTTGAACATTATAATTCATTTGAATGTAATTACTTTAAATACTACTACTCCACATCGGTTTAGGGTGTGCGAGTCTTCTCCTTCTTCACTTGAGCTCAACTTCACAGATACGACTATTCTATTGGGATTAAGAAATACGACAATATTATAGGATAAAGAAATAATGTCGTGGACTTTAAGACTAACATGAATTATACTTTCCTAATATTGTTAGATATTATGTTCTTATCCAATTAGAATAAGAGACAAAATCCTAATAGTTAGTACACAATAATTCATAATTTAAGTATGCACTGTTATTTAGTTGTATGTGGCGCACGCTTCAATAGTGGGTGTACTAGAATTTAGATATAGCGCACAAATACTTGATTGTAGATGCACCATGTTGCTAATTGTACACGCACCGTGTGGTTTTGGTAGTAGGCGAAAGAAAGCTTTGGAAGCAGGTGCATCATGATTTGAATTGCTCATGCACCATAATTTGGTAGCGGTGCACAAGCATTCGAATCGTATGTGCGGACGGGGATTCTGTAACAGTTGGTACTCGGATCCTGATGCACATGCACTAGTATTCAACATATGGTGAACCATGATTTCATTGTAGGTGCACCAGGATCACTAGTGCAAGTTGTGCACTCTTTGAAAGTGGGTATGCTAGGATTTGGATGCACATGTACTTGTACTAGGATTTACTTTTAGCAGTGTGTTAGGTGAGTTAATCCTAAACGAAGAAGGCTTTTAGTTTGAGTCTCCTACATGACGAAACTCATCAGTTTCTTACCAAGACATGAGTAAAGGGTGAATTATTCTACTTGAATAAAATGCTGGTTCACCATCAATCATTATGACGCGTGCACTATGATTTAGTGGTAGGTGGTGCACGTTTTAATATTGGATGTACTTGGATTCAGGTGTGCATGCACCAATATTCAACTCGTTCACGAATACTTGAATTTTGCATGCATCATGACTCTAAAGAAGGTGGTGCACACTTTCGAAATAGCACTGATTCAATAGAAGATGTATCAGGATTCGAATTGTCTGCGCACTATAATTTAATGTCAAGTTGGTCACTGACGTGGGATTTTATCGTACTAACAAACTCACTCGGGGTTGAAATCTCTGAGCTTTTACCAAAACCAATGTGCAATAATATCACCCGCAAGCGGACGAGTCTTATCGCAGTATAGTTAAAGATCGAACCCAAAGGACAACATTTTTAAGAATCTTATTAGTCAAATCAAGATCAAGTCAGACTAATATTTAGAATGATTGGTTGATTTGAGATTAATTAAACTATTGCAAGAAAGTAAAGAGCATAATTAAAGTTGGATCTAGATCAATGATATGGAATCGTTGGGATGGTATCAGGTTTCACCACCGCTACACATGCAAATACGTCCGAGCATCAAACATCCAGGCAAGATATAACTATCCAAATAGAGCTGATGTAAAACCCCCCATTCAGGCGTTATGTTTGCGTAAGCATCACCATAGGCATCAGATGTCTCATCACCATCCGGATCATTTACTTACGGCTCTGAAGAAATCTCATTCTATTTCTTGTTTGAGAGTCAACCACATTAATTGATAAGCAAGCATACGATTAATACACGAGCAAACAACGACGATTAACAAGAATATACAAAATCTAACTAAGGTTGTGAACCCCCTATACAAGCGTTAGGTACACAGAGGCGTCACTAAAGGCTAGATGACTCATCCCCTCGCGGATCATACACTTACGACTTCAAGGAATCTCATTCTATTTCTAGTTTGGGAGTCAACATGTTAAACGACATTCAATCCTACATATAGAAGTTCTCACAACATAGGAACAACAAAGATGAAAGTAAGCAATTAATCTAACTACAAACATAATGATTAACAATAAAATGAAAAGTTATATACATTGCCATGGAAAGTTTAACAAAAAAACATATTTGTATGGGCAGCGGGGCTAATCCCCGCGCCCCAGCGAAAGTGGACTACTCGCTCATGATGCGAGAAACAAGAAGAATGAGAAAGAGAGAGAAGTCCGCCATGAGTACGGTGCAGAAGGTAGTCGCAACTTGGTGAAGATATATGATGCGGTCTTCTACGTTGTGTCGGAGCAGATCTGGACGTGATATGGGAGACGCCAAGACAGACCGGACAGTCTCTCTCTCTCTGTCTTCCTTCTCTTCTCGATCTCCTTGATTGCAACACGGGCTGTAGGTGGAGTGAAACTGACCTGAATGGAACTGGATCTGGATCGGACCTGTGTATAGGCAGCCTGTCGGCGTCCCGGAACCGATTCCCCCAAAAATGAGGACCTTGCTGGTCCTATTTATAGGCACCGGACTAGTCCTCACGTTTTTGGTGTGTTTTCAGTCCGAACGGTCTTGGAGATATTTTCTCTTCAAACGGTTTGCTAACCAATGTGTCCAAACGGTTTACTGGAATATGACTAAACGGTCTTTTTTTGTATGTCCATACGGTCTTGGTTGCTAAATATCTTATCCAAACGGTTTGCATAGTTTTTACTTTATCAAACGGTTTCGGTTTAGCAACTTTTTCAAAGGGTTTGGTAATTCCAGTACTTTATCAAACGGTCTCGGTTTTGCAACTTTTCCATTCGGTCCTGCATGTATTCCTTTTCCATATGGTCTTGGAGTGCCCTTGTACAAACGGTTTCGCAGCCAACCTCATACAGTTTCATTGCAAATCTTTTTTCAATCGGTCTTGTATTGAGGCAAAGCAAACAGTCTGCTAGATACACCTTTATCAAACGGTCCTGGAATCCTCCTTTTTCAAACGATCCTGCGTGCTTATCCATACGTTCTGCATGCTTTCGTTCCTCTATCGCTCTCGGCTGCATGTTTATCCATTCGGTCTTGCAAATTCAGCTCAAATGGTTTGGTAGCCAACTCTTGTGGTCGTGCATGCCCATAGCAGCAAACGGTTTCCATGTATATGCTATATTAAACGATCCACATGCATGGGCTCACGCGGTTTGTAAACCGTTTAACTATCAAACGATTTTGTCAGCTGGTCTTTTCGGTCTTCACTTCTCTCGGTCCTAATGCAGCAAACAGTCTGCATGCTTTCTTATCTAAACGATCTCATGCATGCAAACGGTTTTGTAGTCCATTCGGTCCTGCATATGCAAACGGTTTTGGCTTTTGCCCAAACGGATTGCAGCTAATCTACTTCTCATTTGGTCTTCACTCCTTGCTCATTCGGTCTTCACGTGTACATCATCCAAACGGTCTTACGCTGGCCGCGATCGGTCTTTGAGCTGCATGCATGCACGTGATTTCAGCTCAATCGGTTTCAATGTTCCGGCAGCAAATGATCTTCACTTCTTACACATCAAACGGTCATGTGACCGGCTTCAGCTAACGGATCGCCACCAAATGGTCTTGCGATGCTGGGCTTCAAACGGTCAACACCTCTGAATGCCAAACGGTCTTCGGCGCTGCTCGATCTTGCTGCTGACCGCAAACGGTCTCGCAACCAGCCTAAATCCAAACGGTCTTCATCGCTCGGTCATTCAAACGGTCTGAGACCGTGACCTCTCCAAACGGTCCCGCACTGGCCGCCTCCATCGTCCAAAAGGTCTCGGAATCAGGTTAGACTCAAACGGTTTTAAGGTGAGGTTGTCCATATGGTCTCGTTCTTCATTCGGTCTTGCATGCATTCGGCCTTGCATGCCTTGCGTTCAAACGATTTGGATCGCCACCAAACGGTCTTGCGATGCTGGGCTTCAAGCGGTCAGCACCTCTGTACGCCAAACTATCTTCGACGCTACTCTACAAATGGTCTCGCAGCTTAAGCCCCAAACGGTTTTGAGGTGAGCATGTCCATTCGGTCTTGAGACCGTATGGACGAAACCAAATGGTGAGACCGAATGGATGAAACCGTTTGATGAGACCAAATGGACGAAACTGTTTGGCTAGACCGAATGGATGAAACTGTTTGGTGAGACCGAATGGACGAAACTATTTGGTGAGACCCAATGGATGAAACCCAGGATGAGAAAGGTGGGTCCCACTCAAAATGGTTCGATTGTTCAACCTTGTCAAGACCTGCATCAAATTATCATAAATTCAGTTAAAATCATGATAGTTGGACCAATTAAGTAATTTTGCACATATTGATATTTAGTAAATGAAATTGAATGTATTGAGTTGACTTTGACCCAAGATGGTAATTGAAATTCTTGATGAATATGCATTCATCAGTCACACTTTGTAAGTATGTGTGTTAGCATTAGGATGCAACGTGCAACAATATTTAGTAGTAGACGCACCACGATTTGGTAGAAGGTGGTTCATTCTTGTGATTTCAGTGCACCACATTTCAAATATATGTGCATCATGATCCAAATCGTGTTCGTCCTAAACTTTTGTATTAGGCGGTGCACACCTCAATTGTAGTTACATTGGGTTTAATAGTAGGTGTGACAAGATCTGCTAGCATGTGCAGTAAGATTGAGATGCCAAAACACTCGGAATAGAATGTTGGAGCAATGTAAGTTAGTTGTAGGTTAAAGAAGATTTGAATAGTGTGTGCACTTGAATTAGGTAACCGATTCACTTTGTGCATGGCGGTCCAAATGTAGATGCACTTAATTCAAATAGGGCATGTACTACTATTCATGTAAAGTGTCTGTTTATATTGAAACATTGTGGTAAGTATTTAAGTGTATCACCCTTAATGAAAGGGCGTCTGCATTTAAATTCACCGCATGAATCTTTTAACTATAATTCTTTCATTAACATTCAAATTAAATTTGCAGTGTTCTTTAATGGTGGTGCAGTGTGATTAAAAAGGGATGTACACATGATAATTCAATAGCATGTGGTGAACATTTCAATAGTGGGTGCACTAGTATTAACTACAATTTACACCTTAATATGAAGAGTAAATGTCCCATGATTTCATAGCATGGATTTTATACTTTGACTATAGGTACACCACATGGCACCATGATTCAATATAAGGCTTATAAGACTCAAGTTGTGTGTGCACCAGGATATAGAAGCCAATGGACACTTCAAAAGTACGTTCACTATTATTTGCATGCACGAGCACTAGTATTTAGCACCCCGTGCTTGAGTAGTCATTATCAGGTGGCATACACTTTAGGTGTGTGTGGACAAGTCAAATGTAAATGCACTAGAATTGGGTAGCAAGTGCAGAATGATTCAGATTATGCTTGTAATAAGATTTGGCAATAGGAGGTGAATACTTAGGATGCGGGTGTATCAAGATTTTGTATAACACATGTATTAGGATTTCATAGTTGGTTCACCATAATTTAGTTGCAGATGCAAGATAATTAAGATCAAAGTGGACTAGGATTAGAATGGTAGTACACCAAAATTTAGTAGTTGATGCACCATAATTTGAATTGTGTGTGCCCATGGATTTGGTAGTTGGTACACATGGTGCACCATGATCTGAATACATCTTTTATTGGGGTTGAACCAAGCATGCACATCTAATTGTGCGAAGAGTGTGCCAAAATCTATACCTAATTTGAAGTGTATTAGTTTGCTCCTCCTAAAAGGCATGGATCTTTGGTTCAAATCCCCATGATATTATTAGTTATTTATTTCATATCAACATGCAAATTCAGGTTGCATTCATGTAACTAGATACAAAAATATAACTAATATAGAGAAATATGGCTACAAATAAGTAGGGATGTCAACAGGGAGGGTATGGGGAGGGTAAGGCTCTACCCCCACCCTCTAGAGGGTAAAGGGTAAGGATAACTACCCTTCTTACCAATTACCTTACCCTCACCTTGCTTGTACCCTCTTCCCCATAGGGTAAACATGGAGGGTAAAGGTTAAACATGTAATTCTTATATAAAACTAGTTTTATATAATGATAACTTATTTTAAGGTGGTGTGTGAGGTGATAAAGATTAAGTCACATCTTTGTTGATTTGTATTTTCACAAATGTGAATGTAAGTCGGATAATGTTAAACGTACATAATATGTTTAGGCATTGGTATGGCACAGTCATCCTTTTTTTGCATTATTTTGTGGTTATATCACCTGGTGTAACATTGAATTATAATATACTACAAGTATTTGAGTGTGAGTGGGGTGGGAAGCAGTCTGCAACCCACAATCTTTCCTATTGGAAGAAATAGGGTACAAAATGAATTAGAACCTTCTATATATATATATATGTATATATATATATATTGTTAAATAAATGCAGGCAAAAGGGTTGGATAATGTCCATACCTTACCCTTTCCTTTCCATGTGGTAGGGAAATAGAGAATGGGTAACAAAAACCTTTACCATTACTCTTACCCTACATGGTATGGATAAAGAGTAAACATGTATTATCCTCCCCATTGACAACTCTCCAAATAGGCAATGGAAACAAAAAAAATATCTTCCATATCCCCCTTTAATAGATGATCATGTAAATAACTATGAAATGGGAAGGATGCTTTATGAGGTCATACCTGGTCCTAGAAAAAGTCCACTGACAATTTCCTCATGGTAGTTGGCACCTTTTGTAATGTCTGGGCCCACTTCCCAAGATTCTAGTAGAGTTCAAGAATGACGACTGGCCCTAAATATCACCACTACTCTTAATTGTGCATTGTGTCCTCATGCACAAGCTAAGATAAACTTCTCAAGTGGTCACCCATCCTATAGTACTACTCTGGGCTATGCACGCTCAACCACAAAGATCTTTAGTGATGGGATCCTTGAAAAGGAGGTGAACCTTGGTGATATGGGTAGTCCAATCATTCCTTTTAAGACCATTTTATGTAAGGCCTCAAATCCTAAGTTGTTACAATGTACCCCTCTTAGAATCTTAAAATCTTCATCAAGGCTCATCTATATGGCCTCATAATCTATCCCCATTTTAGTGCAGACACAAATGGCCCTTCTCCACCTAGCTCCCAACCATAGATACCAGTGGAAGGGGTGGTTCCATCAACTAGGATATCTATTTCCAACATCCCTGGACCACATGAATCAAAGACTGACTTGACACAGACCCAAGAGGGCTCCACCTACTGTAAGGGAATTGTCTAATATCATTTATAACATATGGGCCCACTATCTAAGGTTCTTGTAGAGTTCAGAAGTGTTGATTGGCCAAGAGGCCACCACTAGCCTTAAATACATGCTTTGTCCTCACACACACACAATCCAAGATAAACTCCTCGACTGGTCACCCATCCTAGTATTACTCTGGCCTAAGAATGTTGAACTATAAAGTTCTTTAGTGATGGGCTCCCTGAAAAGGAGGCGCACCTTGGTGATATGGGTAGTCCAATCATTCTTTTAAGATCATTTTATCTGAGGCCTCAAATCCTAAGATGTTACACATTTCTTCATGTTGCACCCAGACAAAAAGAAAGAATTCATAGTTGATCACCATAGATAAAAACTCCTGTCTTTCTCGATGAATAGACAAGAAAAAGTTTTTCCTTCTCGTTGGTGTACTAGAATCAATTTTCTCTCCCAAATTATTCTCTCTTTCTATCCCTCCCTTTATTGGGTAGGACTTGCTCAGGTTCTTTTGGTTACCACCACTAAAGAAGAAAACGATTGTCAGAGATAATTGATGTGTCTGAGAAGCCCCCAATACCCCTCTATCTATAGGAGGGTAAAGGTTAGGGTTCCCAGTTTGAGAAGGAGTTGAAGGGGTCGTAATTTCATGAATGCTCACATCTTGTGAGTGGTGAAATGATCGGTTGACAGGCGAACCGTTCGGTTGGCATTTGAGCTGATTGATTCAACCCTTGAATAGATCATTTCATCGTGTTTTATCAATCACAATTTTATTGTCAATTTATTTTCAATTAATGCATGACATGGTGTCAATACTAATCCTTAATATAATCAAATTCATCAATGGACCAGGTGGCTCATTACATGAACTAATCGTTTGGCCAACCTTGAGCCAAATGGTTCACTCAGTGAACCAATCTATTCATGCCACAGTTCTACCAATATTCAACCAATACAATTTCAATCAACCTGACACTCCAATCAATCAGTTCACCACTTGAGCCGATCAATTTAGAGTCCAACCAGTCAACTATTGTTTAAATTGAATACCAGAATGCTTTAGTAATCAAGTTAAACATCATTCATGAATAAACTCCTATTCCAAGTGTATCCTATGTGTGTAACCCTATAGGTTACAAGTCACATTGGTAGTGAATGTCCATAGCTAATTTATGACATCATAAGTATTGAGTGGTATCTAGCAACACATCATTCCTACCCAAGTAATTTAGAAAGTTGGAGAACATATTCAGCCCACAATCTGTGATTAGTGTTATAGTGTTTATATATTTCCTTTCTCGCTGATGTCCAGATTGAACTCGAGGCATAAAATCATCATCCTATTCAAAATTCTATCTATGTTCCTTGAACTATAGCAGACCGCCTAAGATATATGTAAGTTTAATATCACATATTGACTCACAAGAGCATGGCCATGCAATTCTCAGTCTCTATTATCAAGTGGCTAGAATATCATACTCCTATAGGAGGGACAAATCGCATATACATCACTCACAGTCATTCCCATGTGTCACAATGCATTCGATCATCACCTTTATGTCAACCCTTATTCAAGGTTACAGTGGATGATGTCAAAGTGCACCAAGCAACATGTGATGAGTGTAGTTATTTTAGGTCTAAGAACCACAATCACCACCAACATTATGAGAGATGATTCTGACTACCATGCAATGGTTTCCATGTGTCACTCTCATGATGGGTCTTTCTGATATAATATTCTCTAACAAGTATCTATGTATTTGGTTTGATACCACATATTGTGTCTGATGAGATTTTGTCATCAACCAATACGCACTCTAGTCTTATTTGTTATTAATGTCAAAAACCTTCCACAATAACAACTGACTAGGGACATAACAAGAATGTATACTCTCAACATATGGATGATCTCATTGTTCAAGTCTTCAACCTGAAGACATAAGTCTTTGAGTAATATCATTCTATAGACATTTATTATGTTACATCATTATCTCATAACTGAATAAAATAGAATAAATTGGAAGATTTCTTTTATTATTAATTGAATCATTTACAAGATATGCCATTACAATCATCATATTATTTGCTTTGAGTGCATACATACCAACAGACTCCGACTTTCACTTAGAACCAATCAACCATGAATTTGATTCTAAGTGATCTAACATGACCATCATTCTTCTAATGTGAAAATGCTTTTGTGAAGGGGTCATCAACATTGTTCTCAATTGGTACTCTGTAAATCTTCACATCTCCTCACTCTGGAATCTCTCGTATGAGATGGAACCGCCTTTGGGTTACTTAGCTTGTGCAACAACTCCATTGTTGTCACAGTATAGCTCAATTACATTGTTGATGCTTGGAACCAGCCCAAGTTCTGAGATAAACTTCTTGATCCAGCCAACCTCCTCTGTTGCATTGGATGCAACAATATACCTGGCCTCTATTGTAGAATCTACATATGTCTCTTTCTTGGAACTCTTCCATCTTACAACTCTATTGTGGAAGCAAAAAACAAATCTTGATTGTCATCGGTAACCATATTTGTCATTTTGGAAGCTTGTATCAGTGTAACATTTTACCACCAACTCTTCCTCTCTAAAACATACAAGGAACTAACACTTATTTCTTATGAAGTACGTAAGGATGGTCTTCACAGTTTTCCACTAAGCATCACCTAGATTTGATTCATATCTGCTCATCATTCTCAAGACATATGAGACATTGGGATAACAGTGTGTACATGATGGATCCAATTGCAGATTCATATGGAGTCCTACTCATGTATTTCCTTTTCTTCACAAGAATTGGGGCATTGAGCTCTACAGATGCTAACTCCATGAGAC